>QEPC01012832.1:453420-490223 GCA_003113815.1 Sphenodon punctatus
CAATTAAAGACAGAAAAACCTGACAGTCCGCCACCACCTGCTACTGAAAATGGAGGTGCATTAGATCTGACATCCACCAACCCAGGAAGACCAGGCATCAAAGAGGAGGCTCCTTTTAGCCTGCTGTTCCTGAACAGAGAACGTGGTAAGTTTAAAAGTACTGTTTGTAATATCTGTGGCAAGCCTTTTGCTTGTAAGAGTGCATTGGAAATTCACTACCGCAGCCATACTAAAGAACGTCCATTTGTATTTACAGTCTGCAATCGTGGGTGTTCCACTATGGGTAATTTAAAACAGCACTTACTGACGCACAAATTAAAAGAGCTACCTTCTCAGTTATTTGAACCCAACTTTACTCTAGGTCCCAGCCAAAGTACTCCTAGCCTGGTCACCAGCACTGCGCCTACTATGATCAAAATGGAAGTGAATGGTCACAGCAAGCCGATCTCACTGGGTGAGGTTCCCTCGCTGCCAGCTGGAATCCAGGTTCCTGCTGCACCACAGACAGTGATGAGTCCAGGCATCACTCATATGCTGGCACCCCCACCACGTCGAACTCCAAAGCAGCACAACTGTCAATCGTGTGGCAAGACCTTCTCCTCAGCAAGTGCACTACAGATACATGAACGCACCCATACTGGTGAAAAGCCATTTGGTTGCACAATCTGTGGTAGAGCTTTTACCACAAAAGGGAATCTTAAGGTAAGAAGGAAACTCTCAAATCTCACACAAAACTGTAAGGAATTTGGTGGTTTTAAAGTACGTTGCATTTGGACTTTAGCAGGTTCCAATTTTGTGCTTGTACATCAAGATCAGAAGTAAAGAGAAGCAAAAGAAAATTACTGTTGTATGGTGCTGCTTTATGTTCTGTACTCCTGACACGTTAAAGAGAAATTGCTCTGTGCTGCCTTCTGACTTGTGTGTGCACTTTGCTGTGTATCTTTAAAATCTGTTCTCAAGAATGTGTGCACATGTACATGGTATCCTGTTTAACAAGATGTGTAGCTGTGTCTTATGGATGGTATCAGTGCTTGCATTTGAGACATTCAGTGGAATGCTGGCTTGAAACAATCTTGGCATTAAATGGTGCAAAGAAGTAAAACTCAAATCGCTCCCAAGGGGTAGGAATAACATAGAAACTGGTGAAACTCACTCAGCAACTGTAGTCTGTAATCTTATCTATACCTTATATAGTTGCCAGGAGTTGGGGACATAGGTAGAGAGGATTCCCAGACCTTTGTTTGTTATGGGACCTCATCAATTATGAAAGCTTTCTTTTAAAACGTTACAGGCAGTTCTCAGTTCAGATCCAGCCTTGCTGCCTTCTCTCCTCATTCTAATATGAAATAAGGTTACCGGCCATGCTTCTCCAATAACTGGATTCTTCTGTTGCACATTCTGATTTCTATTCTACACATAATGCACATGTCACTATGCAGGTTGGTAAACTAGTATTCAGCAACATTAAAGGGAGGGAGGGGAATTGCAGTACAGATACACCACCCTTCCCCAGGTAAGCATGAGAAGGTTTGAGACAGTAAGGGGAACACACAAAATGCCCTAAAATATTACTAATATTATCTCTGAGGAGAGAAGAAGGTAGAGTGGAATAGTGGTAGGAGAAATTTTGAGAGGAAGGAGGGAAGAAAGGTCACAGGCAGAGGACATGCCAAGTAGATTGTGCAAGAGGACGTAAAGCTTTTAAGTTCCCATTAGGCCCCGTAATTTTCTCGACAGCCTTGTGTTCTATAGGTGGGTAAGGCCTTCCAGTTTGCTTTTGGAATTGCATGACATAAAAGGATGCGCATTCTTTATTGTCATAGCATTTATATTTGGTTGTGCTCAAATAAAATATTAAGAATGTATAGGTTGACTGTATATAAAATATTAGAATTGGGTTTTTGCTTGCATTTTTTGTCTCTAAGAATATAGGTCGGCAAATAATACACTTTAATTGAATGTGAATTCATTATTAGGATAGCTTTTTTAAAAATGAATTGTTATACCTCATGTGATATTTCCATATGGAATATTGAGCCCTACCAGCTTACTAGACTTTGCTTATGTGTAGATGTTTCTTGTCTTTCTTTCCTGTACAGGTTCACATGGGAACTCATATGTGGAATAACGCCCCTGCAAGACGTGGTCGCCGACTCTCTGTGGAAAACCCTATGGCTTTGTTAGGTGGCGATGCGCTGAAGTTTTCTTAAATGTTCCAAAAGGATTTGGCAGCTCGGGCCATGAATGTTGACCCAAATTTTTGGAACCAGTACGCTGCAGCTATAACTAATGGACTTGCTATGAAGAACAATGAGATTTCTGTCATACAGAATGGAGGCATTCCCCAGCTCCCAGTAAGTTTAGGCGGAAGTGCCATTCCGCCTTTAAGTAACATTACCAGTGGAATGGACAAAGCTCGCACTGGCAGCAGCCCTCCCATTGTTGGCTTGGACAAAGCAAGTTCCGAAACAGGAGCCAGCCGTCCATTCACAAGGTTTATTGAGGATAATAAAGAGATTGGCATAAATTAGAAGTATTCAGTACAAGTAACTGTTGGACAACTACTCAACACAACATTTGTTCTCTTTCATGTACAGTTTTTAAAGTTAACCATTAGTTTCCTGACCTAGATGCCTAGGTTCCCGTTAAAATTTTACCCATAGCAGAAATACATAACGTTGTGGCTGCTGAAAAGTTGTCTTGCAAGATCTGCATGGTACTTCTTTCAACAGTGAGTTTGACTGTTATTGAGAACTTTGAAACATTTTAATTTAATTTAACAAAAAAAAAAATCATTGGATAACCACATTAGGAACTGAAAGAGGCTAAACTGCATTACTTTGTTTCTTACAAAACTTACTATCAACTGAAAAAAAAGAGGGGCTTCATATGGTATTCCTGTCAAACGTATTCGCTGGTTTTGTTCAAATTAGTTAAAACTTGAACTACGTTTTTAGGAATCTTCAATCTTAATCTTCAATAAGTGATTTAGTACCCCAATGCTGTGTATTATTACAGTATCCTTGTCTGTAGTATTTATAATGTTAAGATTATGCGGGTAACAGACAATATACTAGCCCCAACCTTAAATGAAGCTTTTGTACTGCAGAACACATTTGGCTATGTGTTTTTTTGTTTTTGGTTTTTTTTAAAGCAAGTTTTGTTTTACTATAAATAAGTGGTTTATTTCAATGCAGGCAAAATTGTGAAGTTTTATTGGGAAAGATAGCATGCTTTTCATGTGCAAGTACCTGTCAGTAACAAACCTTTTTTATTTAAATATTTGTAGCTGCTATGTGGACAGTTGTTCTATTAAATGAAAAAATGTAGTGTGGACTTTAGCTCATGATTGGAAAACAAGTTACAGACAAACCTTTATCACCATAAATTATTCACAACATTATAAACCGTTGTGAGTAAATATTTCATGTTATCAACGCTGTACAATAAAAAGGTAATGTTTGTATAATGTGGTTGCAAACTCTTAATTTATACTATTGCACTTTTAGTATTTTGTATTAGGGAGGTTTGTCTATAATTTGAAAATGAACAAAGATGTAAACTATTTTATAAATAGTACTTTGACTTGAGGAAAATGGAAAAAAAATATCTGTTACAGTTTCTTGTTTTGTCTTAAGGTCAAATAGTATGAGAGAGCTATGCTACTTAAATAGAAAAGCCACCGAAAACTGTCAGATCCTTAAGTAGAATGGGGCCTGCCATTTCTTAAACGATTCATTTAACTTTTCTATAAGCCCATTTAAAAATGTGAACACCCCCAAGAGAACTTTGATATGTTAATCTTAGGAGTGTGCTATTGAAACAAGCCTAAAATAGACTAAAGGGAACATTGTGTACAACTAATTTTACTGTAATCTGTTTTCTCTCTTTTACATGCACCCAACAAGCAAGATGTTGACTGCCTAATAGCACTAGTATTGTGTATAACATAACTGGGGACAAAATATTAAGTGTCAGGCAGTATATGATCAGTCATAACTTTAACATTCTGAATTAATTTCCAACTCTTGCTGATTATCTTCTCAGATTACTACAAAGCACAATGTACTCTGATTATTCAAATATAATTTTATGTTAATTACATTGTTTAAATTACACCAAGTAACTAAAGGGAATGGTTCCACTCTTAAGCTAGGATGCTGGGGCTTAATCAAAACTTGAACAGTAATTGTTTTGTGTACTACCTCATTTTTGTGCATTACAAGCGTGGTGGAGTCTGACACTATGAACTTCCGTCCAACAAAATTGTTCAAGGGACATTATGGGTAGCTGGGTAACAGCACAAGGAGTTTTATGCCCCTGAAGAAAGAATCAGACAGTGAGGTCTTCTAAGTTGAGACTGAAAAATAGGACAATCTCTTTCTTATACAACAAAAACCATTTACTGTAAGAGGATGGACTATTTCTGCCATCATGTAATTGAATGAAAAAAGTTTGAAAGAATTATTATCTGTTTATTTCTGTTTGAAATGAACAATGAATTATACAGCTCTGTTTTCTACACAGTATTTTATATATATATAAAATATAGTTTTATATATATATAAAAACATCCCTATACTCTTAACATCTCTCACCATCTGTGACCACAGCTTGTGGGCTATTTGGGGTGTTTCAAAGTATTGGAAAAAGAAAACTGAGGTGGCTTAATGTTGCTGTATTTCAGCAATTGAATGTTTTTTATTTATCTGTGTCATTTTTGGTGTGAATTTTTTTTGTTAGTATTTGGTACCATGTAGTGTTATCTCTTCTCCCTAAAGGATGTGTATAACTTAAAGAGATGTAAAGTGTTGTAAATAAGATGGCTGATGAAAGTACAGTAAGTCTGACCCCATTTTGTATTCAGGGTTAGGTCATTCCTCTCTGCATGGTGAAGAGAGACACTATTTTTATACTGCGATACCATGTAGGGCTAGGAGCCTCCCTGAACCAGATGGGAATTGTTACCTAGATCCAATATTTTTTATTATTAAATCTTGTTGGCTTGACACATCTACTGATTGAAATGGATGTCTTAGTCTAGGTTACTATTTTTGTCATATGGAATTGAATAAAATGCAGGATGTAATATTATTTCTGAATTGTGTTCCTTGATTATTCTAATGAGAGAGTGAAATACAAGGTCAATCGTGGCAGACTGATGTCAATGACTTTTAATCATCACACCTGAAAATCAGAATAAGGTTGACACCTTATATTCAAACACAATTTGAACAAGTCTTTATTAACCTGATGGGGAAGGGGAATTTTAAAGCCACTTCTTACAGGGAAAATTGCAGAGTCCAAAGAACATTTTGCAGACAGTGGAAGAGGATCTATGTCAAAATAACTGCTTAGAAAGACTTCTCATTTGTTATATCTATGGAAAGACATAGTCCTATTCAGGTCATATAAACTACACAGTATGATGGAATTTAGAAATTAATTTGTCAAGATTGTAAATAAAAGAACAACTCTACTTCTTTTGGGTCACAGTTCACTGTAAATAAATACTGAATATTATAATCCATCCCACACACTTTTTGGTACCAGCGTAGCAAAGCACCTACACATATTTAACTGGAAACATGATTTGTCTTATTTTAGCACATAAAAAACAGGATTGGTTCCATTTTATATCTTGTCAAACTGGGGCTTCAGATATGCACTGTAACAATATGCAACATGTACCCATACTCCATCAAATTTTCAATGTAGATTCAGACTTTGCTGAAGAATAACTTCCTGAAAATGTGATACCAACAGACATACCAATCTGTTGATTAAAGTACATAAGGTTGCTATTAAGGTTCAAGCTATAGTGAAAATTTGATGGAGTTATATTGTTGTTCATTATCTATTTGGAGGTGGAAACAAAATGAAGGGTGGGATGCGATATTGAAAACAGTATGGGCAATAGGAAGATGGCAAGGAATGCATGAAATTTTCACTTCAATTGATTGATTGTTTATTTCTCTGCTTTGGAGTGTGGGTGGTGGTTTGATACAACCTTATCTCGTATTAAACTTAATTTTTGTGTTCTTTTTTTAAAGAAGCCATCAAGGCCATTAAGGCAGCCTGTGGCTCTAATATTTAAAACAAGACAAAAATGATGGCTGAATGTGAGAGAGCCTTTGGAAAGGTTTACTTGTATGTTTTTCCCCTCAAAGGTGTGTTCATTATAAAACATGAAAGTTGCAACAAACTGACAGGCACTGATGATGATTTTTTAAATTTAATTTTTAGACTTCAATTTTGCTTGTATTATCCCTATGGAAACTCTGCCATAAAAGATTACTCCTCCGATTCGTTTTGTTGTTCTGTAGTTGGCAAATACTTGGTATAAACTGCAGACGTCATTCTGGTTACCATTTAATTATTTAATTAACTAACCAATTAATTGATTTTCTCTCTCACCTTTAGGATGTTGTCTTTTTTATCTTTCTATAATTCTCCAGAAGTTGAAAGACTACAGCAGTCAAAATTGCTGCCTGTTGTTTACATTGGTATGCAAAACTAGCATAATAAATGATCAAGTAATTACTAATCAGGAGATAGGAGATTCTGTCCAGCATGCCATTCATAATTGTTCTTCTGTACGAAAACATGATGCGTTGTTCTCTCAACTAGCAGATAACTAACATCAGGTGGTCAGACAATAGATACATTGGGCCTAAATAATATTTTGCTCATTTTTAATTCATATTTTGCATTCGTATTTCATTCATATTACACACTATGGTAATTCCATAAACTTCAGTGGATTTACACCATTGCTATAACAATTAATGTTTAATTATTTTATTTTAGAAAATTATTAGATTTTGTTAATTTAAAATACAGAAACAAGTCAGTACACTTTCCATCAGATTTATCTACTTCAAGGTAGGTCAAGTTTTGTATTTCTATAGTGGGTGTGTCCGTTAAACCATAGTTCATATAAATTGATCTTAATTTTGAATATAAACCTAACAGCTGTTATGTGAGGTGCTGCATATTCACATACGTGGAAACCCAGAAACCTCTTACCCATGAGTAGTCCACTGAGACTGCTTGCAGTAAGTGCTTTTTGGCTGTAATTCAAATAGATATGAAATTTTATAGAATGACTTTTTTTCTCCATAGATTTGTTCCATTGTCACATAACTTTTATTATTTCTATGAGCTTCAATTCAATTTATTATTTAGATTTTCTGTACTGATTATCAGTTTTAGACAGTGCAAAGACTGACCTGATGCTTTAATTTATTTGCACCTTAGACTGAATAAAGTCTTTATAGACCATTACTGCACTTTTTAATCAACATAAATTAAGACTTGCTGTCAGCAAAACTGTACTGTACTTTTATTATTAAAGCTACTGGGAAAATATTTTACTATTCATACACACAGCCAAGTATTTATTTACTTATTCATTTACTTTACATTATTTAAGTGCATTTAACCCCACTCAACTCCTGTTTTACAGATGGGGAAGATTCTGACTCAAAAGTATGTTTACTTGTGGGGAACGTTTCATTAGTCACAAATGTGAAAAACCCTAAATGGGTCAGAGGGTTCAATTCTGAGACTCTGGAAGTCTAACATTGACTTCAGTGGAATCTGGATTATGCCCATAGAGGTGACTCCCTAGATTGTGTTAAAATAGTTTATTACAGCAGGATGAGTCATTCATTGCACACAGCATAAACATGTTGAAATAAATATTTAAGTACAATGATTCCAAATGTAATTGCTTGCAATCAGTTAGATGTAGTACAGAAAACAATTTGCTTCCCAAATTGGCATGGCATATTTAATGATTTTGCTACAGATAAAAGAGCACACAAGTTAATGACCTTTCTCACAGTATTATGCTAAGTCACTCCCTGTCTATCCACTGAATAAATGTGTCACAAAGCTCAGTTTAAAAGACATTTTTTTACTTTCTGTTTCTCCTTACAGAGTTAAAGGAGCTATTTTGTTTTTGCTTTAATCTCGGGCTTAATCTCATACTTGTTCTCAATTCCCATTCAGAGCAAGGGGGCTCATATGTGAGTAAAAATGTTTAAGATCATAGCCTTAGTTTGTTGAGATGCCCTTGAGTAGAGTTATATTCTACCATCCTTATACGTTAGTGGGAGTTGTCATGGTGTAATCTACTCAGTGACTGTCAACTTGGCAAAATCTGGCTCTTAGGGTGTAGAAAACAGATTTCTTTCTTTGCCATCTGCTTTTCCCTGTTGCCAGAACAAATAGCCCACTCTTTTTTTTTATGCAGTCCAAGCCATACTGCCTTTCTTTTGCGTTTTTAAGAGCTGAAACGGGTAGCGGTAACATCTGCAGGCATGCAGGCACCCATGGCCGAGTGCACAACCTGGTCAGCTGGCCTAGAGCCCCAGGCAGCCACTGCCATGCAGATTGCCACTGCTGCTGCTCCCCCCCAACCCTATGGTCTTAGGTAAGATAAATCGGTACCTGTTGGGCACTACCAATCTGATGAGTTGACTTCCAGGGGGTTTTTTGGTTTTTTTTATTTATTTATTCAGATTTATATCCCAGTTGTTGCTGGGACCACTCCTGTGGTTTGTTGAAACAGGCAGTTTGTTTCGGCGCTAGACTGCTTGCTTGTTTATGGACCAGCACAATTCACTTGTAGTAAGGGTTAATTCCTTTTTTTCAGGGCAAATATGATGACATCAACAGGAATTTTTCAGCAATTTTGTATGTGTGTTAGCAGTTAAAGTAAGGCCTCTTTAAGAGCAAGATTTCTCCCTGCTTGGTCCTGGGTTGGGTAATGGCACATGGTGTCAGAAGTGGCTGAGTCCTGCTACCAACAGCAACACAAACCCAGAGTGCAACCAGGGTGAGTCTGCAGAGCTCCCTTATACCCAATAAAAAACCCATAGACTTAGTGTGGGCATCTAGAAAAGAAAAAACAAAGCAGGCACTAGGAGAGTAGCTCTCATAACTTGTACTGAAGTAAATGAAACTAGAAGAAAGGAAATGTTTTAAAGACACAGTACACGATTTTACTATAGTGATTCCCAAATGACAGACAAAGATCCAGCAACAGTTGAGTCCAGCTCAGGCCACATGCTAGCAAGAGAGCCAATGCACTCAAAGTCTCACCACCAGAACAGTTTGATTTCTAGTCCTGGACCGTGGCCTGGATGGATTAAACATTTTAACTGCTTCAGGCAAGTGTCAGGTCTTGACCAACTCAACCTGTTAATGTAGTGGGAGCATTCACAAAACATTTTGGGGGGCAAAAGAAATGTAGTTTATGAGTACACTAGATTCAATCTCCATAAGCAGGAACCTTTGGGGTTTGTAGAT
This sequence comes from Sphenodon punctatus, assembly GCA_003113815.1. NCBI lineage: Eukaryota > Metazoa > Chordata > Lepidosauria > Sphenodontia > Sphenodontidae > Sphenodon > Sphenodon punctatus. The sequence goes on from QEPC01012832.1 coordinate 462,739, forward strand.
CTTTACATACAGTGACTGAATTCTGCCAATATGGGGCACTCAGGGAAGAACCAATTAGAGACTGCTTAGTAATGGGTCTTTCCAATTAAGCGCTCTCACAAAAATGACAATTGGAGCCTGATTTAACACTCCAGAAACATGTCATGCAAGCTCACCAATTGGAACTAGTTAAATAGCAACAAAGGGAAATTAGAATAGGTTCCAAGCCCCATCAGGTGTCAGCTGACATGACTACAATGCATATTGTCAAGACCTGACAACCAAGAATAAACAGAATTGATACACTCAACAAACCGTGGTCCCAGCAACAACCAATGAACATAGCGAGTGGTCACAGCAAATACCAAGTGGGAAAGGTCAATGGCCAATTGAGGTGTAGTAAAACCCTGGGACATGGTTCCACTAATTGTCCTGCTAAAGAAGAGGTATGTCAGTGGTGTAAAAAGAAAGGTCACTATGCTATACTTTGTTGCTCAGTAACAGGAGTCCACAAAGCCACAGAACTAGACTCAGTAGAAAGTAGAAGACAGACACTGTGCTATTAGAAGAGCTAACAGAGTCTTCTTCAGACTCAGGAGTTTGGATGTCAGAAATAGAACTCAATGGACAGTCAGTCCCAGTTAAAATCAATACTGGAGCGTCAGTTTTGGTGGGCTCTTCATGCCTCCTGCTAAGGGTTACAAGGACCAAGTGGCACTATGCTCGAAGTTCTGGGATCTTTCTCTGCAAAAATGATACTGCATCAGAGAAGTGTAAAATTGGAAGTGCATGTGTGGTCTTGCTATGTCCTTACTTGGCTTACCAGCCAAGTGCTACAATTGAAACTAAACTAAACTATCTAACTGAGTCAGACCAATGGTCCATCTTAGCCCAGTATTGTCACAACCTGACATGGCAGTGGGGGTTTCAAATTCGGGTACAAATCTGGCTCTTCCAGGGTTTCCGGCAGAGGTCATCCTGGTGTGCTACCTGAGACTTCTCCAGGCCCCTAGCAGAGGCCTTCCCCCAAGAGTGCTACCAGGGATCCTGAAGTGGAGATGCCCGGGATTGAACCTGGGACCTTATACATGCAAAGTACATGCTCTTACCACTTGAGCTATGCTGCCCCTCCCCGTCTATTGACTATGAAATAGTGGTCCAGGAACCCTTGGACAAAATACCCATTCATCCATAAGACAGACTTAAAAGCAGATGCCATCCCTATGCATTAACTATACCAAGATGAGTACCCTTCCCGCTAATAGAAAAGGTAAAAGGAGAACTAGGAAGAATAGAAGAAATGTAAATAATTACAAAGATTGAAGAGCCTATTGCTTGATGTGCTGGGTTGGTGGTGGTGCCAAAACCCAGTGGCAAGATTTGAATCTGTATTGAATTGACACAGTTGAACAAATGCCTGCAAAGAAAGAGGCATCTTTCTTTCCGTGGAACATAACTTGGCTCAACTTGCAGGCGCTGAGGTCTTCAGGATTTTTGTAGGTTCCTCTTTGTCCAGGCTAACCATTTTTATTACTCCATTTGGACCATACTGATCTGAACTATTACGTTTCCGCTCCTGAATTCTTTCAATTTCAAATATCACATATGCTGGATAGCCTAGAAGATGTCCTTTGCCATGCTGACAACATTTTGGTTTTTGAAATCACCAGTGCATACCATGATTCAAAGTAGGACAGAATATTCAGAAAGCTCCAAGAAGCTGGAATTACACTTTTACTGAAAACTACACTTTTGCCAACTTCTAACTCATGTTTGTGGGACATTAGGTCCACAAGGAATCCAGTCAGATCAACAAAGGTAGAAGTGACTGAGGAGTTATCATGACCTAAGGATTCTCAGAATTACTGAGATTTTTAGAAATGGTTACTTAACTGGGCCATTTTGTGCTAGATATGTCAACAATAACAAGCCTTTGAGAGACCTTTTAAGTGACAAGAACACATGATTCTAGGGTCCACTACAACACTCAAAAGAAATCAGTTCATTCCTGGTACTAGCCCAATAGGACGCAGGTCAAGAAACATGTTTTGCAGCAGATGCTTCATCCTAAGGACTCAGAGGAGTGTGACAGCAAGAGAGACTCAGGCCCTTTTTACATGAGACACACACATGCATTAACACCCAGAAATCTAGGTGTTCATGCATGGGTGAGTCCCGTGTAAAAGACAGAGTGGATATGTGTGCGCTCCCGCCGAACATGCATCCCCACTCACCAACATGCACGGAGCAACTGGCGAAGACTGTTTTTTCACGGGTCCTGCAGGGTGGAAGGGGTCTGTATTTGTGCCGGTACGTGCGTGGTGGGGGGAGGGTTCATATGGGTGCGCATGCATTCCCATGCACCCCTCACTCATCAACACGCACAGAACAACCTCCATTTCTGCCTGTTACTCCATGTGTGTTGGTGAGTGGGGATCTGTGTCCGGTGGGAGCACGCATGCACACCCACTCACTGTGCGCACACCTGTCACATCTTTTACACAGGACTCACCCATGCATGAATACCCAGATTTCTGGGTGTTCATGCATGGGTGCATCTTGTGTAAAAAGAGCCGGAAATGGAGGTTGCTCTGTGCGTGTTGATGGGTGGGGGATGTAACTGCATCCGTATGAACCCTGCATGTGCGCCCATATGAACCCTCGCCCCCCACTACCACCAAGCATGCACCGGTGCAAACACGGACACACCCACACCCCGCTGGGCCTATATAAAAACGGCCTCAATCTCCATGCTATCCGAGATTCAGTCATGTTCCACAACAGAGTGGAAACCTCACAATAGAACAGGGCACAAAGATGTCAAGCCACAGCTCATCAGTTTGGTGGACTTCTATGAGTGACAACATCCAGAACTGGGTGGCTAGTTGTAAGATTTGTGCTCAATACTGACTGGTCCTGCAGAGGTCATTATCCATGACAGATGCTGGAAGCAAATTTATTCATCTGGAGAGGTTCTGTTTACTTCATTATCATTCACTATTAACTCCTGTTATTTGTAATGGCAAAATTACAGAACATCACAATTGAGATTGTTATAACAGTGTAACAGAGTAAATATGCACATCATGTTTTCCTGTCAATTCTAAGAACAGAATATAGTTGACAATTTCCTGAAGCTGCATTTAAACAGTTTGCAGCCCATTGTGGCTTTCAGCATCTCACCATCAGTCTACATCTCACTTGTAGAAATGGACAGGTGGAACATGCAGTTCAAGCTGTGAAGAATTTACTTCCAAAGAATGAAGATCTCTGTAGGGCTCTCCTTGATGTTCAACACCATTAGAGCACAAATGGAGTGTACCTGAAAAACTCATGAGTTGACGACTCCACATAACTTAACCAACTACACTACCTAACTTGGTCCCAAAACTTGTGGACGCATAGTAATTTTGTGAGAAAAATAAACAAATAAAAGGCCAGAGATGTAATTATATCATACATGCCACAAGAGATGTACCTGCTCTTTCCTTACAACAGGAAGTTTGGATTCCAGATGCAGAAGTACAAGAAAATAGTTGGATGGAGACACTGATAAGGCTTCGCCACAGGAATCAAGAGCATCTCCATTATATTGCTCCTGTTTATCACACTAGGTCTGGACATGCTTTGATTCCACCAAATCAACTAGATTTGTGAATCCTTCCACTTTAAAAGGAAAAAAGTTAACGTTTCTGGTTCTACCATTCTTTTGTAGGGAGGTGAGTGGTAAAGAATCACAAGAGAGAAATGTGCTTGTAACCTCTCCTCTCAGAGAGAGAGAAAATATTAGATTTTTTGGTGCTCTCCTCAAGTTTCAGCAACCAGAAAATATGGGAAGGATACACATTTGAAAAATATCATGCACAGAGCATAGCATTTCAATCGCTATGGCTGGAATAAAATAAGATGATAGCCTGCTGGAATCCATGTTTGGTCCATGAAGCCCTCAATCACATGTTTAGTGCATCCAGCCTAATAAATGGGCAGACCCCTGCCTGTATTTCATGTGCTTGTGGCAGGTTCTACCAGTGGTGCTAGCAATCTCCCTTCCCGCGGCCATCTCTCAGTTGAGAGACGTGCTAAAGATCCCCCCCCGCCTCTCAGCTGCCTGGGTGTGGTAGGCGAAACTCTATGTGCTGGTGGACCTGGAAGCTGGCAAGGCTGTGAGCTAACCTAATTGACAAGACATGGACACATAGGCACCCACTAGCCCTGATTGGCCCACATAGTGGGTCCATGTCGTCCCTGGATTCCCTGTGAGTGGCAACTCTGTGGTGACCACATGGAGACCACGTGGCAGATGCCTAATAGATGGGTATATGGGAACATGCCTGGTGAAGGTTAATGTGGGCTACTGTCCCATTTAACTTCACCCTATTTCTGCTTAGACCTCTGCTATTGCTGCCTTTCTTTACGCTAGCATTCAGATTCCAAGTCTCAGTGTGCAGAAAGCAGCACTGTCTCTTCCACATGCATCCACCACTGAATTAAAACATTACCAGCAAAGGCATAGCTAGGTGGCACTGGTGCAGAAGATGGAATCTTTCCCCTACCAGTAAGAGGGGATGCAGTCTTATCATGATGGGGACAGGGCACTGGAAGCACTGCATGGGCAAGGCCGCCTGCCCACTCATGCATTTGTTGTGCTCCCTGCCCTACCCAGTCCGTGTGGGTGTTGAGACACCTCCCTGGTCATGGGCACGTCAGTTCGGTGCCCCAATCTGACCCATGTTGCCCACGATTTTCCACCCCAGGGTGGCCTGGGAAACAGTCCCACCAGTCACACGTCTGTTTTTACCCATTGTTACTTTAGTCTCTCTCTTACTCAAGGTGATGTCACAGTCCCCAAAAGGTGGTAATGGTCATTTGTAGTCCTCAAAACATTGATCGTACTGACAGATGCCTTTTTACTGTACAAGCATAACTGTTGCATTTCTAACGATACAGTAGAACTTAATTACAATGGACCCAATCCCATGGCCCACGAAAACCACATGCAGCTCCATTGACGGCACATTTTGCCGCATGGTTCCTGCTTACTCACGGGATCCATAGGCCATGGGATCAGCCCCAATGTCAATGTAATGTATTATATCACCAATATAAAGTATCGCTTTTAGTTTATCTAACAAAAATTTACCAAACCCACATTTGATGGCAAAACAAGGGAACCTTTTTCCATTTAGCATAGTCTCCCATGATATATCACACTACAGAGGTCTCTTTCTAATGGGATTCAGCCCTAATATCTCTGACTTTTCTTACACCGTTTACATTTCATTTTTAGCTCTTTATTTAGAAGTTCCCAATTGTTTGATTTTCAGTTAGATAAGATCTAGTGTGCAAGGTCATAATGTTGAGCCTATATTTTCTGACAAGAAGCACATTCTTATGACTTTTTAGTATAAACTTTCATTGGCTTTTGTCGATTGTGACCTCTTAGAAATCTTTACCACTTTGTCTGATGCTGTGTGTGATAGGTTCGACTGTTATTATTGTCTTAATACATTTAATTTGTAGCTCTGGGGAATTATTCCCATAGCTTGGCCCCTGTTCTTTCATGAAGATCTTATTTTGTTTTGCATTAATGTGCTTCCATTGGGTAACATTATGCAATTCAATGTCATATGTATTCAGACAATGCTCAGATATCATTTTCAGTCCCTGCAGATTATGAAGCGGTTTGATGTTTTGCAAAACACACACTGTACCTGATTTTCAAAAGGCTACACATCCCCGGGTCCCATGGCATTTGGGGTGCTCAGCATCTTTGAAAACCAGAAATAAGGAGTCACATGTTGGGTTCTCCAAACAGTACTACTGTCAGGAATCAAGGGGAACACCGGCTTTAAGACATCAGTGATCCAGAACATGATCCTGGATGAGGCTGCAGACCTCGCGTGTTCCACGGACACATGGCTGGATGGGGAGGCAAATCTGATTTTGACGGACCTCGTTCCAGTGGGGTATTCCGTGCAACACCAGCTTGGAAGATTGGGGGGGCGGGGGGGAGCGGTGTAGCTATGATTTTTAAGAAGTCTTGGACTGCTAGGAGGTATCCAGTGCAGTTAATCCCAGGGATTGAGGCCCTTCACCTTGTGTTTGAGTTGACCAGGGACAGAATTGGGGTGCTGCCGGAGTACCGTGCTCCTTCCTGCCCAGCAGCATCCCTCTCCGCTTTAGCGGAGCTGGTGTCGGGGGTGGTGCTGCACTCCCTGAGGACTGTGGTCCTGGGGGATCTCAACATTCATGCCGGCGCTGGCCTTGTAGGGGGCGGAGCATGAGTTCATGGCTGCCATGGCAACCATGGACCTGTCCCCGATGGTTAGTAGCCGGACACACGTGGGGGGGCATGTGCTCGATCTGGTGTTCTGTTCCGGCCTTGAGGCAGGTGATCTGGTAGTGGGGGAAGTGAGTTCTATGCCCTTGTCGTGGATGGATCATTACCTCCTGCAGGCCAGGCTCCTAGCACATGGCAGCACCCGGAAAGAGGTGGGACACATTAGGTTGGTCCACTGCCAGAGGCTGATGGAACCGCAGCGGTTCCAGGAAGCCCTGGGGGAGATGTCCTTAGACCTCGAAGGCCGTTCAGTTGATGACCTGGTTCTAGCTTGGAATACCTTGCTGGGTGAGGTCATTGATCGGGTGGCTCTGAGACGTCCGCTCCCACCGCTTCACCACCATAGAACTCCTTGGTTTACGAAGGAGCTGTGGTGTCTAAAGTGGGAAGGGCAGCAGTTAGAGCGACACTGAAGCCATATTCTCATGCTGAATTCCATCGGCTGAAGCATCAGACCCATTTGTGGTCCTATGCTGTGGATGTGAGGACGGCAAAAAAGGAATTCTTTGCCACCCTCATAGCTGCTGCAAAGTCATGTCCAGCGGAGCTTTTCCAGGTGATGAGGGGGCTGGACAGTTCAGCTTCCCTCCGGCTAGAGGAAGAGGTTTCCCAAACCCACAGTGAGGAGTTTGTAAACTACTTCACAGATAAGATCACTCAAATCCAGCACGATTTCGGGGCCAGGATTGATGCAGAAGGAAGAGAGCTGAGGATTATGGATGCCCCATCAGGTCCATCTTTGTGGCATCAGTTTCAGGGAGTGACGCCGGCTGATGCCAAGGGAGTTCTGGGGTCTGTTAGGGCCACCTTTTGTGAATTACACCCTTGCCCATCCTGGTTGGTGAAAGCCTCCATGGAGACTTTGGGACTGGGGCTGGCAAGAGTGATGAACGGTTCCCTTTGGGAGGGCAGGGTTCCGGACTGCCTCAAGGAGGCGGTGGTGCAGCCCCTGCTTAAGAAACCATCATTGGATGTTGACTTGCCTGCTAGCTACCGGCCAGTCTCTAACCTTCCTTTTTTAGGGAAGATTATTGAACAGGTGGTGGCCCAGCAGCTCAAGGGCCATCTGGATAGCATCAGCTTTCTGGACCCTTTTCAATCAGGTTTTCGTCCAGGATATGGCACTGGGACTGCGTTGGTGGCCTTGGTAGATGACCCCCGCCGAGAGATGGACTTAGGACATTCAACACTTCTTGTCCTATTGGATCTCTCAGCAACATTTGATATGGTTGATCATGGGTTGCTTTTGAGATGGTTGCAGACCCTGGGGGGTGGTTCTGTGCTACCTGAGGACTGTGGTCCTGTCTTAGGATCCTAAGACAGTCCCGTTTTAGGATGGTTCTGATAGTTCCTTTCAGGGAGAAGCCAGCGAGTAGTGCTGGGGGAAGAAACATCTAGCCCACGGGAGCTTGTTTGTGGCGTACCACAAGGTTCTATTCTGTTTCCATTGTTGTTTAACATCTATATGCAACCCTTGGGCAAGGTCGTGAGACGGTTTGGTGTGTGTTGCCACCAGTATGCTGATGACACCTAGCCCTACCTCTCTTTTTCAACAAACCCAGGTCCTGCAGTCTCGGTGCTTTCCCAGTGCCTGTTAGGAGTGAGTGACTGGATGAGGCTGAGCAGACTGAAGCTGAACCCCAATAAGACGGAGGTGATGTTGGTAGGTAAGGCAGCTGAGTTGATGGCCCCCTTGTGGAGGGGATCCACCCCCTGCTGGCCTTGTAGGTGTGGAGTTTGGGGGTCCTGTTGGACCCTGGCCTCCGCCTGGATTGTCAGGTGGAGGCGGTGACAAAGGGAGTCTTTCGCCAATTACATCTTTTGTGTAGGATCCAGCCATATGTTTCAAACTCTGACCTGGCTGCCCTCATCCATGCATTCATCACCTCAAGGCTGGATTACTGCAACACACTCTATGTGGGGCGGCCTTTGGTGATGACTCAAAGGCTGCAGCTGGTGCAGAATGCGGCAGCCCATCTCCTGACAGGGACAGACCGCAGGGAGCACATTACACCAGTGCTCCGGGCTCTGCACTGGCTGCCTATAGCGTTCCAGGCTTGATTCAAAGTGCTTGTTTTGACCTTTAAAGCCCTACATGGTCTGGGCCCCTCCTACCTGAGAGACTGCCTCACCCCCTGGGCCCTAGAGCAACCTCTGCGATCTGACAGGGGCACCTTCTTGGAGGTCCCCCAGGTGAAACGGGGGGGCCACGATGGAGAGGGCGTTCTTGGTGGTCGCACCACGGCTGTGGAACTCTCTCCCAGAGGAAGCCCACTTAGCTCCCAGCCTGTTGGCCTTTCATCAAGCCTGTAAGACCTGGCTGTTTGTCCAGGTCTTTGGGGGAGGAGGGGAGTAGGGGTGGGGTGGGGTTGTATGTCAGTGGGGGTTTTTTTACCTCTTTTTTGTTGTTTTATAATGTTTTATTAATTCCCTTTTGTATATTGTGGGTTTTTTGAAACTTATTTTAAATATTTTGTGAGCCGTTCCGAGCTGCTGTAAGGCTGGATGGAGTGGGATATAAATTACTAAATAAATAAATAAATTATTTTATTTATTTATTTATTTATTTAATTGAGGCAGGAAGAGAGAAAAATTAGTAGACAAATTGAATTTTACCAAAGTTTTAGAGCTAATAATGCCTCTACTTCGGTGATCACTGCTATGTTCCACTGTCCTGTCCACAGCCTAGAACTACCAATAGTGTAATACCCCCTTGCACCAGGGCTTAGTTTAGTACTGACTGCCAGAGAAGTTTGCAACGTATTCAATCCCTGGCCCTATTTCCTACACATATAAGATTTCTTTTTAAATAAAAACTCATCAGGTCCAAATCCGTTTTGGTTGTGATAACTGGAAAGATCAGTGCCTCAGCTGTTATAACCACAGCCTGAAGTGGGGTGTCTGGATGAAGAATACTTCTAAAATGTAAATGTAATTGATTCAAATTTAAAATATCTGCCATTCTAAGCACTTTATGTTGTGCTGCTTATAAACCTCATTTGCTACTTTGCTAATTTTTCTGAGTCATCAGGTCTTTGCTCACTCAGGAAATAAATACATCTAATTATCATGTTGTTTGGGGGGAAAGTTTCTTGCTTTTGAGGTTGTTCCTGCTGCCATGCTAATGCCACAGTGCTGCTGGGAGAAAATGTCTAATGAGGAGTGTTTCATTTGTTCTGTCATTGCAGAGACAAAGACTGCATTCGCACAAGATGTTTAGCACAGAAAAAAACCTCACCCTGCCTTATCTGTGAACGTGTGCAAGGTTTAGGTCACAGGATGCACCAGGTGTAATTCGGGTCAAGTCCTAAGAGTTAAGTTGGAAAAGTAAAGTTTGGCATTCATGCTAAATCCAACTTCCACATTTTCGTGTAAAGGGATTAATCACTATATCAGTCTGCCTTAATTGCTGAGACGGGGAATAGAGGTAATTTCTCCCCCAGGGAATGAATCTCCACTGCCTGTCTGTTCAGGACAATGCATTGATAAGGGGAAAAACAAACAAGCAAAAACCACATAATGGAAGACCTATTAATTATGACAGCCATGGCACTACCCATTTTAAATTCTGAAGTAGGAGGGAACTTGGCCAGATGGCCATTTGCACCATTCTTTCCCCGGCTGCCATTTTGACTTCCACTGCCATGCCAGCCCGCAGGCCCTCCATGGTCCCTTGCTCAACCCCCACGCATACCTTTCCCATCCTGTGGAGCTGTTTCCTGGTGATTTTCCTGCTCCTCCTCCTCCACATTCTCCTGGCCATCTGGCAATACAGGAAACAATAAAAAGTATAGTTAGATAACAAGAAATGGAAGCCAATAAATGCAGCTGTGTAAATGAGAACCCACGCACATTCAGTTGCTGTTTGCTGCTGCCATAGAAAAAACTCCACCAAACAAAGGCTGACTCTTGGGTTGGCTCTATAAAAGTCAGGGTATCCGTGTCCGTGACACCCCGTGCTGGCTCTGGGGTGGGAACGGGCATGGAGAGATGTCCGCAGGTGGTCGTAGCTTCTGAGCTGGGAGTGGTTGCAGTGGGAAAATGGTGCAGTGAAAATGGCATGGTGGGTTTTTAAGGCACCAGTGAAAGCAAGACTGGAAGGAGGGGCAGGAAGCGGTTGCTTCTTGGAATGCTCTAGGCTTTTTGCCTGTGACTCTATAGTGCTGGTGGACCTGGACGTGAGGAGTCCATCAATGGACTGATGGATGTGGCCACATAGGCACACATTAGCTCAGATTCGCCCTCATGGTGAACCTGCGATGTCCCTGGACTAAACCATGAGTGGGTGGTGGGTGTTGACCACATGGCAAGCGAGGGCTAACATCTGGCGGACACCTAATAAACAGGCAGCAAACACTTACCTAGTGTGAGCTATCAACACTGGGCTAGGGGCATTGCCAGACTTTTTTTTTTTTTTTTTAAAGAACTGTTTTTCTACTTAAAATGTTACTAAACTAGGGATCTCACTACCACCAATGAAAGATCAGACGTTTATATGAAGAACATATCTAAGAGACTGCCTTTCCTGCCATGCCCCACTGCAGTCCCTGCGATTGGCCAGGAGCGCCTCCCTGTGGGTACCACCTGTTAGTCTTTTTCATATGGTATGGGCTCCCAGGGAGGCGTTCTCGGTTGCTGTTCCACTGCTATGGAACTTCCTTCCCTCACCCGGACATCTTCCGAAGGTAGTGCAAGACCTTTCTTTTTGTTAAGGCATTTGGCAGGTAGGGATAGGGAATGGGGGTTTTGGTGGGTGTTTGGGGTAAGGGTGTGTGAGGGGTGGTTTATGCTGTTTTTATATATTTAGTCTGTTTTCTAAGCCACCCTGAGCCATTTGGGAAGGGTGGGGTATAAATTTAAATAAATAAATATAAATAAATAAACAACAACCACCCGCCCGAGTTTTCTAAAAGCGGATTTTAAAAATCTGCTAGCATTGTGTCACATCTAAAAGCGCCTATACTTAAGAAACACTGTGTTTCAGTTTATTCTCATCTACCTGGCCACTCTCATTCACGACTTCATCACCTCAAGGCTAGACTACTGCAACGTGTTCTACATGGGGCTTTCCTTGGTTCTGATTTGGAGGCTGCAGCTGGTGCAGAATGCAGTGGCCCGTCTCCTTATGGAGATGAGGCGATGGGAGCACATCACACCTGTGATCCGCACACTGCACTGGCTGCCTATAGCGTACCAAGCCAGGTTCAAGGTGCTGGTGTTGGTTTATAAAGCCCTATACAGTCTGGGCCTCTCATACCTTGGGGACCGCCTCGCCTTCCGCACCCCAGAGCGGCCCCCGCGGTCTGCCGGGGGCGCCTTCTTGGAGGTCCCCCGGGTGAAACGGGCGGCCACGATGGAGAGGGCGTTCTCGGTGGCCGGGCTGCGGCTTTGCAACTCCCTCCCGGAGGAAGCTCACCTGGCCCCGGGTCTGATGGTTTTTCGTTGAGCGTGTAAGACCTGGCTGTTCGCCCAGGCCTTCAGAGGGGAGGGTGGGAGGGTAGGGTAGGGAGGGGGAATGCTTGAGGGGGGGGGTAGTTTTAAAAATTATTTATACTGTCTTTTAATGTATTTTTATTATTGTTTTAGTTGTTGTAAGCTGCCCCGAGATGCCATAGGCATGAGGGGGTGGCTAATAAATGTTAATAAATAAATAAATAAATTCTGTATTAGTTCAAGTGCAGTGTTGCAAACTAAGATGATGTGAGAAATAACTACCATAACTGGTGTGATCCTTTATCTTTATTTTATTTTCCGACTCCTAAGGATAACTGTGTTCTGCTGTGGTTCTTATTTCCAGAATTAGGAGAAGGAAATGCAGTTTCCATACACAGTAATGTGTAAAGGGTGATAGTTTTCTTTCCATACTCTGCAGCCAGACAGAAATTAAAGCAGTGCATTTTTAGTTATTCTTGTCTGCATTCCTGTCTGTATTGAAGTCCTACAACCCACTGAGCCAATGCAAACACTCACTGCATCAGGGGTAAGAAACTTTTCACATGCCCACTGCCATATATCCAAAGCCCGGCTGAACAGAGAACTCCACAACAAAAAAAACAATATCTGGAAATATCTGTTTCACAGTCATGAACATGTGTCTCCTCTTCAAAAGGAGCCTAGTGCAATCTGGATATATATTCCCAGAGTGGAATTTTGACAATTCAGATTAGAAGCAATTCTTGATGTTTTAAGCAGTCTCTTTATTACAAAAACCAATTACACAAGACAACCCACCAGCACAATACATGGGAAGGGAAAAGTAGAAGTTTATTTAGCAAGAAACCTTCTGGCAGATGCTACAACAGCGGGGGCAGCTAAATTGCCTTGTATCAATAACTATTTCAGCCATCTTGGAAAAAGAAACCTTCTTGATCTAAGAACTCTACTCATTTAGGCAACAATCCAGACCATCTTTGCACCAAGAATTCAATGTATCTGCTACCTAAGGGGCATAGCTAGTAGCTACCATTGAGTGAAGGGGCTTTAGCACTGCAAGGAAAATTTCAGAGTGGGCGAAAGAGGGAGCGGGGCCAACACTTCCTCTCACCCACTCTGAAAATCTCCCGCCAGTTCTGAGACCACTTGCAAGGGGCCTTACCAAGAAAGAAATTTTCATAGTTGTCAGGGGTGCTGGCCCTGGCCTCACTCTGTCTGAAAATGCCCTTATTGGTGGGGTTGCTGTCACTCAGGAGGAGTGGGGAACTCATGGGAGGCAGGGTGGTGCCAACTTCTGTGGCAGGGAGTCTGAAGATGGCCAAGAGTTCCCTTGAGAGGGCTATTGATTATGGAGACCCCACTTCTTTGCGTTTAGGGGGCCCATAATTAGGACAAGAGTCTGGGCCTACCACAGTCTTGCTACGCCATGCTATCTTATCTGTCATTACTGCTGGGATTATTGCCTTGTTCATTGACTAGAAGGTTTATAGAATAGTAAATATTTGGGATTTCACTCTTGGCCTCCACAATGATCAGTGAATCCTGAATAATTTGCTTAATAGCAAATGCATCCTCTGGGCCAAATTGTTAGTTATCAACTTTTACCCAATTAGTATGTATGCATTATTATTGCAGACACAACTTTTCTCTATGTTAGAAGGAGTATCCTTAGAGGTCTGCAGTGCTTTTCCTCCCTCTAGCTTCATGATACATAGTAGAGACTAATTCAATTTCAGAGGAAATAGTTTTGATTTATTATCACACATGATGTAAGAAAAGTTTATAGAAGAACTTTTTGTGGAAGATTCCTCTAGTATGAGGCAAGGCATATTATTTGTATATACTGTGCTCCTGACAGGTTTTCCCAATAAAGTTTTGAAATACCTTACCTCATACTAGAACCTTGCTTAAAATGAAAAGAAAAAATGTACACCATCAGTTATGGCAGGTGGGATTCTCACAAGTTCCCAAGTGATTTAGCAACACAAGTTCAATTGCACGTCAAGTGCTCCAGTGGCATTGCACTGGTGTGAAAAGAATTTGTGTTTTCCAAGGGGTTTTATCCCATGAGACGATGCCCCACTTTCACTAACCCTTTGCCCCTTTTGCCCCCGACACACCACCTGTCTGAATATGGTCCACCAGATGTTCACCTCGCGTGGGGCAGGGGCTGCCACCCAAGGTGTCACTCATATTATTGAAAGACCGCATCACAGGAAAACCCAAGCCAAAGTGGGGCAAGGGGCAAACACGGGGCAGACTCCCATGTGAAAGGCCCCCAGCAGCTACACCCACAAGCAAGCCCACCTGCACTGTGGACAAGGCCATGGTGCTAGCAAGGACTGGGTCCCCAGAAGAAGCTGCTGCCGCCACCAGTCATTCATTGGAACAGCGGGGAAGGGGTGCATGCCCCGTGCTGGTGATGTAGCCAGCATCTTGAGCCTGGACCTGGCTTGAAAAAGAGCTGTGGGGGATGGGAGGGCTCCTTGCCAGGGAGAGCATTGCTGCACTCCCCAGCAAAGATCATTCCCTATGACAATTTCAAGCCAGGAAGCACTTCCCAGCTTGACACTGACAAGCGCCGTGCTCCCTGGCAAGGATCGTTCCCCCCCAAATCAATTTCAAGGCTTCCCAGATTGAAGCTGACATGGAGGGGCGGGTGGGATCCTTGCCGGGAAGCACAGCACTGGTTAGTGTCAAACCAGGAAGTGCTTCCCAACTTGAAATTGACATCGGGGGTGGGACAATCCCTGCTGGGGAGTACAGCACTGATCAGTGCCAAGCCGGAAATCGCTTTCCTGCTTGAAATTGACATGAGGGAATATTCCTTGATGGGGATCTTGCCGCTGAACTATTTCAAGCTGGATCCAGGCTTGAGATAGAGGAATGTGGTGATGCAGCTAGGGGGCACCAGCGCTACTTATCCTCCAACAGCTAATGGGCAGGTTTCTTGAGGAACTCCTCTGTTGCTCCAACGGATGACTGGTGGTGGCAGCAGCTTTCTCTGGGGGTTTGATCCTGCTGCCACAGGCCTGGAATTCCAGGTTCTACCTGTAGGATGGGCTTCCTGAAGCAGAACCAGGTAGCAATGGGGGGGGAAACAGGTGTCAGTGGCTCCCCTGCCTGCGGAACCCACTCATGAGCCTACCCGTTTGAACTGTGCCCACCTCTGCCCACGGAAGCAGCAGTGGCATGACCTATCGCACACACCACACTTTCCGGATGAAAACACCCCTCCATGTGAAAACACCCAACAATGTGATTGGGGTGAATGAGGTCACTAAATGTATCTGTCCTTTTAAAGTTATTTATTTATTTATTTACATTTATATGCCGCCCTTTCCCAAAGGCTAAGGGCGGCTCACAAATGGAATTGACGTGGGGTGAAAATTACACACAGAGTGCCATATTTTAAAATTTGGGTGTCTAAATCAGGGACTGAAATCCACATGAAGGCATCTAAATGAAAATGGCCTGATTTTTCAGAGGTTCTGAGCACCTGTAAATTTTACTAAGTTGTGGGTGCCTAACAGCTCTGAAAAAAATCAGGCCATTGTTTAATTAAGTGTGGATTTTGGAACTTAGACACCCAAGTTTGTGACCAAAAACATAGCAAGAGAGAATGCAAGGTACCTTCTGTCTTCTCTATCATTTTTAAAATCACATTAACCATAAATAACTTTCATTCATAGGATGTTGACATTTCAATCATTTAATCCACTTAAAACATCTCCCCACTTAATTTTCCTTCTATTGGAACTTTCTTAAAGACAATGGGCTCAATCCCATGACCTGCGGATCTCCACGCACAAGGCACACATGTGCACAGTTTCCATGCAGCACAATGCTCCGACAATGGAGATGCATGCAACTCCATACAGCTGCGCATCGAATCCGAGACCATAGAATCGGACCCACTGACTGTAATCCTGGAACCACTTGCTCCAGGGTAATCCTGTTGATTTTAATGGGACTACTCTGGAACAACTGGTTTCAGGATTTGCAGCCGATGTTCACAATAAATAGTAATACTGACCTTAATACCATGCTTTGAACAGGTAAACCATCATATAAACATTTGGCCCAAGCCTACAGTCTTAATTCAATTTCTTAGTCCTAGTGAACTCCATTTACCAGTTAATGAGCATGACATCGGGTCTCCAAGTGGCTTGTGATCTTCTGGCTTTATGTAAAGTATGGGATGTGGTTAATCTTGGCAGGATTTGTATCACTAAAGACTCAGGAAACAAATTCCACTCAAAGTCCACTCTTGACCCCTCTAGCAACCATCCTGTCTCACTCCTTCCTTTTGCTTTCAAGCTTCTTTAACGTGTTGTCTACTCCAGCTGCCTCGACTTCCTCGCCACCAACTTCTCCCTTGATCCCTCCAATCTGGCTTCTGCCCCCTTCATTCTACTGAAACTGCTCTGGCTAACATCACCAACAATCTTCCTGTGGCTAAATCTAATCGCCTCTACTCCATTCTTGTCCTCCTTGACCTCTCTGCTGCCTTCGATACAGTTGCCCACTCACTCTTGCTGGCCTCACTTCACTCCCTTGGCTTCAGTGGCTCCATCCTCGACTGGTTCTCCTCCTACCTCTCTGACCGCTCCTTCAGTGTGTCTCTTGTCAACTCCACCTCCTCCTCCCTTCCCTTCTCGGTTGGTGTTCCCCAAGGCTCTGTCCTTGGCCCTCTCCTCTTCTCTCTCTCACCCTGTCCCTAGGCAAACTCATTGCCTCCCATGGCTTCCAATATCACCTCTACGCTGATGACACTCTACTCTATCTCTCTACTCCCTCTCTCTCTCCCCATCTATTCAAGCTCGCCTCACCAGCTGTCTCTCCCATATCTCTACCTGGATGTCTCAACGTTAGCTCAAACTCAACATGGCTAAAACTGAACTCCTTATCTTCCCCCCTCATCCTTCGTCTCCCCTGTCAATCCTTATTGACGGGGTCACCATCCTTCCCATCCCCCAAGCCTGTAGCTTAGGCTTCATCTTTGACTCACCCCTTTCTTTTAAACCCTACATCGACTCTGTTGCCAAATCCTGTCGCTTCTCCCTCCATAACATTGCTAAGATTAACCCTTATCTCTCTGTCTCCTCTGCCAAAACCCTTGTTCAAGCCCTAGTCATCTCTCACCTCAATTACTGTAACCTCCTTTGCACTGGCCTCCCACACTCTCACCTTTCTCCCTTTGTCTCTGTCCAAAACTCTGCTGCCAGGGTCATCGACCTTGCCCGTCACTTCAACCACGTGCAGCCCCTCCTTTCCTCTCTTCACTGGCTCCCCCTTCCTGAATGAATTCTGCACAAGCTCCTAGTCTTCACCTATAAAGCTCTTCACAACTTTGCTCCCCCTACCTCTCTGTGCTAATTTCCCTCCGTACTCTAGTCTGTGAACTCTACTCCTCCTCTGTCCCCTCTCTCACCCTCCCACACCTCCCCTAACCACCTTCATCCCTTCTCCCTAGCTGCCCCCCACGCCTGGAACTCCCTCCCCGCCCACATCCACCTCGCCCCCTCCCTTAGTACCTTCAAATCCCTCCTCAAGACCCACCTCTTCCGCTCTGCCCTCCCAGACTCCTCGATCCCCTCACCTAACTCCTGATGATACCTACCATCCAGTACAATGTTACCTGAGGTCTGTGTACTCATATCCTCACCTCACGGACCAACCAGCTATCATTCTCGATGTAACCAAACCAAGCATGTGCACCTGGGACCTCGCATCTTCGTGAATGTTACACCCCTTGTCTCTCCCTCTGCTCCCCTTCCTTCATTTCCCCTGTCTCTCAGATTGTAAATCCTAGGGCAGGGACTGTGTCTATTTCATTACTTTGTAAAGCACCAGGTACATTGCTGGCACTATATACATGCTTGCTAATAATAATGATAATAATAAATTAAACAGGCAACTAGAGTATAGTGTCAACATGCAGGTCAAATCAAATCAAATCAAATGCATTTTATTGCGTGGTCGTGGACCATTGAAAATTACAGCAAAATAAAATAAACAGTATACAGAAGCAATCGTTGCTATCATGCCAACAATCGCTAACACCCACATACAGCAGTAACAACACAGTTGAGATCCAGAGTAGGTTTATACAGTTAATGGAGCAAATTTTAAAAACTGGCTTCTAAGATAGACAGCCCTCAACAAAAAAGAAGCTATATTTTGGGTAATTGCTAGGTCCAAGCTATCAAGTAGCACTGCCAATAGTACATGATCTGCTCTGCCCGGAAATTTCCCAATGGTGGATTCTAAAAACTCTTGCCGTGGGCCATTATACAAGTGACAACGCAAGACTATGTGCCCTACTGTGTCTATTGCTAAATTATCAAAAGGACCTAGTCTGTCTATATAGGGTATACCCTGGATCCTACCCTCAAAGATCCGGGATGGGAAGGCATTAAAACGAGCGCTAGAAAGGAGCTGTTTCGCTCTACCGGAGATTGGGGCAGTCAGATGGAGAGCAACCTGCCCCAAATCTGGGACATAGATCAGGTAATCTCTGATGTGCGGTGTTAGCCTAATTTTACCATGCTCTAGTTGGCGGCCTATATCCCCTAGCCTAGAAAGCACCTCCTTCCTACAGGCATCAGGCAGCTTGTGTACAAGATATTCCGGGGAAATACCCATCTCAGTCAGTTGGGTTTCCACTTTCCGGGACCAAGGATCCAAAAAAGGGTCCTCTGTCATAGCCCTCAGCAACAGTGAGCCCTGCCCTGATTGTATTTTGAGCCACAGTTTCATGGCGGCCTCCTTGGCTGTCTCGGACCACGGTTTCTGGTCCAGTTCAGCCCAAATAGCCACCATAGGGGTGCCTCGTGGGGCTCCTAATAATTTCTGAAGGAACCTAGATTGAACCCTATGCACCCGACTAAAATGGATAGGAGCCCATAGCTCAGCCCCATATAAGAGTTGGGACCTTACTTTGCTAGTATGGACCTGTAGCACTGGAAGAACGGCCATCCTGCCCTGCTTGGCAAAAAGTCTGGTTATTGACTAAGCAGAGGCTTGAGCCAATTGCAAAGCATTATTGACATGCTTTTGCCAGGAGCCTGATTTGTGGAAAAGAATTCCTAGATATCTGAAGGCCTGGACCTGCTGAACCGGGATACCCCCAACCGACCAGCCCTGAGTTTTCTTACGAGTAGAAAAGACCATAATCTTTGATTTTTCATGATTAATGGTCAGGTGATTAGACTGGCAAAAAACTGCAAAAGCCTGTAGTTGTCGCAAAAGCCCTACCCGTGTTTGGGATAATAAGTCGACGTCGTCTGCGTAACAAAGACAGCCAACGGCACGATCAGCTAGCTTGGGTGGAAAAAAGCGAGATTGTGCCATGGCAGGAATAATGTCGTCTATAAAATAGTTGAAAAGTGCCGGTCCCTGGCGAACCCCCTTTGAAGTAGAAATTGGAGGGGTAATGTGGCCTTTCCTATCCATTTTAACAACCAAAGCAGAGTTAACATGTAGGGAACGGAGCAAAACCAACAGTCGTCTATCAATGGACAAATTCTGCAACTTTTCCCAAAGGGTGTTCTGGTCAACAGAATCGAAGGTCAACAGAATCGAAGGCCCTAAGGTCCAAGAAGGCTACATACAAAGCCCCATTGCGAGCCCTGTACTTGGTGGCAAGATATTGAAGGATAAGGCAATACTCGGTGGTCGAGCGACCCTGCTGAAATCCTGCTTGTTCAGGTGAAATAATCTTATCCTGAACCATCCAAGCGGTCAGTCTCCCTAAAAGGTATTTTGCATAAACCTTAAATATTACCGATAAGAGACTAATCGGCCTATAGTTTGCTGGGTCTGTTCTAGGGGCCTTTAAATAGGGACAACTAGAGCCGTAGCCCAAGTCCCAGGTACCTGGCCTGTGTTATTAATGGCCGTGAACAACCCAACCAGCATAGGTAGCCACCATGCTTTGTGCGTTTTGAGGAATTCGGCCCTTATAAGGTCCAAACCAGGAGCACAATTGGCCCAAAGGGAGTAGATCAGTGATCCAATCTCTTCTGCCTGGACCGGCGGCCAGACAGGCAACTCATCCAGCCCCAAGGAGAGAACATTCCCTGGGGAACCCCCATCACTATCAACCTCACAGCCCGGAGGATTGTATAATTCCTTGAAATGGGCCATCCATACAGGTGCTTGAAGCTGCGGGACTGTTGTAACCTTCCTACTCCCAGTATTGATATTAACCAGGTGCCAAAAGCCCCTAATGTCTCGAGTATTAGCAGCCTGCAGAAGGGACCCCCAACGGGCCTCCCAAAAGGCCTTCTTTTTGGTATTTATCAAATTCCTGTATTTTGCCCTCATATCAACATAGTGTGGTGGTAAGATAAACGCCCAAGAATTCCTGTATTGACGGTGCATGTTTTTAAGTTCTATTCTAACCTGGCGACACTCTTTGTCAAACCAAGGTTGGTGGATTCTGGCCATTCCAAAAACCAGGGGTCGACCCAACCCCCTGATATAAGACTGGAGATCCAACATTAGATGATCAAACAGCTCCAGAACCTCATAAGAGCTTTCTGAGTTAACCAGCCTCTCTCGCAAGAGAATAACCTGGGGTTGGGAAGCAAAAATCTCCAGAGCAGATGATAGCCCCTCATCCCATCTCGGGACCCAAACAGTCTCATACCCTACTGGTATGCATCAAATTATTTCCCTCAGATAAGTCCTCTGAATCCACTACAGCAGTAAAAAGAGAGAGTTCCAGGGGAAGATGATCCCCAACCAGTGGGGGGCCCACAGCAAAATCCACGACATGAGGGAGAACCCCTGCCGAGACCAGGGAAAAGTCTACTGTGCTAGGTCCCTGATGCCCGACAAAGGTATAATCCCCCTCAATGTCACTGAATCCTGAACCGTTCAGCACATAAAGCTCACGGGCCACTAGAAGCTGAGTCAGCCTAATCCCTGAAGAGTTAATGCCTTTATTTTTGGATTGCCTAGGACCCAAGAGATTAACCAGGGCATAAGGTAACCCATCGCAGTATGGGGCCAGAACCTGATTATCTGCACCCAGACGGGCATTAAAATTGCCCATTAGAATGATCTGGCCCTCTGGATACTTGACTGACAATTTCTCCAACAGACCATCCAAGACATCCCACATAGTTCGAAAAGAGCCAGCGTTGCAAGGAGGAATGTATAAAGTCATAATAATAGGGGTCATTGAGGCAAACTTCGCCACAAAACCTTGCAAGAGGGGAGGGAGTGTTATATTTTCGACAACCTGAAGAGGAACATCTTGGGATATAAAACAACCCAATCCTCCACATGGCCTCCCTTTGGTATTCCTATG
Organism: Sphenodon punctatus; assembly: GCA_003113815.1. NCBI lineage: Eukaryota > Metazoa > Chordata > Lepidosauria > Sphenodontia > Sphenodontidae > Sphenodon > Sphenodon punctatus. Next base: position 483,813 of record QEPC01012832.1, read on the forward strand.
TGTTGCCTGAAGAGAATTCGAGATATAACCCTCCAAGTCCAAGGGATCTACGGCCCAGGTTTCTTGGACCAAAATGACAGAAAATCTTTGATTATATTGCAAAAAATCTGGGTCATTACAATGCCTAGCCCAACCTGCCACATTCCACGAATATAATGTAAGGAGGCTTGGAAAGGTTGGCTGCGGTAGTCATGAAGTTGGCATGGAGCCCAGTCTACTAGGGCTCTCTACATTAATGGAGGTGGCGTCGATATCTGCCGGAGGGGAAGCCTGTGACAGGACTTCGTGCTCACACATGGCCAGCTCCAACAAGTCTCTCTCAATTAAGGTAGAGTCACCACCCTCAAGGGATAACGAGTGGTTCCCCCACTACACTACAATTTTCCCGGGGCCTTATTTGGGGGGCCTCCCCCTAGGGATGCACCTGCATACCTGGCCCCCGAGCTTGACAATCGTCACTGGCTTGATTAGTTTTTGCTATACCCTGACCCTGTACCCGAGCCTTTTGTGCACCTGAAACCCCCTGGGGGACCTCCTGGGGTCCCAAAGGAACAGTAGCCGGCTGCTGGCTCCCTAGTGTAGACACATCATTTGACACTGATGTAATGCTAAGGTTATTAAAATCAGAAATTGGAGCCGCAAAGTCTGAAGCTACAGGTGGTATCAAAGGAGGGATTTGAGGGTTCTTATAAGCTCTAGCTAAATGAACCCCTCTAACAGCAAATAAACCAGCTTTGGACCATAAATTATCTACAATTGAACGAGCAGAAAAGTGCACCAACATACGATATGAACACAAATGGGGAGATAACCACAGACAACGAACATGTAGGTCAGAAGGTCAAGCCACCAAGTCAAGAGGGAGTCTAAAATGCAAAGGCCAGAAACAAGCCAGGGAACCAGAGCCAGGAAGTCACTCAGAAGAGGCTGGGACAAAGACCTGGAGAAGGCTCTAAGGCAAGGTCAGAAGTTGCCCTGCAACCTGTATTTCGCATAAGCATCCTCTAAAGTTTGCATATCTGGCCATGCTACTTGGGGGGGGGGGGGGGGGGGAGTAGAATTTAGTGCCTACCCAGGATAGGTAGAGAAAGCCCATTCATGAGAAACATTTGTGGAAGTGGAGAAGAAAATGCAGTTTCCGCTCACAAAACAAAGGAGAAACAGGCAAAGCAGCGCACAGACACTTAAAGTATTGCCCAGCGAAGAACATTGTCTTTTCCATCAAATTAAGATTTAGCATAGTTCAAACCAAGACAAACCAAGACGGTTCTATCATTGAGGGCTGTGGGGTGGAGCCCCTCTGGGTGCCCTGAACGCTACCGCAACTGATATCGCCACTGCTGCTGATGGCAGAACTCCCCCAGGGTGATTAGTGCATGTGCTGTCTGCCCTGAGATCCCCAACATTACCATAACGAGAGCAGGCCCTGTAGGGTGGCCAGATATGCAAACTTTAGGGGACGCTTATGAGAAATACAGGTTGAAGGGCAGCAGTGGCTTCAATGCAGCCCTGCAACCTGTATTTCTCATGTGTCCTCTAAAATGTGCATATCTGGCCACCCTAGGCGTAGCCTGTTAACTAACCTGCTCAGGGTTTTAAGCTTGCCCAGCAGTCCCAGTTTGCTACATGGCTACATTCTGGCTCCAACTCATTCCTAGTCCAGGGCCTGGCAAGACTCATGTGACCTGTCACATCCATTATTTCTGATGACACTCCCCACACTTGTTTTAGGCCCCTGCCCACTCAATTTTCAGCCCTCTGTCTGCCTGAAGGGAAGCACTAACTATTTGGCTGCTGTGGTTTTCCCTCCAGGCGCCATTTTCATTTCTCCACCAATGCCATTTTGGCTTGCACCCCCATGCCATCCTGAATGGAAGTGCCATGTGGTTCTCCTCCCACCATTTGTGTCATCCCCCCAGGCCATCATCTATGCTTCCATGCCTGGCCGCCATTTTGGCTTTCCCTCCCCACACCATCCCGCCATGATGCCTTCCCCCACTTCCACCAGCCCAATCACTTTGAAGTGCGGGAGGGAATGTGGGAACAATTATAATTAGTCAATACAAGCTCTCACAACAAAGTGTACAGTCAGGAGAAAAGTCTTGTGTGATCTCGTGTTATGTGCCCAAAGTCCTTGTCTCTAAGCGGAGTCTGTTCGCTTGGTTTTGGCTTATGCCTGCCTGACCATATCTATTTTTCTGACCAGGAAGGAGGAAAAGATGGTCATCAATAGCAGATGCAGTAAATATTGGATGCTGAGTATTTTTGAGCTAAGAAACTAGGAGCTGTTCCTTCAGTTTTCTTTAAAGAAGCTGACAGAAAAGAGTTAAAAGTGTGCAGGGTAGACTCATGCCCAGGGCTCCCAACATGACAGCAACAAAGTTTAGCTACACTGCTACTGTTGTTGTGGCAGCCTTACAATATATAAATACATCATAATTCAGTAACAAAAAACCTACAGTTTAACAACGCAGTTAAGGCTCATATGCATACAGCCATGATCCAAAAAGCAAGGAATTCCACATTAAGATTGACACCTTAACTTGCACACCATTGTGCCACCACAGACCTTGAACTGTAAGACATACTGCCCAGGCTCACAACTCAGGGAATAGACACCCACAGTTCGCCCTTGGACTTTCAGCCAACATCTTCTTCATCTGCATGTTGAAACCCCCACTCTCCACTGAGCCTAAGTAAATCCTCCCTGGCACAGCTGCCCCCTCCCTGCAAACTCCCAGTCTTCTGTGAGCCCAACCAAACTGTCTTCCAGCAGAGTTCCCTTTTATCCCCAAACCTTCCACTCTGTTCTCAGACTAAATAATCTCTTGTTCCACATTTATTTGCCTTCAAACCCAGAGTCTGTCCTGACTGTAAGCAATCAGGAAACTCATCATTCCTATCACAGCTGTCCTCTGCCATCAAACTACCTGTGTGCTGTGAGCCAAAACACCTTCCAAGACAGCTGGCTCCTTCTCTTAAACACCCAATCTGCCTTGGCCACAAGTCTCCATCCCCTAGCTACAGTACCGCCTCCCTCCAAATGTTACCCCTCCCTCCAAATGCCCAGGCCATACCACTCAACCTCCCCAAAATCCTCAGTCTACTCTCATCCTAAGCAATCCCCAGGCACAGGTGATCCTTTCCTGCTGAAGTCCCAGTCTCCACCAACCTTATCCAAATGCTTTCCCTGCATGACAATGTTTTCACCTCCTTCCAGTATCTCCTTAGTGTATAACACACACACACACAAAGCTGCCCTCTGCCCCAGAACCCTCAGGCTACCATGAGCCTGAGGAACCCCTTCCTAGCAGAGCTGCTTCTTTCCCAAAAAATTCTAGTCAGGAAGAAATCTAAGAAAATTTCCCCCTTCAGCACAGTTGCCCTTGTACTGCCCTCAAAGTCCCAGTCTCCCTGGAGTCTAAGCAAACCTCGTGGCACTGGTGAATCCTTCATACTAAACTCCCAGTGTCTTCTGAGTCTAACCCCCTTTCCCAACTCCCCAGTCACCCATGAGCCTAAGGAAATCCACACTGTGGTACAGCTTTTTTCCTTCCTTCCAAAACCAGTCTTAATTGACCTAACCAACTGCCCCACCACAGCTGCCCATTCCTGCCAAACATCCACTCCCAGACATAGAACCTTCAGGGAGCGGGTGGATTTTTTTGCTCAAGAGAGAGAGTTTTTTGGGGGGAGGGAGCACCTGTTCTCAGTGGCAGTTTCTCAGGCTTAGGGGATACTCTGGATTTGGAAGGAGGGGACAGCAGTGGCAGAGAGACTGGGAGTTTGCAGGGAGGGGGTAGCTGGGCCAGGGAGGATTTGCTTAGCCTCAGGTGAGAGTGGGGGTTTCAACATGCAGATGAAGAGGATGTCCAAGGGCAAACTGTGGGTGTCTGTTCCCTGAGTTGTGAGCATGGGCCATATGTCTTACTGTTCAACGTCTATGGTGCTACAATGGTGTGCAAGTTCAGGTGTCAGCCTTAACATGGAATTTCCTGGCTTTTTGGATTATGGTTGTATGTATACGAGCCTTAACTCTGTTGTTAAACCATAGTTTTTTTGTTACTGAATCTCCTTGCTTTTTAAAATGCGTTTCTTTTGGGAAAATATCACTTCTGTGAAAGCACAGCTAATTTACCACATCCTTTCCGCCTTGTGAGCTCCTGAGCTATACTCGGCTCAGGAGGTTGAAGTGGTACAGCCTTTTCTTCTCTAGCAGGTATGCAGCTGACTACAGATATTCACTTGTACTCACAGCTTGCAAAGTGCAGCGACAAGTTAGTGCTCCCTCAGTTTGTGTGTCGGTCTGCATAACCCTTTCTGTCCTGAGTCTGTAAAAAGTTCTCCTCCTCTTCTCCTTTACCTACACCAGTTCCCAAACCATTGAGTCTGATTTTATAGAGACGGGGAAAGCGGCAGCAGGGACCCGGCCCAGGGGTGGGGTGGGGTCTGAGAAACCCTTCCCTCCATCCCCAAATGGAAGGCAGGCCCCAGGTGTCTCCCGCCCCCGTTTAAATTTGGCAGAACAGCAGCAGGGACCCCACCCAGGGGGTGGGGGCTGGGAAACTCTTCCCCCACCCTCAGGCCAGGTGACAGGCAGGCCCCAGGTGGCCCTCACTAGGATTTAAATTTGGCATTGGGGACCCAGCCCAGGGCTGAGAAACCCGTCCCCACTGGGCTGGGCAACTGGCAGTCCTAGTGTTGCCACCTATGTATACTTTTTCAGGCCAGTTATGAAAAATACAAGTTGCAGGGCCTGCATTGTAACCTAATGCACCAATGAAGGTCCTGCAACATGTATTTTTCATAACTGGTCTGAAAAAATATACATAGGTGGCAACTCCAGGCAAGCCCCTCTTCCCCCCCCCTCCCCGACTCAAATTAAACTTACTCTCTCTAGGCAGCTCCTCAGAGGCACAGCTAGGTTGGAGTGGGCCCAGGGACAAGAAATGGACTTGGGGGCCCCAACCCTCATCCCTGGGTTGGGTCCCCGCTGCCTCTCTGCCAAATTTAAATCCTGGTGAAGGCCACCTAGGGCCTGTCTTAAATGGGGCCTGTAAATTTCATAAAATTAACACAAGTTAATTTTTAGCCTGTCAGTACAATATGCAAGTGAAAGAACATTTAAATATTGTGCCCCCACACCTCCACCAATGGCTGGCTGGAAGCACAGGACACAGATATGGATTAAAAGGGCAGCAACGCTTTATTTAAAACACAACAGTCTGGGACAGGGGAGTGAACCTCCTTTTCCAGAAAACACCAGATTACTAGGTACACACTACACAGCACACTAGGTACAAACTGCCAAATCCCTCAGAGAAGAGGATTACCCAAATAACTGCCCTTGGGCTCCACCCTATTTTAGGATCTGGCCCACCCCTTCCAGCATGATCATTCCTGGGGAAGGGGAGTTCTTAATCCACCCAGGGCCACTCATCTCCTACATCAATGATGGGGAACCTTTTCCCATCCGGGAGCCAATTTGAAAACTTTAGTAGAAACTCCAAGGATTGAACAGAAGATGGGGTGAGGATGCACTCAAGAAAAGGAGGGCCAAAATCATGGATTTCTGCCATGGATCTCTCCTTGTGTGCATGTCCCCAGCTCTGCTCCTTTCCCCTGAGCTCAGTCTTTCAGGGTTTGGGGGCAGAACGGGATCCAGGGACAAGATCCAGGAACTGGGAAAAGGCCCCCATAAGAACTAGCCCCACGCTGCATTTGGCCCCCGGGCCAGAAGTTCCCTGTCCTTGTCCAACAAGCTAGTTCTGCTTCCATTCAGCCCCCTAAGAAGTTGGACTGAATTTGAGGTTTGACAAACAGTTCAAAACCAGATCAGTGACCAAATTCAGTGTCGGCATATAGATCAAATACTCAGATCCAGCCCCAGTCCCCAAGCACTGATAGAATGAGCTCAGTGGAAGGGAGCAGAGAGAAGGGCATGCAGCATTGACATGGGGAATTGATCCATTCCAAACCCTCTCTGTCCAAGTGGCATCCACATAGCACCTAATGGCTTGTCACTCTGTGCCTCCCCCCATTGCTTCCCTTCCGTCCATTGGCTGCTCCCTATTCCCCCCTCCCAGGAACCTCCTAATGGCTGCTTCCTCTCCCATGTGCCTCCCAATGGCTGCTCTGTTCCCCCCTTACCTCTCCCCATGTCTGCTCCCTCCCCCTCCCACCTGTCCCCCTCTCCCTCCCTCTGTACCTCCCTCCATGGCTGCCCCCTCTCCCCCCATGTCCTCCTGTGCCTCCCCCCCATGGCTCTCCTCTCTTCTCCCATGTCCTCCTGTACCTCCGCCCATTGCTTCCCCCTCTCTCCCTCCACGTTCACCTGTGCTTTCCCCCATTGCTTCCCCCTCTCTCCCCCATGTTCATCTGTACTTCCCCCCATTGATTCCCTCTCCCCCC
>QEPC01012832.1:500458-527062 GCA_003113815.1 Sphenodon punctatus
ACCCTTCCTAACTCCTGCTAATCATCCCCACCCAGGATTATCCCCCACCTGTTATCTGCAAACTCCCAATGTACTGTAACCAAGCCAAGAGAGTGTACCTGAGTTCTCGCATCCTCATGCATGTTGCATCCCTTGTCTCTCCCTCTGTTTCCCCTTCCCTGTCTCCCCTTCCCCGTCTTTAGATTTTAAGCTCTCGGGCAGGGACCGTGTCTGTCTTATTCTCTGTAAAGAACTAGGTACATCGCTGGCGCTATATAAATGCTTATAATTATAATTATAATAATAATTAAGATGCTAAAATATTTTAGCACCTTAAAAAAAGTGAGCACAGACAAAATTATTGGAAGTTGGATATTTAGCCACTCCAGTTGACTGCACTTGGGTATACAGGTGCCCAATGGAAATGAATGTTGCACAGTTTTTACTTGATTGCCTTCGAGCCTAAAATTGTTGTCTTAAATACTGGATAAATTCCTACTAGGAATGAGAGCAGTAGTTCCACAGACCCACTTCAAGAAAAACAGGAGAGGAAAGACATTCTAGAGGCCTGCGGACGTGCCTGTGTTCATTGCTGCCTTTTATTTATCCAGAAAAGCTTAGTGAAAAATAGCCAGCAAGGTACGGTGAGGTAGGAAGGATATAATTCAAGAAAGAGTTATTCCTCTAGAGTGCAGTCATGACCCCACTGAAGTCAATGGGAGACTAGCCATTGACTTCTATGGAGTGAAAATTTCACCTTTAGGAATATTATTTTTTATCTACTATAGAGGGAAATGCTGCTTATATGTTACTAGAAGCTTACGTACATCCTCATGGAAATGTTCTACTAGATAAAAGTAGTTCCCTTTTGGGGACAAGTCGCCGGGAGCACATTACACCGGTGCTCCGAAGTCTGCACTGGCTGCTTATAGTTTTCCGGGTACAATTCAAGGTGATGGTTTTGAACTTTCAAGCCCTAAACACTGTCTCGGTCATACATATCTGAAAGACCGCCTGTCCTACCATGTCCCTTCACAGTGCTGGTTCCATCTGCTACCCTTATTTATGGGACAGGAGGGCGTTCTCGGTTGCTGCCCCCATTTTGTGGAACTCCCTTCTCCGGGAGGTTTGTTTGAGTCCAGGCATCTTCTGGAGGAGGTGCAAAACCTTCTTATTTGAAAGAGCATTTGGCAGGCAGGCAGGGATAAAAGGGGTTGCTTGGGGTGTTGGGTAGGGCTGTAGGGGGGGATGGGATTTTGTGGGGAGGGTGTTTTTACTTCCATAAATTTTACTATTTTTACGTTTTATGGATTGTGAGCCACCCTGAGCCTTGTGGGAAGGGCAGCATAAACATTTGAAAAATAAATAAATAAACAAATAAAAAAAGAAAGAAATAGGGAGGCATATCTTTGCCATATAATTCTACAGGTTAGCTTGTAAAAAAAAATCTACAGAAAAGATCAAATTATTTTATTTTAATTTTTTAAACTTTATTTCTATTAGGAATTGGACTTGAGGAGGAATTTTGTTTTTGTTTTTGGGGAGGGGGTTTGGTTCTTCATAGGTTTTTAAATCTAATTTTGGTTTCATTTTTTTTCTTTGATTCCCCTCCCCATTTTTTTCTCTTTGAATTCTCATGAAAACAAACCGGAAAAAAAATCAATGCAAAAAACCGGAAATGCTGGAACCAAAGAAGAACCGCAATTTCGGTTTATGTTTTTAAAACCAAAATGGCCATTCAGTTCTATCCAAAACCAAAATCAAAATTCTCACTCCTAATTTCTGTGTAACCCATTAGAATTTTAAATTCATTATTAAAAACTCTATAAGACACTTCCATCCCACAGTAAAAGTAATGGAAAGAGTGTAGTTGAAATACTACTTTTGGTGATTGCCATTGTGGGTATTTTTAGACGTTACGAGATCACGGTGAACCATGGTGAATACCCACATGGTGATCGTGGGCCTGTAACATCTGTTGGGGGGAACGGAAACTCCCCGCCAGATATTCACCCCCCGTGAATCACATTCAACATGCAAACGGAGGTCCTGGCCGGACCATCTCCATTTGCATGTTGAATGTGATTCCCCCACCCTGTGATCAAGGGGACCGTCTCATCTGTCCCCTGACCATGGCCCGGAATCAGCGGCGAGATTCTGGGCCATGGTCAATGCTCTGGGGGGGCCGGCGGGTGCTGTGGCCACATTGGCTCTGGCACCCGCCCGTCTCCCAGAGGACGGGCGACTGGGAGAGCATGGGGGGGCGGGGTTGTGCGGCCGCACGTTGAGCCACGTGACCCCGCTCCCTCCCCTGATTTCCCTCCGGGATCAGCTGGCATGTCTGTTTGATGGCCATTTTGATCCCGGCGGGGGATCAATGGGTGATTCCATGACGGGGCCAATACCGGCCCCATCACGTCTGAAAATACGTTGTGTTGTGACACTGCAAAACACGGTTCTTTTTGCATAGCTTGTGCACTGCAACATCCTCTTATTTAGCCTAGCTTGGAAATAATGTATGCAGATTGCCTAATGTTACCCTTTGTATTTTCTGTGCATTATGGAATGGAATCATATGCTTTCCTTAGAAATTTTCTGAGGCAGTTTAAGAAAAATACATTCAGTTACTGACCCAGTTGGTCAAGTTGGTGAACAAATGGATGGATTTAACTTTGCAGGTTTACACATTAATAGATATTGCAGTGCTTGATTCATCATTCATTTTACCTTGAAGTTTTTGACTGAGACAAGTGAGCAATGTACTTTACCACTGCAGGTACAGATGCTGAATAAAGAACCTTTTTTGTGGCAGGACAGCAGTGACCTTTCAACCCTGTAGTGAACAAAATGAGTCTTTGATGACTATATCTCAAAACCAGAGTTCTACATAGAGAAAGGGTGTTATATTTTTTCAAAACACATTTTAATTAAGGGCGTTTGAAAATATGTTCGCACCTAATATAGACATAAAAATGGTTTAGCTGGTGTTAGGAGACTATGGAGATAAGCAAGAAGCCAGAGAGGACAGGAAATGCTTTGTTCTCCTGTACAGGACCACAACTCAGTAGCAATCCTTGTCATTGTGCACTTGTGTAGATAGTGCAAGTAAGCAGACCTTTTTATTATTTCTAATTAAACAAGGCACTATTGAATTGAACATAATGGCTCTAAACAGATGAATGCAGAGGCTGCCCACCCTGGAGTTGCTCCAGGGCCCCCCCATTCACCTGCTTCCAGCCCAGCTTGCGTTCGCAACAGGTGGACCCATCAGTTTCCCCGCCTTTGGTCCATCCGCATAATGCCCTCTTCCTGCACCATAGAGTTGTGCCCGCTCAGCCAACACTCTACACTACATGATGGAACTCCATAATGCTGATCAGGGCAAAAGAGGGCCACACATGGAGCTGCACTGTGGGTCCACCCGACAGACAGACAGCAGCTCCATTTCCGACTGCTGCCTTGGGTTTGGCCAGCCTGCTCTGCACAGTGTGTTTCTGGATGTTCTGGAGCACTGGCAGCATGGCTGTGCCGGTGGTGGAGCTGCCCTTCCTGCTCCACTTTGTACATCTGGCAGGTGCCTTTACATGGACTAGCCAACCCAGGGGTGAAGTAGGCTGGCGCAGGCAGAAGCCAAGCTGCCACCCATCTAAAAGCAGTAAGCACCCAATGAGTCAAACAACATTTTACAATATTGACTGCAACATTTTGTGTAGCTGATGAATTTTTTTTTAAACAAGGGATGGGCCTAAATCTATTTCCAATAGGCAAGCCTTTGTTTTAAGCAACCATTCAAAAATATTCCTGTGTGGTTTTCAATACAACTGTGTTTGATCTTTAGCTAAATACCACCCAGACTAAGCAAACTATTTTTGCCAGTCATCTGAAAGATCACTCAAAGCAGATGTTTCTCTGTTGTCCATTGTTTCTTGCATCCTTCGTAATGCCAAGCATCATGAGCATGTGTAGATCTGGATTAAGGCATAGACACAAGAGGCAAGAATTAATGTCAAAATCTGAGCTTTTTTTTTTTACAGTGAATTTTAGCCCTTTCGTTGTATGCAAAACAAAAGCTTTTAAAACAATATCTAGCACAAGTAAGGTCACTGATGTCTGTATGACTCTATAGAGAGCTTGGAGCAGTAGCTGTGAACTGTTTTGGGTCTCTCAGTGGAGATGTTCATTCTGCTATCTGGCACTCTTTGGGTACAGGCAACAGGCATATCCCAGTACAGAAGTTTATGTGGACCACCCACTGTTGTGACTCCATCATAGCTCTATTGAGGTGTCTGCTGGAGCCCCTACACTGAATCCTCTCCTTCAGTGGAAGAAGTCTCTTGTCATCACACCTAGTCAGTCCCAATAATGCTCACAGAAAAAACTTCAGCTAGAGCTTTCTGATAGGATCTCTTACTGGACCATCCTTTGCCTTCAATGGGTGCAGGACAGAGCCTTTAGTCTGAGTTAGGATGTTGGAGTGGTACAGAAGAGGCAGATGGTTGACTTGTTTGGGAGGGGTACGTGGGAAAGAGGACTTGGAGATCATACAGAAGGAAACAAATGGGAGTAGAGATAAGGGACACTTACTGTCTTATCGTCTACGTTTCCAGTGCTGATAATGGGTATTTTCAAACGAGCAAGGCGATGGGTGGGGAGAGGGAAATCTGTGGCTGCTGAGTGGCACTGCCACAGAGCACCCATGCAGGTGGAGTGTGTGGGGAGTGATTCAAACGGGAGGCTTCCAGTGTAGCTACTGTGGCCACTGGCCACGCAGGCAGCTGCCTTGCACTTCTCCCAACACAGATAGGCCCTGGAAGCACATTACACTCTTGCTTCCCCGTTGCTGGGGAAGTAGAGCCTGGAGTCTGCCCTGAGCCTGCCTGTCCCAACTGGAGTCAACCCACCACCATAGCTGCCCTAGTACTGGGATTAATGGGGACCCAGGGCTCTTGCTGCCCTGCCTCCATTGCTACCCCTGCCGGGGGAGCAGAGCCTGACCTGAGTCTGCCTGCACAGGCTGAAGCCCACCTGGAGATGTCACCATTGATATCACTGTAACCATGCCAAGGCAGGGGCCTCCTTCCACACTATGAGGCCTCCAGTCATAAGCCACTGCTGTAAGTGGAGTAAGTGAATAGAACTGAATTGAAACAGGGACAAACTGGGGTTGGGGGAACTGAACTATTATTTCAGTTTCCATTTAATTGCATTGCAGAGTGGAGACTGATTAATGCATATTCATGGACCACTGCTGTTGCTGCCCACATGCCTCCTGCTGCTTGGGGGCTGGGAGTCTAGGAGGGCTCGCCCCCCCCCCCTCATGAGTAGGGGTTCCTTGGGCCCCAGGACTACCATCTCCCTTCTCCTCCACTTGCAGGAGGGAAGTGGCAGGGCCAAGGACTTCCCCCATTGGAAGTCTCCAGCTGAGGGGGAGTTGAAAGCGGTGCCTCCTTCGGTGGAGCCCTAGTCACTGCTGTTGCTGCCCCCATGTCGCCTGCTGCTTGGGGTCTGGGATCCACGGAGGGCTCACCTCCCTTGTGAATAGGGGTTCCCTGAGCCCCAGGACTGCCATCTCCCTTCTCCTTCACTTGTAGGAGAGAAGGGGTGGGGCCAGGGACTTCCCCCACCAGAAGTCTCCAGTTGAGGGTGAGTTGAAAGCGGTGCCTCTTTCGATGGAGCCCTGACTGCCACTGTTGCTGTCCTTGTGCCTCCTGCTGCTTGTGGGCTGGGAGCCTAAGAGGGCTGCCCCCCTACCCGTCATGAGTAGGGGTTCCCTGGGACCCAGGACTGCCATAGGGCTGCGTGCACAAGGGGGTTGCCCTTGAGTGAGACCCTTGGGGAGGCCCAGGGAACCTATGCTGGGCCCCTATATTAGGGGCCAGAACCTATGCTGGTTGAATTTCTCCTTTTGTCGCTGAGGAAGATCTTAAGTGCCATGACTAGTTGGATTTATTATCCAAACAAAAAACTGATGGTTTCAAAAAATGTTAAAGGTAGGACCATTTCCAAACCAAAAAACTTCCCTCTTATCTAACATTCCACACCATGAAAATTTATTAAAATTCCTATTCAAAAAACTTTTAAACACACATTACAACAAAAATTAAACACCAAAAAGCATGGAAAGTATTAAAAGATTGTCTATCTGTTTCATAATTTATCATCAACATAAACATAAGATATGTACTTAATTCCTTACCATACATATTTACTCTTATTAAATTTTATCACTAAATAAGCTATCACGTTTTTTCATTATTAGGCATTAATTTATTATCGTAATTCAACACCAAACAATTTTTTAAAACTGCCTTAACTCTGTCATTTCACGCAGAATTGCATTCAATCAAACTGATTCTATACAGTTGTCTACACTGGCAGTGTCACTGAAATGATAGAGTTAAGGCAGTTTTAAAAAATTGTTCAGTGTTGAATTACATCAAAAAATACCAATACAGGGTCAGAGGTTGGGTCAGGGGTTGGGAAGGTGTGGTGGGAAGTCAGGAGGAGGGACAGGGGCCACGTTAGGGGTTGGGAAGGTGTGAGGAGTCGGGAGGAGAGGTGGGGGTGTGCGGGGAGCCGGGTTAAGAAGTTGGGGGGGTCGAGAGAAGGGGCAGGGGCACAGGGGGAGCCAGGCTAGGAAGTTGGGGGGGATTGGGAGAAGGGGGGGTGAAGGGGGAGCTGGGTTAGGAAGGTGGGGGGGTCGTGAGGTGGAACGGGGGTTCTTACCTGTGGCAGTGTCATGGAAGTGGGCAGGTTCAGGGAGGAAGGGAAGGGGGCTCCCAGAGTCCACACTCCCCAAGTACCCACACACACCCCATTGCTCTGTGCTTCGAGGGGGTTTATCGAGGAAATGCTGCCCATCAGGATAGTGGGTGGACCACTAGGCCTCATAGAGACCAGGCCCTTATCATCATAGGGTGCTGAGTATTGTAGGGAGCCTCAGGCCACACACCACTCTTGCAACTTGCAATACCCACACCAAGGAAAGGGAAGGGAAGGTGAGTGTGGTACTGGTGGAGGGAGACCAGGGGAGGGGACCCAAGGAACAAGAGGGTCCAGGAGGGGCTTGCATTTTGAAGGGGAGAAGGAAAAGAGCCCACAGGGGGGGGGGGGGCTATTGTTCTTCTCCGTTCACACAGCAGTCTTGTTCACATACGCTCAGTCAACCACACAAGGGAAGGGGGAAGGTCCAACAACAATCCAACTCTAAGGTCCACAGAAGCACCCAATACAATAGTTAATCTACAGTCTACACAAGCATCAAATGCAACACTTATCTTTCTCTCAGGGCCGGTTTCTCCACCGCAATCACCAGCACCGAGTGTTCTCTGGTGCCGGTGTTTATAGCCAAGGCCCACCCACCCCTATACGCCCGCAGGCATGCGGAGTGATGCACAGGGACGGAGCCACATCAGCAGCACCAGACGGCCCCACACCCACACCCAGCATGTCCAGTGAGGTCGCTGGGGCACACCACAGCAAGGGGGCACATCCAGCACCGCCACCAGAGGCGGGGCTGGTGGCACGGCCACGTGGGACCCCGGGGGGGGGGAAACAGGGTGGTGGTCAGGGCTCAGAGGGCATGAGGCCCCCCGCCGGCGGCGCCCGTGGGAGGGAATGATAGGCGGCGGTGATCTCCACCAGCAGTGGAGCGAGTGGGAGAGAGGTGGCAGTGAATACCTCCCCTTTCTCCCTTCTCCTCCACAATACTGTCCAAGACTCCTCCCCCCCAAAACCCAGAAACACTGGTAGATTCAGGAGAAGCAGGGGAAGTATAGCGCATGTGTTCCCCCAGAAGAACTGATTTTTTAATCAGTTATATTTCATTTGTCACCACACCAAATGCCCCGAGACTTCAAAAACACTTAATTGACATCTCTAACTACAAGGCTGTGAAGTCTCAGGGCTGAATTTGATCAGGGTAGGGCGATATCAGTCAGAACAGATTATCGGGAACCCTGCGTTTTGACCAAAAGCAATTAACCTATACTTTGTTATAACTTTGGATTTCCTGGCTCGATCTTGCTGTTCCATAGACTGTGATCTTGAGGGTTATGGCACAGTGTTACATTTTCAGAACTGCAGCTCAAGCAGTTTCTGAAATATAGAGGCTTCAAATTCTCCCCTTTATAATAGAGGATGGTTATCTAGGGACCTGCAGAATCTAAGACCAGACCCAGGTGATTTATCTGGAAAAGTTGGGCCTGGTTTATGAAGAGACTGGATCCCTTGCTTGTTAGCCATTTGATCTTTTATATAAGACCTTATTTCCAGGGGCTTGGCCCAGTCATTCTGCTCTGCAAAAGAGCAAGATTGTCGACGTACCCCAATGAGACACAGAGACATACATTGGTTTTCAAACTGGCCGCACTCTTTATTTCAATAATAAACTTAAAGGCAGGTGGGTAATTGCTTCTGCAATTTGGGTCCAGTATGCCATCACTAACATAACTTATTAACTCAGGTACTGCCCGGATGTGCCTTCCGTTGACAGTATCCTAACCACAAACATCCCCTCTTTTGACATGGCGAGGCCGAAAGGGGGGGACAGCCCAACTGTGGGCGCGAGTAAAAAGTGAAGTGTCGAGCAGGTCCGAAGACAGCGCATGTCCCTGTGGCCCCTGCTACGACACCAGTCCCACGTAACATGATCACAGTGCATGCCGTGCCCTGCATTACACTGTGTATCATCTCCCCATCTCTTAAGGAGATGACACTTAATACCTTATTAACCTACTTATTAACCTATCATGGCATACTGGACCCCTGCTGAGTGTGACATTAAACACTTCTTATTTATACTCAATTAATAAGAATCCAAACTTTAATTATTCGAATTAGACTTGCGTAATTGAAATTCAAATTACCCTATGAACTGGCCAAATCCGTATTCTTTCGTCCAAATTAAACATTCCAAATTCTGAGTTAATTTCAATCCAATTAATTAATTAACCTATTTAGCCTACTCTGCACTGTAGAGGAGGCAAAAAACACGGCCCCCAATCAGGCTACCTGTCAAAATTCCTCCTCGGTCCCGTAATGGCAACCATTTCGAACTACAGTGCAAGAGGGAGGTGGGTGGGGCTGACTCTTCAGCAGTTAAACTGAGAATGCCGCCTTTAGCGGCTCTCCAGAGGCTCGCCCCTTCTATCAGGGGTGGGAACCTCCTGGTCCCGTGAGGCGCGCATGCACCACCTCGCTCTCGGACGGTTGCTATGCAACCAACCACAGGCAATGGGCTTTCTAGAAAGTCCACTTGCCACGGCCATTTTCTCTCTGCATCTCCCCTACCCGGGGGGGGGGCACAACAAATACCCCGTCGCCACCATTTTGGCGGCGAGGGGACTTATCAGATAAGGACAGTGGCTAATGGTTTCACCAGAACTACAGTGAAATTTTACAAGACTTCATCTTCAGGGGCCTGGACTAGTTGTTCTTCTGCTTCACAAAAGAGCAAGACTACCAGATAAGGTCAGTGGCTAATGATTTAGACAGGATTCCTGTGAATTTTTACAAATTTTATATTCAGGGTCTTGGCCTGGTCATTCCTTCACTCTGTAAATGAGCAAGACTTTTAATTAAGGATAGTGGCTAATGGCTTTGCCAGGACTGCAGTGAATTTGATAAGGTTTATTTTACTTTTAGGGGTTTGGTCTAGTTGCTCCTCTGCTCCGCAAAAGAGCAAGACTATTGAATAAGGACAGTGACTAATGGTTTCTTTAGGACTCCAGGAATTTTTAAGATTTTATTTTCAGAGGCTTGGCTTAGTCGTTGCTCGACTCCATAAAAGCGCAAGACTACTAAATAAGGACAGTGTCCAATGATTTTGGAAAAACTATATTGAATTTATTTTGTGTGGGAATTGTAATTTTATCTCCCTTTTTATGTTTAATGCAATCTGGGTTAACTCCTGGTTCCTAGTTGCTTTTCCTTAAATATTGCTCAGTTTTTAAGCAGAATGGTATTTACAAGAAATGCCTGCAAAAAGTTGGGCATTTTATCCTTGCCTGATTCTAAGAGTTCTAATGTCCCTTCTGTACCTCTGCCAACTCAACCTAAAATAACCTCTTTCTTTCGGCATGGTATGGCTAAAGGCAAGAGAGCCTCGAGTATAATGATAGACCCTAAGACTTTAGACAACTTGCCTCACCTGAATGATAATACTTCTTTGGAACAGTCCTTTTCAGAGAGGACCATAGGGGACCTCAAGAGGTCTATTTTCGCAGATCCACTAGTTTTACCAGTTGAAAGGGATTTGATGGGTCCCGGGTCTCAACAGGATTATTCTGAGGACATTGGGGATAATAACTGTTGAATATCTTGGAGAATTGTTTATGGAGATTGTTACAGGGGATATGGAAGGGGTCTGTTTCTCCAGATCCCTCTTTTTATCAGCTGGAAAGTTTCAGAGGCAGGGACCAATCTGGAGTCTACTGAAGCCTCTGGTGACAGGCCATTTCATTCTTTGAGGGCACCTAATAATTGTGCAGGTTATGATTGCTCATTTTTTCTGGAGCTTTTGGGATCTTATTGTAAATTGACTGGTGATGTTATTGCCCTACTATTTAGATAATTTGAACTCATCCACACATCTTTACTGGATTGTAGAGATGCACTATCCAATTTACTGAATTCTTTGGTTATAAAATGTGGGCCTAAGGTGCAGGATCCCCAGGAAAACTTTGGGTCACTTGACACAGTGATTGAATCTTCTCCCCCTAGAGGTCCTGGCTCAATGGAGATTAAGAGACAGAGGAGAAAGAAATCTAAGACCTCCAAGGGGACTCTAGGTGTTAAGAAATAAAAAAAAAATTAAAGAGTTTTTAAACAGATTTAATCATTATTTAAAAAGGAATTTTAAAAGATTATTTCTGTTGCTAGGAAAAGAACATGAATGAACTAAATCTGCTGAGTGTAGGAATTGTAAAGTCACTACGGTCTCTAACTTGGCTTACAAAAAGTCACCCTTTTACTCTTATAAATGAAATTAGTGTTGAGGCAGTAATCTTAGACCCTTGGTCTTTGGAAGAGCTTATGGAAAAATCCGTTGTTCTGCCCCATGCACTCTTTCAAGATATACAAAGTTATCCTTCTGTTCTATCAACAAAACTAGTGCTGAGGCTTTAATCTAAGACCCTTGGTCTTTGAAAGAACTTACAGAGAAGCGTGTTGTTTTGCTCCATGTAGCTCTTCCACCCTTAACTAATCAGATGGGTGACTCGTGTAGCCTTCAACTGCGCCCACAAAAATTGGCATTTGTCAATTATTCAAAATTTCACAGTTTCTTTTCTCAAAAGGGGCGCAAATCCCATTTTCTTGAGCTGATAGAATTAGTCCTGGGCTAGTTGACCCTGCAGATATCCTGCAGATAGAATATCTTTATTATAACTGTATTGTGCCCAGAGCAATGATAACTTTCAATTCGACCCAAATAGTTAGGAAGGTTTATAGCTTTAAACTACAATTTATGTAAAAGGGACTATATACCAATAGGTGATTTAGAGAAATGGCCCTACCACAAGCTCTTTTTTTCCCTTTTGGGGTTAGGAATGGTGGCCACTGCCAGGAGCATAAGCCTAGGACTCAAGACCCGCCTACAACAAATCTGATTAATACACAAGTAGATACAGTGAGGGAGAAGATGCTGACTTCTGTGCCCCTCCCCCACTCACAGTCCAAGGGATGAACATTTCAGACTACCCTTTGGGAAAGGAGGAGGGGGATAAGTAGGGCAGCCTTTCCCCATAAGAGGGGGATTTGATCGATGTTTTCCCTAATTAACCTGCTGACAAGCAGGTCCAAATAGTTGATACACTTAAGCTCCTGCGAGACAAGCTAATGTCTGGGATAGAGAACATTCACAGGGTCTTGGAAATGGTACCTGTCGATTCTCACAATCATGAGGATATGGTTAATAATAAGTCCCAAGCCGAACAGGAGGATCAGGCTACTGGGCTACTATCAGTATGGATAGTGCCACTCCCCTTGGGTGAATGAGTGTATCTACTGAAGTTCAGGCCCAGGGAGAGATAACTGAAATAAATGATTTTTCTATTCCCCCTGTTGTATCTAGACCCACTCAATTCCCACCCCACCCCACCCCACCCCACCCCACTGTATTCTCCAGAGGACTGGTTGGCAATGAGGTTCTTAGAGGAGGATGAGAGAAATGAACCCATGGAGGCTGGCTTCCAACAAAAAGCCCAGGATGTAGTTGCACCCTCTGGTCCTTTTGTCCCTAGGGAATTAACTGTCAGTAAAATAGGGAATTTTAAAAATAGGGCACTATGTTATGATCCATGTCTAGAAAAACTTAGTGACTCCCAGTGAGTATCTAGCTCAATGAGTCCACAGCTATCCATCCTGTCTTGGTATATCGGGAGTTGGAGAGCAAGATCAAAAGATAGTGTGTTAATCGAGTTTCTCCACTCTTTTGACATTATTTTTTTGCCAGGAGATGTGGATGAGTGAGGATTTACATCTGGAGGGTTTTGTTTCCTGCTCTATGCAAGCCCACCAGACAGGCTCAACGGGACGTCCTAGTGCAGGTTTGGTAATGTTTGTGGCATCTTCCTTAAGGACTGAGATTCTTCTGCTGGGTGGGATAACCAATTATGCAGCAGCTTGGAGAATTATTTTAGCAAATTGCTTCACCCTGGTAGTACATTCCCCCAACTCAATCTCCTTTCTATAGGGTTGACATTTGGACTGACTTGCAGTTTGTATGTTCACCCATATCTTTGAACCCTATGGAGGCTATATTGATTACTGGCGATTTCAACGCCAGGACTGGAGATGCTGTGGGCAAGGAGACCTGGGTGGGAATGGAGGAGCAACCTTTATTATTTCTTGGGAATTTGAGGTCTTCTAGGGACAAATGAGTTAATGAAGCAGGTATTCAATTTAATGCCTTGGTGGAGCAATTGGATATGACAGTTCTTAACGGAAATACCCCTGGCGAACTCACTATAGTCTCTGTTCCTGGGGCCTAGCCCCCGTTCCTGCCCATTTTCTTTCTGTACCACCACCAGGTCCCCAAGTAACCTGTTGCAGTGCCATGCCATGCCATGCCCCATTGCCCCCACGCACCAGAATTTCTTCCCCGCCACAAGGTATGCATGGGCACAACAAAGGTTTATTTGGGAAGGGCCACTTGGTACATCAGCTCCCTGCTTTTACCTCCCACCTCTTCCCCTTCTGCCAGTGGCGTACCATGTCCTTTTAGGCGCTGGTTCTGCTGTGTGGGCATTCACCCCATCCTCTTCCTTATGTCCCTGCTGCTGCTCATCCATTGCCAGAGTCTGGGTGGTGGAGAAGGTGAGGTGTCTGCCCTACTGGTAGAGGGGGTGGTGTCCATGAAAACGGGTGGGTGGGCTTGCGGGGGGGGAGGTGCCCCAAGTGGCTTTGGGTGGCAAGGGGTTGGTGATGGGGGGACCAGGGCTGGTGGGTGAGATCTGGGTGGCCACCAGGACCTGTGGAAGGTGCAGCGTATTGCGGCCACCCCATGACAGCAACACACGCTGCTGCAGTGTGATGGAGAAGCGAGCACCGAACCTCTAAGGACTCTGCCATGAAGTTGGCCATCTGTTGGTATACCCTCTGCATCAGGATGCAGGAACTCTGCAGCTCCTGCCAGTGGCGGGCTGAGTCTCTCTGCTTCCACAGGTGCTCCTAGCAACCTTGAACAATGAGGGCCCTGTGCTCGGCTTCATTCTACTGTAGGGCCCTCATCTGCTAGCATGCTACTCCCTGGATGGTATCCAAGATCTCGTTCACATGCCCCGTGGTTTCCTCCATCAGCTCTCTTGCCATGTCCTCCCTGCTCTGGCAATTCCATGCCTGCAGTTCTAGGTTCCAAAGGCCATTGGCTGATGTTGTTGGCGGGCCAGGCTATGACTGTTGCAGTTTCACACCTGTCACAAAGCAACAGGGAGAGCCATTAGTTCTGGGGGTCCATGCTCCTGCTATCTCACTCTGGTGTGTGACTCCCCCCCCCCTCCCCAATACCTCTGTAGTGTCCTGGATTGACTGGGACACCCCTCATTTCACACTTCTTTTGATATCTGCCCTGCAGTCAGGGAACACTGCTTTACTGTGTCAGTTTAGAAAGGGAGGGGTTAGGGAGAGCAATTTGAAAGCCATCAATGGGGACAATGAGTTGGATTCTCCAGCCTGACAGTGCCGAGCAGACATCTTCAGGCAAGTTCATCGCAGCACCCCCCACCCCCCCCGTCCCATGCTAGTACTGAGTATTTATTTACTGTTTTATTTATTTATTTAAATTTATATGCTGCTCTTCCCACAGTGAGTCAGGGCGGCTTACAATGCATTAAAAATACAACAACAATAAAGCAATAATAAGACTCCTAAAAAAATCTCTCCCTCTCACTCCCCAACAAACCCTTTCCCCAACCTTCAACCCCACCCAAAAAACTCCAACCAACCCCTGTTTATCCCTGCTCACCAAATGCTTTTTCAAATAAGAAAGTTTTACACCACCTCCGGAAGATGTTTAGGCCTGGGATAAAATGAACTTTCTGGGGAGAGAGTTCCACAGAACCAGGGCAGAAACCAAGAGCACCCTACTGTGTACCCTTGTCCCATAGACAAGGGTAGCAGATAGAACCTGCAAGAGGACATTCCCGGCCAACCATAGGGGCCGCAATGGAACATGGTAGGAAAGAAGGTCTCTCAGATATATGGGAACCATAAAGCTTAGGGCTTTAGAGGTCAAAACCAGCACCTTAAATTGTGCCCAGAAAGCGATAGGTAGCCAGTGAAGACTTTGAAGCACGGGTGTAATGTGCTCCCAGTGACACGTTCCTCAAAGGAGCTGAGCTGCTGCATTCTGCAGTAGCTGCAGCTTCCAAACAGTCATCAAAGGCAGCCCCACATAGAGTGCATTGTAGTAATCTAGCCTCAAGGTGATAAAAGCATGGATGACAGCAGCCAAGTCTGAGTCAGAGAGAAAAGGCCGCACCCTCCTCACCAGATGGAGTTGGTGAAAAGTGCTCCTGGATACCGCTGCAACCTGGTACTCCAGGCACAGTGAGGGATCAAAAAACACTCCAAGGCTGCAGACCTGACTGACCAGAGGGGGCCAGACTTCTAATCCCCTTCAAGTCACAAGGTTGCCCAACCATCACTTCAGTCTTGTCAGGATTCAGCTTCAATCAGCTCACCCTCAGCCAGTTCCTGACAGCAGCCAGGCATCAGGTAAGCACCAAGACTGCAGGACCTGGGTTGGAAGAAAAAGAGAGGTAAAGCTGAGTGTCATCAATGTATTGATGGCATCTCACCCCAAACCTGTGAATGACTTCACCCAACAGCCTCAGATACACATTGAATAAGAGGGGAGACCGAATGGAACCCTGCAGGACTCCACAGGGGAGGTCCCAAGGGGAAGATGAGCAATTGCCCATCACCACCTGCTGGAACCTCCCCAACTAGAAGGAACGGAACCACTCAAGAGCAGTCCCACGCACCCCTGCCAGGTCCTGCAGTTGTGTCAACAACACCTCATGATTAACTGTATCAAAGGCTTCTGAAAGATCTAACAAGATCAACAGGGTAGAGTTTCCCGTGTCCATCTCAAGGCACAAATCATCAACCAAGGCCACAAGCGCAGTCTCCATGCCATGCCGAGGATGAAAGCCTGACTGAAATGGGTCCAGGAATCTGATAGAAGGGAGGTGAGCATGGAGCTGTTGGGCAACCACACATTCAATATCCTCCCCTAAAAATGAAGGGACTCCCTATTGTTCTCGCCTTGATTTCTCTTGTACTTGCAGTCTTTGAACTTATCTGCAACACACATTCACCAACCCACAACTCTGTTTCGGGTCATCGGTGTGCAGCTATAGGTTCTGATCGTTTCCCTTGGAATGCATTAGCAAGTCAAGACTACAGACCATGACCTTGTCAGATGTTGATGGGATGTCTATATTTATGTTTCCTTTTTCTAATGATAGCAATATTTCAGACCAGCTTCTCCATTAGGCTCATCTGTCAGGGGGACTCCACACAGACAGAAACATGGCTTGGGGTGGGGGAGGCAGCTTTAGTGACAGAAGGACAGCTGAATAAACTGTAACATTCACTTGACATGGGGGTGTGCATTCTGGGCCATTAGGGG
Source organism: Sphenodon punctatus (assembly GCA_003113815.1). Taxonomy (NCBI): domain Eukaryota; kingdom Metazoa; phylum Chordata; class Lepidosauria; order Sphenodontia; family Sphenodontidae; genus Sphenodon; species Sphenodon punctatus. Next base: position 516,573 of record QEPC01012832.1, read on the forward strand.
CAGTGCTGTGATGTAACGTGGACATGAAGACTGGCAGGGCAAGGGTTTATCTGGCTTATGTGGGAGGTTATTGTATGGATCTAAGAGCTTTGAACCATTCTCAATTTATTTTCTTACATCACACCTCATAGTTAAGCCATGGACTACTTTGTATTTGCAGATGTATAATAATAATAATAATAATAATAATAATAATAATAATAGTATTTATATAGCACCCTCTTGCCTTGGAGTGCTTCACAAATTACAAGTATAAAACAATATAAGCAATAGAAGTATAAAACAACATAAACAATATAAAACAATTTAAAACAATTTAATAATAAAAGACTTTACAATAAGGGAAGGAAAAAGGGAGGGTAGAGTACACTGAGGGAACCAGCAGTGGATCCTAAAAGCATCTAGAAAAGAAATATGTTTTTGGGTGCTTTTTAAAGGTAAGGAGGGAGGAACTGAGATGGAAATCCAAAGGGAGGAAGTTCCACACCAAGGGGCCCGCCATATATGGCATTTATATACAGAGTATGGGTATTTTCAGATGTTACGAGATCACAGTCCACCATGGTGAACCACACTCAATCCCGCGGTGGAGTGAAAGCGCCCTGTACATCTGTTACGCGGCCACCAGATGTTCACCACAGTCAATATCTACCAGGGGTCAAATTCAACCATGTTTCCGGAGCTCCGTCCCGGACCATCGCCGAAAGCGTGGTCAATGTGATTCCCAATGGGAAACAAAAAAAAGTAACATCTGAACGGCAACCACCGGCCGGAATCAAGCAAAATGATTCCCAGCCGAGGACAAAGCACGCAACGTCACTGCCAGGCAACCAGCAACAACACAAGCCATGGAGGGAGATTTAAACGGCACACAGCAGCAGGGGGATGTGGCGGGATGGAGCAAGGCGGAAGGGGGAGGAGAGCGGTGGGAGAGAGAGGGATGGAGGAGGAGGAGGTGGAGGAGGTGCAGGCAGAGGAGCAGTTGGTCATGCTGCACATGGAGGAGGTGGAGGGACAGCAGCAGCAGAAGCAGCAGTAGCAGCAGCAGCTGTAGCTGGGATGGGCCACCCTGGGGACAATGACCGGGATGGGGAGGAGGCACCCCAGAAACGGGTAAGGGGACCGAAGGGGAGGGGACCTGGTGTCACAGGGGCACCCAGGGGGGAGGTCAACTGGAGCTCACGCTCAGTCAATGCAACGAACATGTGTTCCAGGAGATCGTGCGGGAAATTGAGGTGGCGGGGCATCCAGGACCGTGGCACGGTGCTGATCGAAGGCCAAAGAACTCGGGAGGAGGTACAAGGCCATTCGGGACAACAACCAGCAATCCGGCCACAGAGCCCGGACCACCCCCTACTATGATGCCCTGGACCGCATACTGCACATGAAGGGCTCAATAGTAGCCCCACATCTTGTGGGGAGCGCAGTGGTCCAGGGCAGGGAGTTGGCCAATGTACCCCCTCCCCTCACCACCCCGCAAGAAGGCACCGATTCCAGGGCCCCTGACCCCCATAAGGAACGTCCAGGGACCTTGGGGACCAGCAGCCCCCCCCCCAGCACCAGCCCAGAAAGCCCCCACCCCCTGGCAGGACAGGATGACTCCGAGGCTGGCACATTGGTCATCCTCAGCCAGTGGTCAATCGGTGACCCCAGCTACATTGAGGGGCCGGCCTCGGAGGGATCGGAGACAGACATCGAGGGTAAGTGAGCAGGTGGGAGGTGAGACGGACCAGGGGTGAGGGGGGGAGGAGGGAAGCCCGGCCAGGGGGCAGGCCCCATCCACCTCAGACACCCCAGACCATTGAACGGGGCCCTGGGGGGTCGCCCGAGCACACCTACAGCCCTCCTCCACCCACTCCCTCATATCCCCACAGGGCACGGCATGGCCCAGCACCAGAGACAGGAGGGTGAGGAGGCTGGCAGAGAACAGCCCCGGCAGCAGCCGGAGGGCCCAGGTGAGGCACACCAGCAAGGAGGGGGGGCCCTGGGAGGCCAGGAGGGGGACCCAGGTCACGCGGGCTGGGGATGGCCGGGGCGCTAGGGAAAGCCGGGGGTGGCCGCCAACTCAGGGTGGGGGACACCCCCAGCTGTGTCCTTGGCCATGGGGCAGTCGGGCAGGGCACCTAACCAACACCTTCTGTGTACGCTACAGGGCAGCCCGAGGGGCCCCAGCAACTCGGGGCCGTGCCCCCAGCACAACGGATGAGGGAGCACCAGGCATGGGTACGGTGCTGGAGGGAGGACCAGGTGGAGGACATAGTCCACTCTGCCACAAAACAGGGGGAGCGGATGATAGCGGCCATCGATAGGATGGAGGCGGCAACAGAAAGGGCCATCCAACAGGCGGAGGCAAGGGACCGGAGGCTCCAGGCAGTGCCTGGAATGGAGGCGGGAGCACCGGGACCACAGCAGGAAGGTGGAGGCATTTGGGAGGCTGGAACAGGCCATCGAGGGGATGGTACGGGTGCATACCGCAAAAATGGATAGGTCCCATGACATCAGGACCTTGCTGCTCCTGCACGCTGGCACCATGAGGGCCTATGTGATGGCAGCCACCCCGCCGCGCACCCTGCCTGCCCAGGTCCTGATGGCCAGCCCCGCCATGCCAGCTGGGGGCGCGCATCCACCTCCTGGTCCCTGTAGGCCTCCGGAGGGAGCAGCCACCCAGGGGGGTCCTTAGGCCCCAGGTCCTCCCTCCCTCCCACCATCGCCTGTCCCTCTGGACACTGAGGCCTCCCAGGATGCCGTGGGGGACACGGACAGCCAGGGGGGAAGGGAGCTCCCAGATCTCTGCAGTGCCCACAGGGCAGACAAGAGGGAGGCCCTGGAGATGCGGGGAATGGGGGGGATGGGGGAGGGTGGTCTGGGAATGGGGGGGCATGGAACCAGCATGGTGGGTTGATGTGTAGGGGGCACATGTACTAGGGTGAGAGATTAAATGTCTGGGCACCACTACTGCCTCCTTCAGTCTGTTCATGGGCCCGGGGGTGGGGGTGGACTGATGGCCATAGAGGGGCTCACCCAGGGAGCCGGTGGGGGCCCAGGGTGGTGGGGTCGGGGTTTAGTGCCCTCACACCTCATCCTCCCAGCTGATATGCCTGGCCAGGGCAGCACGGATGCACTTGGTGTACCGGTACTCCCTCAGGTTGTCCGCATTCACGTACAGAGGCACAGGTCCGGGAGGGCGACGTGGCACAGGGTATTTGAGGGCTGCCCCATTGGTCTCGCACACATTGTGCAGCACACAGCAGGCACCTATCACCAGGGTCGAGGTCTCCACCGTGTAGTCCAGCCGGCCTGTGAGGCTCCTCCAGCACTGCTTGAGGGCCCCGAAAGCCCGCTCGACCACGGTCTGGCTTGCACACAGGCAGGAATTGTACAGCGCCTGCACCGGGGACCTTGCGACCGGGTACACCTTCATCAGCCACCGGGTGAGAGGATAGGCTGGGTCTCCCAGGATACAGGGGGGCATTAGCACCCCCTCGATCCGGGTCATCCCCACGTCTGCAAAGTCCCCGCGGTACATCTGGGCATAGAAGGGGGAGATGGTCATGATCCAGGCATCGTGGCTGCGCCCAGAGTTGCCCGTGAAGATGTCTATGAACCACCCCTGGTGGTCCACGACAGCCTTCAGCTGCAGGGAGTGGTATCCTTGTCTGTTAACATACTTCACGGCCTCTCCAGCGGAGGATCTTGATGTGGGTGCCGTCAATGGCACCCATGGAGTTGGGGAACCCTCCAGCTGCGAAGCCGGCCATCACGGTTTCCTGGTCCACCAGCTGGATTGCTCGGTTCAGGAGGACGCCCTCCACAGCCTCACATACATCCTGGAGGATACAGGCAGCAGTGCTTACCCTGACACTGAAGTGCTGCGAGATGAACCAGCAGGAGTTGAGCGTTGCGAGGGCCCAGACCCGATGGCCAGCCGCTGGACCATGGGGATAGGGGTCCTCATGGGGGTGTGCTGTCGCTCCAGCCAGGGCATGAACAGCTCCGCAAGCCACAGTAGGGTGCGCCTGTCCATCCTAAAGTGCGCCCCACAGAGCCAGCGCCCGGGACCACCACCCCTGTGCCCACTCCGTAACCCATACCCGCCAGGCAATGGGCATTGTGATCTGGGCGGTGCGCCCCATGGTCTCCCTCTGACATTGGAGACGCCTGACCACCACGCGGAGCACAGCGGCTTTGTTCCGGCCATGGATTAGGGCCTGCGGGTCTGCCCCGGACACCCGCTGACCCTGAGCTGGACCAGGGAGCGCCTGTGGCCTGGGTGGGCTCTCTGGACCCTAGCCACACTCCGGGCCATGCCAACCCACAGGTGGGTGCCCAGGTGCACCTCTGTGGTCAGGAGGCGCAGCTGATCGGTGTGCAAGCGATACCACTTGGCACAGAGCACTAGGTGCATCCTGCAGGTGCCCAACTGGCCTCGCTCCATGGTGCTGGCTGGACCGGGTGGGGTGCAGCCGGTCCCATTATAGCCTGGGCTACGTGTAGGCCCACCCCTGGGTTGCGACCCAGTAACCGGGATGGGGTACCCGTGTTGGCCTGGGGCGCCTCCCTCGTCTGGTCCGTGCGGCGCCTGGTGGGCAGGAGGACCAGGACGACTGGGGCAGCCCATTGGATGCTCCTGCAGTCCCTGAATGGGGCCTTACACACAGAACAGCATGTGCCCGGACGTGCTGGCAGCAGCTGCATTTCGACTGTCATCACCTCCCACCTCTCTGTGTTGGCAACATTGTGTCCTCGCTGGCCTGATTAGTGTGTCGGCTGTCCTGTCTGTGTGCTCAGTTCCTGCAGCTGTGCTGGGTCCACACCCCATGCCTCGCTTGATTGCCATGCCTTGTTGCAGCCTGTGGCCTTATCGCTTGGCCTTGGGGCTCCCCTGTGTCCCCTCCACCCCCTCTGGGGACTGTGGGCCCCCCTTTTCATGGTGTCACTTCCCCTGGCTTGCTGGACCATGTCTGGCTGTGCTTCCAGTAGTCTCCTGGCTCCCATGGGGCCCCCCATATGTGGACCTTCCGCAAGACCATGGCCCTGTGCCATACCCCGGCCGTGCAATTACTCCTGAGCTGCCCGGACCCCGGACAGCCTGCCGGGTGCCAATGCGAGCCTGAGCTCTGGCCTTCGTTACTTTGGCTATGAGGCGAGCACCCGCAATTGCCAGCTGCATGCTGAGATGCTGGGGCTGGTTCCCTTTCCCAATGGGCACATTCCGGAGATGAGGTGCTTGCATGTGGAGTGGTCTGCAGCGGAGACCGTGTCTGCCCTGTCCGTGTACAGCCTGGCTGCCTACATGGTCTGTCTGGCGGAGGGGGACCCTGCCTTGACCATGTCCTACTTTGGCTGTGTTCACGGGGCCCGTGGGTACCAGCGCTCTCATGGGGCGGTCTATCACTGGCTGTTGGAGTTCGGTCACCTTCCATGGCCCCCCGCTGCTGACTCCTGCTTGTCAGAGCCCACAGCGGCGGAGCTGTCGGCACTGTCAGGTGTGTGGTCCCATTCCAATGTGCACTTGGGGCTCTCCATGCAGGATCCGTTCGAGGCTTACTACCTGGTCACCCACCACATGTCCATGCTGGGGTACCACCAGGGCATGCTTCATTGGCTGCACTTCATTCACCTGGCGAGCCACCCAGCCCCTGGCCCCCACGTGACCCGCTGCGGCTGGCTGTGAGTCCCCCTGTGCCTTCCGGGCCCCGGTTGCTGGCCCCGCTGTGAGCTCCCGCCTCCACCCTGCTGCCGTGGTCTGCTGCCTGCTCCCTCCTGGATGTCCCGCCCCAATGCTGTGCTGCCTGCTTCCTGGGGTTGCGCTGCCCCTGCCTGTGGCTCCTCCCCCCCATCTGCCTCTGCAACCGTTGTTCCCCTCTGTGACTGCCTTGTCCAGTGTCTGGGTCCAGCTCTCCGAAGCACCCCCCCAGCTCCTGCTGACCATCCTCATCTGCCTGCGCTCCCTCATGCACCCCAGTCCCCCCCAGGTGCCTGTGTGACCTCAGGGTTCTGGGGGGCCCGGACTGCACCTCCCGGCTACCTCCTGGGGGGGGGAGTTGTGCCTTTGGACTGGCTGCCCGGCTCCGGCTCTCCTGCCTCCTCTCCATGGCACCCTCGTCAGCGCTTGGGGTCCATGTGTGCCTCCTGGACCATGCCTGGGCCACTGCCTGTTCCCCTGTGCCTGTACCCTGACCTTTTGGGGTCCCCCCATTCCAGGACTGACTGTGTAGCTGTGGGGGTGCCCGTGCAGGCTGTGCTGTTGTTGGGGGCCCGCCTGCCATTTTCTCATGTCCAACCCTGCTCCTGGGGTATTCCCCCCCTCTTTCCTGTCCCACTGCCTCCCCTGTGCCCGTTGTGCCATGGGTGTTGTCTGTCCCACTGTGTCCCCCCTTCCCTTCCTTTCCCATATGGGTGTGTCTGTGCCTGGGCGTGTGTGTGTGCTGTGTGTTCCACTGTGCCCTCGTTGTCTCTGTGCCTGTTGTGCGTGGGGTACCTCGGCAGCTCTTCGCCCTCTTCCCCCTCCCTTCCCATTTCCCTTGTGTGGGCATTCCCTGTAGGCGCTTTTGGCTTCGTTTGCCCTCCGCCGGCCATGTCTGCATCCCACCCCTCCTTGGTGCCTTCTGGGTGTTTTGACCACAGCCAGGGATCGGCGTCATGTCTGTTGCACTGTCCCGTGTCTAGCGGCCCAATTCCCTGCCATGGTCCCGTTCCCGTCATGTCTGTTTGGGGCTCTTCTTGACCACGGGGGGTGGTTGTTCGGTTCCCCACCGCTGGGAATCCACTGTGGTGAATCAGGACTGCGTAACATCTGAAAACACCCTATATGTCCCACTTTGTCCCTCATTCCTATGTTTGGGGGTTGGGAGGTATGCTCCCAGCCACTCATTCACCTGTTCTGTTTTGGCACCCATTGTTGCCTGTGTCCGCCTTCCTGCCGATGGTACTTCCAACCCCACATTGTCCCATTTTGGTGCCATCCTGCCCACTGGCACTTGCCCCACTTACTGTTCCTGGCTGGGGATGCTGACTCTTGGGGCTGGTCTTCTGGCACCCCTTCACTGTCCTGGCCATTTGTGAACAAGGTATAGGGCAACAGCGCTCCTTGGTCATCACTCTCTGCCACCTTTTCCACCTTGGCACGTGTTCCTCTCTCCTCTAGGTGCTTTAACAGACCAGTCTCCTCAGGCTCCCTGATGTTGGTGGTGTCAGTGTCCTGTGACCCCTCCTCCTGCACCCCCATTGGCTCCATGGGCAGGGTCTGGCTTTCCGGGTCGAGGGGATGCAGGTGGAGGCTCATGGTGTAATCGCTGGAGTCCACAGATGCCAGCTCCAGCTCCAGCTCCAGGACAAGCAAGATGAGGCTCTTGCCTGCTGGCGTGCCTTCCCAGAGGATGGGGAGGTTGTATGCAGATGGCTCAGTTGGGGCAGGATTGGGCATTGGAGGAGGGGTGTCCACCCATTTCCACCCCATGGTGAAGGCACTGCCACAGGTCCACGAGGCCACTATCTCTTCGTTGATGCAGAGGAACCTGTCTAGTTTCTCACAGAGATTGTTTGCCTCACATGGCTGTACTTCTGGTTGTTGTTGTGGACTACCTTGTATCCATGCCTCAAGTCCTGTGCTCACTGCTGGCACTGGGACATGTCCCTGTTGTTCCCCAGCTGTGCCATCTGCTCAGAGATGTGTTGGTATACCGTCTCATTGCAGAAGCATCTTACGAGATCCAGCTGCACCTTTCTATCCCCCCCCCCCCCCACAGCCTATGAGGGCCTTAGTCACTTCATCAGACCTGGACATGCCCCTTGAACGGGCAGTTGTGGGGGTGCACCTTGCATGGCTGGGGCCTGCAATGACGTGGATGCAGTGGTGGCTGTGCTGGTACTTGCCTGTGAACACATAACATAACAGCAGGGCCCTGATTCTCCCATGGAATTTTTTTTTAAATTCCATGGGAGTTGGAGCACCTCACTGCACTGGGCATAGCTGCATTGGGTGGGGTGGGGGGTGGCCAGGGCTTGTCTCCCCCACTCCCCAGCCTGGCAAATCTAGTGCAGGGGCTCCCCCTCCATGTCCAGGATGCATTGGGGGGGGGATGCCAGGGCTTGCCTCCCCTGCCACCCTCCCCAGCCTGGAAAATCAACTAATCTGGCAGCAACAGCAGTGGCAGCAGCTCCTCTCAGCGCTCCCCATCCGGCTCCTTCTGGCCACTTCCTGGCCTATTCCATGTGGCCTCAGGACGATGCAGCCGGATGACATCATTTGGCTCTGGGAGTGCCCATTGGGAAGGGCCAGGAAGTGACCAGAAGGAAACGGATGGAGAGTGCGCTGAAAGGAGCTGCTGCTGCGGCCGCAGCAACTGCCGGGTGAGTTGATTTGTCCGGCTGGGGAGGGTGGGGGGAGACAAGCCCTGGCAGCCCCACCCAATGCAGCCTGGACTGGGGGGAGGAGCCCCAAGGGTTTTATCATTCCCCTCCCCCCATGAAATGTCCTACCCCGTGTCTCCCCTGAGCTGACTGGAAATTCTCTACTGGGAGAAGCGGATCAGGAGATTCCATGGGGTGAAGGGAATTCTGCGGGAAATCCATGAATCACGGTCCCGCATTTGGCTCAGGGCCCTGCATAACAGTCACCAGTTACTTTTTTCACCTTGACCAGCTGTTTTGTTCTGCCCCTCCTGGGAGGGGTGTTTGCTTACCTGGGGCTGAGCTGCTGTTCTTTATGGCTTCTGGGGCTTACTATTCTATCTCCTCAGGGTTCTGGTGTGTGCTGGGCCCTTGCATTGCTTTGGGCCAATGGGGTTTTGTATTTCGCACACATATCCTTTAAGGGCTCCCGAGGGCTGGGGGCAGGACAAGGGAGCTGGCCAAGCTGTGAACAGCTGCAAGCTTCCATGGCACGGGTGGACCTGTCTGCTGGCATGGTTGACTGTCCATGTTCATATGGGCAGGGACTCCATGGCTTCCCATTGCCATGCATCGACTACTTGTCCTGCCCTGAATGGAGCACTATGGATTTCCTGACATTACTCTGTGTGTGGCCATGAGTGCGTGCTCCGTGGCTCACAGGAGCTCACATCCGGCCACTCCACCTTCAGACTGGAGGTCGAATCTGTGGCTCCTGGGTGGCCATGAGGGGATAGCATCTAGTCTGAAAACACCCACTGTTTGGAACTAGAAGGAAAGAGAAGGCAGGCATGTTAACCACAGGGTTTTTTGTGCGTGAGTTGTATATAGAATTTTTCTGGGTGAGACAGTTTAATATTAACAGATCCAGGTGGTGTGTTTACCAGAGCATAATAAAAACAGAAGCAGAATTTCTCCTCATGCTGTAACAGTAAGGCTAGCTCAAAATGGCTAGAAAGGAGGCAAAGATGAGCCCCATATAATTTAAGATGTAAGTTTACCAAGCAGGAAATAAGCTGACTTCATGAAAATCTGAGAACTAGAAGGTATTCAAATAGCACTGTGACCTGAATGGATTAAACCACCTGACTGCAATGGTTTGTGGAAATAAAGGTACACACGTATACAGGTGAGATAGTAATGCTCTTTTAAGAGCAGACTGCTGAAATGTATACAGTAGTCAAATTGCTACTAGTGCTGGGATTCTAAAATTATAACACAGTGCCTTTAAAGAGACATTGATCAACTACAATGAGGCTAGAGTCATTGCTATTTATAAAATGGAGAGGAAATAAGAAATTGGTAAAACTGGAAGGCAGCAAGAGAGAATTTAGGGAGACAGAAGCCAGAAGACTATATATAAACTTGTGTATGCCAAGATGCTGTTGCAAATAAAGGCACTGTTTTATATGTGAACGAATGTGATGGAAAATTGGAAACAATAGTTCTGTTTCATAAAATTCGGCTGGAAGTACACTTTCTTCCATTGTCCTCACTGAAGGAAGAGAAGTTTTTGCAAGGAAAACTTTTCTATCGTAATAAGGGGTATGCTGATCAGGAGGATTCCTCACATGTGGTGCAGCCCAGAACCCCAACCTCTGTATTAATGTTGGGAGAAGCAGGTTCATATTGCAAAATCACATTGGAAGTCCAGAGTGACACCTACAAAAGCATTATGGCCAGAGAAAGAGACCCTGAAATATTCTAATTTTTTTTTAAAAAACCAACAGACTATAAATTTGTATACATAAGAAAGGGAATTGGCATGTATATTCATTTACATCTGAACATATTAACAATTGGTGATACTGGGAAAAATAAAACCAGCCACATATTTAATATTGACTATTTTCAAACTGAGAAGTCTTTATAGGTTTTGATATAGCAACATGCAACAGGTCCTTGCAACATGGACCTGCCTGCTGTCATTCTCAACGTAACCAAGCCAAGTACGTGCACTTGAGACCTCGCATCTTCATGAATGTTAGACCCCTTGTCTCTCCCTCTGTTCCCCTTCCTAAGTCTCTCCCCCAGCTCCTGTCTCTCAGATTGTAAGCCCTAGGGGCAGGGACCGTGTCTATTTTATTACTTTGTAAAGT
>QEPC01012832.1:528156-559680 GCA_003113815.1 Sphenodon punctatus
TTTAAAATGCGCATTTGCCATGATCGTGTAAAAGCCAAAACCATTTTGAATGTGTTTTTTAAATAATGCGCATTTTTTAAAACTGGTTTTGAGCCCCTTTGATGATCGGGGGATGCCAAAACTGGTTTTAAAAAATGCACATTATTTAAAAAACACATTCAAAATGGTTTTGGCTTTTACACTATCATGGCAAATGCGCATTTTAAATGGTTTAGGTGTTTAAACGAGCATTAAAACACACGCATTTTTCACCAATCATGCGCAAATTTGTCTCGTCTAAAAGCGGCCTTGGGGTTTCAGTTTCATAGACAATAATCCAGAGTATTTTAAATGTTATAAAAAAGCTTGCAGGAATACAGTGTGGTACTGTCCCACAAAGAAAGCATCACATGGTTATGCTGCTCCAGGAGGCAGCTGGGAGCCCTGTTTTAATGTAGGAGCACTGGCCCTATGAAAGCTCTCTCTGTAGCAACTTGGGAAGAGATAAGTTAGGCAGCCTGTGGGAGGACATATTATAAACTAGTTAGCAAATAAACAAAGCATGCAGATCCACAAGCCCAAACTGCCTGCATATGTGTGTTTGGAGTGGACAGAGGGTATATAGAGGTTGTAATGCGGTAGTGGCCACAGAACAGTTGCATTGGCTCCAAATAAGGGGTGTGATGCTTCTTTAATAACCATGAACTACCAACAGTAAGGTGAGCCAGATCCTGGAAGATCTGACTGTGAGTGGAAAAGGATGACTTTACATGCTTTATCTCTGTGTAATCCCTGATAAACACTGTTTATGTTTATCTGATTGATTAGAAACCACTTTAGGTAGAACCCAAGATTTTTTTTCCTGTCAGAAATCCCTGAACAGAAAGTACATATATTTTCCTACCAAAATACTGCAGATGCATTAGAACCGACTGGGATGGGAGAGTGGTGATTGGTTAGGAATTAGGGTTGCCACCTATGCAAATTTTTAAGGAACACTTTATGAAAAATGCATGTTGTAGGGCCTGCATTGGCATAAGGTGCTGATACAGACCCTGCAACATGTATTTTTCATAAGTGTTCCTTAAATATTTGCATAGGTGGCAACCCTATTAGGAATCTTCCACTGTGGCAATCCCTGAGAGATGCTGCTTCTGCCTATCTGGATGGCTAAAAACCACTTCAATATGTATCAATCTGGGGGTTTCTGTCAGGAATCTTTAAATAGCCAGAAAATAAAATTTCCTGCCAAAACACCACAGAGGCGGTACCACAGTCTAGAATGGAGGTAACCGTGATTGGTTACAAGACTACAAGCCACCAAACAACACGGGAGTCTACTGACAAACAGGGCCAGTGCCAACAGGGGAGCTTGTCTGAGAGTTCACCTATGAGGTTGCTAGGAGAGATGTCCCTGACAGAGAGTGAAGGAAAATGGACAGCAAAGGATCCATTGTGCTGACCTGCAAGGTGTGTGTCATGTTCATTTTAGAGACTATGTCTGCAGCAAGTGCAAACTGGTAGCCCTCACAAAAGGGCTGTAGGAAGGATGGGTTATTAACCCCATCCTTGCCTGGGTACCTATCCCCTGAGGGACATCTGTATATGTGAAAGGAAAGAAGAGTTACATCTGTGTATGCTTGTGTACCACTTATCTCTGTAATAGCAAACTGCATTTGCAAGGATTCCTGATGAAAATAAAAAAGAAGTTTGATGGCATTATTCTCCTTCCCCATTCAACTAATGTTGAATGGGGAAGGAGGTAGGAATGCTACATCAATGGTAGGAATTAGGGATGTGCGAACAGAACGAGGTTCAGAGGTTCGGCTGTTCAGTCATTCGGTTCAAAAACCAAGTTCGGGTTTGGTCATTCAGTTCAGTTGAGTTCGGTCAAACGTTCGGACCCACCACGAGGCTTGGGGTGCTCCAGGGACCCTCAGGGGCATGGCAGGTCATCAGAGACCCAGCAGCAGCAGCAGCAGAGACCAGGAAGGCTTAGCGCTTGGCATCCCAGGTTGCCCGGGCATTGCAGGCTTGACTCGTATTCAACAGAACTAAAGAAGCTCTACTGCCAATTGGTCAAGCCTTGCCCGGTGGTGAATCACGTGGACACCCAGTAGCAGACATTGGATTGCCAGGGCACAGAACCCGTGGCACAGACAGCATAGGCGGCATTGGCAGCAGCAGCAGACATAGGATTGCCCAGCAGCAGGACCCTTGGCACAGACAGCATAGGCGGCATTGGCAGCAGCAGACATTGGATTACCCGGTCACAGAACCCATGGAACAGCAGAGACGGCAGCAGCAGGATTTGCCTGTGCGCAGCACCCATGGAGCCAGGATGGTAGAATTTGCAAGGGAAGAGCTCCCATACAGCAGCAGACGGCAGCAGCAGGATTGCTTGGGCAGAGCACCCATGGACCAGCAGACAGCAGCAGCGTGTCAGCGGCATACGCCGCCGGCAGGAGCGCAGGGCCCCCATGCACCCCCCACAATCCCCGGAGCGGCCCAGTACTGGGCAGGAGCAGCAAGCACCTCAAAGTCCCCCGCCGGCTGCAAGAACAGAACCTCGTTCGGGAGCCACTCCCCCAGCCAGGTACCGCCGACGAGGGCCTTCCCCGACACCATCAGAAGTTCTGCTGCCACCGCCACAAACCACGGCGACGGGGCCAAGGCCTGCAGCCATGCCCCCAGGAGGAGCTAGCCAGGTAGGGCAGACCCTAGCCCCACAGGACACGCCCCCACCGCCGCCGCTGATAGCGGCGGCAGAATCACAATTGGAGGCCATGCCCCCGGCAGGGAGACAGCCTGTGGGGATTCCCCCGCCCCCGCAGCGCCGCTCAGAGTGGCTACGAGCCCGCACAAGGGCGGGGCAAAGGGAATAAAAACCAGCGCCGCCTGGGGAACGGCGCTGGTGATTAATAGAAACTGGCCCCTTGTGTGCAGTGTGCGTGTGGACGTGAGAAGTGCATCATACCTGAAGTTTGCCCGTGTGTGTGTGGACCTTCCCTGAAGACCTTCGTGAAAACCCCCGTGAGCATGAGTCAGCGAAAGTAGCGTGTGTGTAAGTGAGTGCCCTCCCTTCGCCCTTGCCTGGACTCCTTGCTTCCGGAGGTGAGTGCCCTGTGTCCCTGTCCCTTCCCCCCTCCCGGGGCCCCGCACTCTCCTAGGGTGAAACCCCCCCACTCCACGCCCCTATTGTGTTGGACTACATGTGACGAGAGAGTGTGGGGCAGCTTTGGGTTCGTGGTCAGCAGTGCCCTATGATGATAGGGGCTCGTTCTCTATAATTAGAGGTGAGAGCCCACACACTATCCTGACGGACATTCCGCCATTGTTCGCTCCTTGCTCTGACCTCGACACCCTGTGGCAGTGTGCGTGTGCGTGGAACCCCTTCCCTATCCAGGTCACAAATCACCAGCACCCTGTTGGCCCTAGTAAGGGATTGAGTCAAAATGGACATCTCCAAAGAAATTTCCCAACTAACTCAGGCTGTCCAGTCTCTGGCCATGGAGATGAAGGATCTCCAGGCCCAACAAGGGGGCTTAGCCGCAGCAGTAACACAGCTGCAGGGAGCTGCCGCTGGGCCCGGAGCAGGAATGGTGGTACCCCCGCTGCCACCGCCACCCGTGGTTATGGCAGCCCCCCTGGGACCTCGCGAACCTAAGGGACCCAATGTAGAAAAATTTCTTGGGGATAGGCAGGCCTTCCAGGGGTTTCTAGCCCTATGCCGGCTCACCTTTAAGGTCCAACTAGCCACCTATGTCACTGATGAACAAAAGGTGGGCTTTATTATTAGTAACTTGGGAGGCACTGCCTTAGAATGGGCTACCACCCTCCTTAAGGGGGATAGCCCATTGTTGAGCAACTATACTGAATTTGTTAAGGAACTTAAGTTCCTGTTTGATCACCCCCATCGCACTCGAGACGCTGAGGCACTGATTATGACCCTTCGACAGGCAAAGGGGTGTGTGTTGGAATACCTAACGCAGTTCCAGCAGCTGGCCTTGGAACTCCAGTGGCCCAATGGGGTGTTAAAGGTTATGTTCAAACGGGGGTTGGGAGAGGAAATCAAAGATCAGCTGGCCCTAGTGGAAACCCCGAATACCTGGGAAGCTCTGGCCAACCTTGCCCTACAAATAGAAGCCCGGTTAACAGAACGAAGGCAGGAAAAGCGACAGGAGGCGCATCCTGGGTGGGTTCGACCTCTCCCTCTTCCTGGACCCCCACGGCTCCTGGAACCGGAACCCATGCAACTCGGGGCCTCCCGGGGGCCGCTGTCTAAGGAGGAGCGAGAGCGACACCGGGCCTCCCGCTCCTGCTTCTATTGCGGAGAGGCCTCCCACTTTATTGGGGAGTGCCCAGCCCTGCCTCCCCATCGACGTGGGGTGGGAAATGGCCGGGACCGAGGCGGGCTGGGGTCGCCTCAGTCATAAGGGTGTCCCAGGCCCCAACCCCCTCCCGTGGCTTGAGCCCACACCTCCAGGTGCCCGTTACCCTTACCCTCACCCCATGGGTTTCCACGGTGGTGTGGGCCTTGGTGGATTCCGGAGCCTCAGGGAATTTCATTCATAGCCCCCTAGTGGCCCGATGGTCCATTCCAACCCAACCCAAGGTCCCACCGGAGGCAGTGCATTCCATTGACGGGTCTCCCTTAGTTTTGGGACCCATAACCCTGTGTACGCGCCCCTTGGGGTGCACGGTTGGGAACCATTACGAGCAACTCCCTTTTGATGTTGTATGCACCCCACTCTTCCAGCTAGTGCTAGGGGCTCCGTGGCTGCAGACCCATGACCCCCGTATCCTGTGGTCCACCAAACAGTTACAATTCCCCTCCCCGCGATGCACCGTGAACTGTTTACACCCCCAATCCCAGGGTATCCTAGGGACCACCGCAACAGGGGGTCTCGCCCCCTGCGAAGATTTACTGCCTGAGGTATATCGGGACTATGCCGAGGTGTTCAGCAAGTCCCAAGCCACGGAACTCCCCCCTCACTGCTCCTACGATTGCCCTATTGATCTCCTTCCCGGCACGGAACCTCCATTCGGACAGATCTACGCCCTGGCAGCACCTGAACTTCAGGCGCTTCGTACCTACCTCGATGACAACCTTCGGCAGGGGTTTATCCACCATTCTACATCCCCCACCGGGGCCCCTATTTTCTTCGTAGCTAAGAAGGACGGAGGCTTACGGCCGTGTATCGATTACCGTGGGTTAAACCAGATTACCGTCAAGAACAGGTATCCACTCCCCCTTATCCCTGAGTTACTGAATCGCCTGCAAGGCGCCCGGCTCTTCACAAAGTTAGACCTTCATGGAGCATATAACTTGCTACGGGTGCGGGCCGGGGATGAGTGGAAAACCGCTTTTCGAACTCAATATGGATTGTTTTAGTATTGTGTGATGCCTTTTGGCCTCGCGAATGCCCCGGCCACCTTCCAACACCTTATTAACGACATCTTTCGAGACATTTTGGATATCTACGTTATTGCCTACCTCGATGACATCCTCATCTATTCGCTGACCCTCAAGGAACATGTCCTCCATGTACGAGAAGTGTTACGACGCCTGCGACTCAACAAGTTATACTGTAAACAGGAAAAGTGCTCATTTCATCTCACCATGGTAAGCTTCCTGGGATTCATAATCAGCCCGGCAGGGGTAATGATGGAGGCCTCAAAGGTAGAAGCCCTGCAAGACTGGCCTCCCCCCAAGGCGGTAAAACCTCTACAGCGTTTCTTAGGGAGCGCCAACTACTATCGCCAGTACATCCCCAACTATGCAGCCGTGATGGCCGCCCTCACCCAGCTTCTAAAAAATAATCAACCCTACCATTGGGGAGCTGAGCAACAATGAAGTTTTGATTTCCTTAAGCAAGCCTTTACGACGGCCCCCCTGTTACAGCACCCAGACTTTGAAAAACCCTTTTGCGTGGAAGCCGACGCCTCTGGGAGGGCCATTGGGGCCGTCCTTCTGCAACCTACAATGGATCCGGAGACGCTCCTCCCTTGTGCATACTACTCGCGCCAATTAATTCCAGCCGAGAAAAACTACTCCATTTTGGATAGAGAACTTCTTGCCATCAAGGCAGCCTTTACCACGTGGCGCCACTACTTAGAAGGGGCCCGACACCCCGTTTTAGTGATTACTGACCATAAGAACTTGACATACCTTCAAGGCGCTCATATTGCCAACGCGCGACATGCACGTTGGGCCCTCTTTTTCGCTCGTTTTAATTTCCGCATCCGCTACCGGCCTGGCAAATTGCAGGTTCTGGCCGACACCCTGTCTCATTACTTGGACGACCAACCCAGCAGTCCTCAGCCTTTAGAGCCTATTTTAGAATCCAAGACCTTCTCCGCTACATATTTATCAGCTGAAGGATTCCGGGAGGCCACACGCCAGGAGTTAGCCCCCGCAGCGAAGCACCCATCAGGCACCCCCGATGGATTGCAACGGCACTAAGGGCGCATTGTTGTACCCCCTTCTTGCCGCGTACAGGTCCTCTGGGCCCACCATGTGGCCCCGACGGCAGGGCACCCAGGAATCGAGCGAACCCAACAAATGATCTTGCACTCCTTTTGGTGGCCAACTCTGCACCATGACGTGCGACAGCACGTCTCTGGCTGTGCTAACTGTGCGCGGACCAAAACACCTCGTCGTGCCCCCCTGGAACTTTTGCAAATTCTCCCATTGCCCTCTGGACCCTGGCAACGTATCAGCCTCAATTTCGTGGTAGATCTCCTGCCCTCATGCCAATATACTACAGTCCTGGTAGTGGCCGACCATTTTACGAAGTTAGCACACTTTATCGTCTGCAAGGGCGTACCCTCAGCCAAGCGTACGCCATTGCTTTGTATCCGTCATGTGTTTAAGTTACATGGATGGCCACGGGAAATATTCAGCGACCAAGGTACACAGTTTACGGCTCGATTTTGGAAGGCGCTCTTTCAGTCGCTCCAAGTTACCCTGAAACCTACCACAGCGTACCACCCGCAAGCCAATGGCCAGGTGGAGCGCGTGAACCAGAACATGGAACAATATCTCCGTTGTTATACAAACTATCTCCAAGATGACTGGTACACGTGGCTCCCCCTGGCCGAATTCACCGACAATAATGCTCCCAATGCCTCCCTTGGTACCTCACCCTTCTTTGTAACCTATGGCTTCAACCCCCAGTTGGGGACATGCGATACCCCTGGTGGTGACGTGCCCACCGCAGGGGCTCTCGTTCATCAAATCCACGAAGCTCAAACCATCACTCGTCAAGTCTTGTACCAAGCCCGGCAACATTATAAAAAATATAGCGACAAGCACCGATGCAAGGAAACCCCCCTATGCCCAGGAGACTTGGTGTGGGTCGACCGATGCCACTACCCCTCTGCCCGTCCGTCGGCCAAGTTAGACGCATGTTACATTGGACCCTTTCCGATCACCCACCAAATAAATGAGGTAACCTACAAGGTTCAATTCCCGCCCCACGTGCGTCTTCATCCCACATTCCACATTTCCATGTTAAATAAGGCAGACCCCGCCCACGTGCACCCTGAGGTCGTACCCCCTGGGCCGGCAGAATGGACGGTCGACGGCCCCGAGTTTGAGGTGCGAGCGATTCTTGACGCCAAGTTACGGTGGGGGTGGCTTTATTACTTGATAGACTGAGTAGGCTACGGCCCCGATGATCGTTCCTGGGAACCCGCTTCCAATGTATCGGCCCCCCATCTCCTTCGGGCCTTCCACCTGCGCCACCCCTGCAAGTCGGGACCCCTCCGCTTTGGGATCCAGTGACCTCGAGGGGGGGGTACTGTCAGCAGCATACGCCGCCGGCAGGAGCGCAGGGCCCCCATGCACCCCCCACAATCCCCGGAGCGGCCCAGTACCGGGCAGGAGCAGCAAGCACCTCAAAGTCCCCCGCCGGCTGCAAGAACAGAACCTCGTTCGGGAGCCACTCCCCCAGCCAGGTACCGCCGACGAGGGCCTTCCCCGACACCATCAGAAGTTCTGCTGCTGCCACCACTAACCACGGCGACAGGGCCAGGGGCTGCAGCCATGCCCCCAGGAGGAGCTAGCCAGGTAGGGCAGGCCCTAGCCCCACAGGACACGCCCCCACCACCGCTGCTGACAGCGGCGGCGGAATCACAATTGGAGGCCACGCCCCCAGCAGGGAGATGGCCTGTGGGGATTCCCCCGCCCCCGCAGCGCCGCTCAGAGTGGCTACGAGCCTGAACAAGGGCAGGGCAAAAGGAATAAAAACCAGCGCCGCCTGGGGAACGGCGCTGGTGATTAATAGAAACCGGCCCCTTGTGTGCAGTGTGCGTGTGGACGTGAGAAGTGCATCATACCTGAAGTTTGCCCGTGTGTGTGTGGACCTTCCCTGAAGACCGTCGTGAAAACCCCCGTGAGCGTGAGTCAGCGAAAGTAGCGTGTGTGTAAGTGAGTGCCCTCCCTTCCCCCTTGCCTGGACTCCTTGCTTCCGGAGGTTAGTGCCCTGCGTCCCTGTCCCTTCCCCCCTCCCGGGGCCCCGCACTCTCCTAGGGTGAAACCCCCCACTCCTCGCCCCTATTGTGTTGGACTACGTGTGACGAGAGAGTGTGGGGCAGCCTTGGGTTCGTGGTCAGCAGCGCCCTATGATGATAGGGGCTCATTCTCTTTAATTAGAGGTGAGAGTCCACACACTATCCTGACGGGCATTCCGCCATCATTCGCTCCTTGCTCTGACCTCGACACCCTGTGGCAGTGTGCGTGTGCATGGAACCCCTTCCCTATCCAGGTCACACAGCGGGATTACCAGGCCAGTGGTATGAGAGGCAGGCAGGCTGGGGCAGGGTTCATGCTTTGCCAACAGGGCGGGCAGACAGGCAGCGTGGAATGAGCAGAAGGCAGGCAGACTGAGGTAGGCTTTGAGCTTTGCAACCTGGCCGGGCAGATAGGCAGCATGGCATGAGAAGCAGTAGGGAAGGCAGGGCACCCAGATAGGCTGGCAAAGACTATCTGACTGCCAGTCAGATAGGCTGGCAAAGACGTTTTCGTTATTGTTGATATCGAGACCGATACCAATTGTAAAGATTTTATTTTTGTTATCGGTATCAATATCGATATCATTTGCAGTTCTGAAACAAAGTTAATGCACTCTGAAAAAATTGTTCATTGTCGAATTATGATAATAAATGAAAGTTTAATAATGAAAAAATGTGAAAGTTTAGTTATTGATAAAAATAAATAAAAGTATGTTCCGGGCCGTGGTCGCTGGCCAGACATTACTTTTTGTTGGTTCCCACCGGGGATCTCTTTGACCACGCTTTCGGGGATTGTCCGGCGGGGAGCCCCAGAAGCGTAGTTGAAATTGACCCCATGTGGGAATCGACCGTGGTGAAAATCTCTCACCTACCATTCACAGCAGACACTCACCACACACACGATCCAGGGAAGGCTCAAGGCAACGCATGCACAAACACAACAAGGGGGCTGGTCTCACGGGGTTACTTCGATCACCAGCAGTGATACAATGTTGTTTAGCCGCCTTTATAGTCCCCTGAGGGCAGCGCCGCAGACGCTGGGAACGTCACAGTCCCAGGGGCGAGGAAAGGGGTGTGGCTATCAGCTCTGGCGGCTGTTGATCTGAAACCATGCCCCCCAGTGCAGTGTGCTGCCACGGGGGCATGCTCCCCTCTGCTGTCGTGTCCGCGCTAGTTCCCTGCTGCTGCGTTCTTGGGACTCCCGGGGCTGGCGGTCTTTCCCTTTCAGGTACGGCTGTCAGGGCTGGCTGCAGGGAGGTTGGATCGTGGGAGGAGGTGCCTGAGTCTGTGGTTCCTCGCCGCCTACCACTCCTCCAGGCATAGGGCCAGCTCCTGACACTACTAGGCAGATCAGCATGCGTCACCTTTGACCTGATCCGGCATGTTCATGAATTAGGATGGCAAGCACCTTCCACAAAAGAGGACCTCTTCAAACTTTATCAGGATGTTTTTGAAGGTCTAGGATGCTTTCCAGGTGTGCATCACATCTGCGTGGACCCAACAGCTACGCCAGTGGTGCACAGGTGCAGAAAAATCCCATACGCTGTCATGGGCAAGCTGAAGTCTGCCCTGGAGGACCTAGAGACAGGGGGTGTCATCACGAAAGTGGCCAAGCCCACTTCATGGGTCAACAGCCTGTTGATAACCCAAAAGAAAAATGGATCGCTCAGGTTATACCTGGACTCCAGAGACCTCAACAAAGCAGTTAAGTGGCAACACTTCTCCATGCCAACCGTAGAAGATGTGCAGAGGAACCTGGCAGGCAAAAAACTTTTCACCATATTGGATGAGAAGGACGGTTACTGGCAAGTGGTTCTGGATAAAGAGTCTGCAGAACTTTGCATGTTCAACACCCCATGGGGGAGATACCATTTCAATAGGTTACCCTTCAGCATCAAATCCACCAGTGTGGTCTTTCAATTGAAAAACCACGAGTGTTTTGGGGACATCCCTGGCATCCACATAATTGTAGACGATATGATCATTGCAGCAGCTAACAAAGAGGAGCATGACACTGTGTTCCGACAGGTCCTGGACAGAGCATGCAAAAGAGGAGTCAAGTTCAACAAAGACAAAATTCAGTTCCAGGTGGACAACGTTAGGGATGGGTGAACAGATCGCGGTTCGGGTTCAGCCGTTCGGTTCAGCTGCATTTGGTTTGTCCGTTCGGTTCGTCCATTCGGTTAGTTTGCCGGGTTCGGCCATTCGGTTCGGGTTCGGCCGTTCGGGAAATGTTTTGTTATGGTTGTTGTTGGGTTTTTTTAATATGATTTTTTGGTTTTATATGTTTTTTTTTAATTTTGTTTTTTCATTTTTATATGGGGTTTTTTAATTTAATTTTTTAATCTAATATTATATCTATCTATCTACACTAAATCTAACTGCTATTAACTATTCTAAATGCTATGGACTAAATGGATTATCTAATAAGTACACAGGCCTACTCCCACAAACACTAAAACTAAATCACTAACGCTATCTCTATCACTAAGCTAAGTCCTACAACTGTCTATCTATCTATCTATCTATCTATGGGATGGGGGGAATCACAAACAACACAAGGTTTCCGTTTAAGGTTTAAGTTTCATTTCAGTACAAAACTGAAATGAAACTTAAAGCAATCTAATAATCCTACTCAATATGAAAAAACGGGAAGGGAAAGGAATCTGGGATGGAATATATGGGAGAGGGAAAGGATTCAATGGAGGGGGGAGGGAGGAAGGAAGATTGAACACAGGGAGGGGTAAAAACAAAAAACAACCACTAAATCTATCTAAGCTAAGCTAAATAAATGAATGAGAATATGGGGATAGATGGGTTGGATGGGTGAAATGGGAGGAGGATTGCAATGGATTGGGGAGCTGGGAAATGCTGGGAGAGGGAGCCTTCTGAAACGCCTGCTGTTCAGGAACAGTGACTAGCTCAGAAGGTGTTGGGAAGGGGGGAGGCAGATAGTTTCGTTTCTTGCAAGCCTCTCCACCTCTGGTGCCTGGAAGTCTGCTCCTCAGTGACTACCCCTCCCTGTCACATTTGACCTTCCAATGAACCTTTTTTTGCCAACCAAACTCACCTGAACGCGATCCGAACTGACTGAACTGTTCGGTCATTTCGACTTTCGGAATTGAGTTTGGTTCGGTCAGTTCATGTTTGGATTTGGGTTCGGTCGTCCGAACAGGCCGAGTTTGGGCCGAACTCCAAACTTCCAAACCACATTCGCTCATCCCTAGACAACGTTAAGTACATGGGTCATATTTTTTCAGGAGATGGTGTGTAGCCTGATGATAGCAAAGTAGAAGTTGTCACCAAGCTTCCCCCTCCTGAGGATAAAAAGGGTCTTCAGAGAATCCTGGGCACCATTCAGTATTTATTTATATTTATTTATTTTATAAATTTTTACCCCGCCCCTCTTGCAACGCAGCTTGGGGCGGCTTCCATCATTAAAATACAATAATAAAATACAATAAAATCAATTTAAAACAATCATAAATACTTTAAATATTAACAGGGCTAGAAAAAACCACAAAACAAATGGGTAAGGGACTAAAACCTCCCTACCCACCCTCCCTCCCAAAGGCCTGGGCAAACAGCCAGGTCTTACAGTTTCGCCGAAATGTTAAAAGGCTATTTGGCCCAGTACATTCCCAACGAGTCCAGCTTGACTGCCCCACTCAGGGTCTTATTGAGAAATGACATCATCTGGCAATGGGGGCCCGAACACCAAGCAACTCTGGACAAACTCAAGCATGCCATCACTACTGCCCCAGTCTTGTGCTACTTTGACCCTGCAGAGCAGTTAGAAATTCAGGCTGATGTCTCCAAGGATGGCTTGGGAGTATGCTTGTTTCAGCAGATGAGGCCAATCGCATATGCATCTCGAGCCCTGACCACCACATAGCAAAACAATGCGCAAATTGAAAAGGAGCTACTGGCGATTGTTTTTGCAATGTCTAAGTTTCATCAATATGTATTTGGTACCAAGGTCCAGTCTGACCACAAGCCGCTTGAAGCAATCTTTACCAAGTCTATTGGTAAGGCCCTTGCTAGATTGCAAAGGATGCTTCTGCAGTTGCAGAAGTATGATATTGAGATGACCTATACAAAAGGCAAATACATGTTTATAGCCGACACCCTCTCAAAGGTGACTGTAGGCACTCTATCCAGCTCTACCAATCTCTTGACAGAACAAAGAGTGATCTACAGTCTGTCTAGCACAGAACCATTCAGCGATCAAATGCTCAAGAAACTTCAGGACTACACCACAGTAGATGCAGACTTGCAAGGCCTGAAAGTCCTCCACACCAGGGGATGGCCCCCAAGACGCAAACAGGTCAAACCCGAGCTTCAGCCATACTGGTCCCTCAGCCACAACATCAGAATCGACAATGCTCTACTGATGATAGGATCCAAAATCATCATTCCCCGGGGTGCGAGACATGAAATGCTAAACTTGATACATCTGCCTCACCAAGGTATTCAAAGATCCGAAGCACGTTCCAGAGCACTAATGTACTGGCCAACCATGAATGCAGAGATAGAGCAATGGGTCGGAAGCTGTAAACCATGCCAAGAACTCCAGCCAGGCAATCAGAATGAACCAATGATCTCTCATGAAATCCCCAAGTTGCCATGGCTGAAGGTCATGGCTGACATCTTTGAATTGCAGGGGCATGCATATTTGGTGATCGTTGACTATTTTTCTAAGTTTCCAGACGTTCTTTCCCTGACCAACAAGACAGACGCCACCATAATTACGCACTTGAAAGCAACCTTTGCACACCATGGAATACCACGGGAGATCATCTGTGATCATGTGCCATTTGCCAGTCAGGCGATGAAGCATTTTGCCAATGATTGGGGCATTGTCTTGACCCATTCAAGTCCTGGATATACCCCCAATCCAATGGTCAGGCGGAGCGCACTGTGCAAACTGTTAAACTCATGCTCAAGAAAGCTCAGCGAGATGACACAGATCCCCTCCTGGCATTGTTAAACCTGCGGAACACGCCACGTGCAGGGTTGGATTTCGCCCCGTTACTGATGGGTAGACTGCTCAGAAGCACCCTACCCACCACAACAGCAGCCCTCATGGCCCTGCTGCCAGTGGGGGCACACTCCAAACTGAAAGCACAACAAACCCGTCAGAAAGCCCACTATGACAGGCATGCGGCACTATGACAGACATGCGGCACCTTTGCTGGAGGGGGAAAGAGTGAGGATGCAAACAGCCACAGGCTGGGTACTGGCATCAGTAACTGAAAAAAGGGATGAGCCATGCTCATACATAGTCCAGACTCCCCAAGGCAGTGCCTATAAAAGGAACAGGAGACATCTCCGGAAGGACCCCTCCTCGGATGACCCACAGCCAGATACTATGGCTCAGGAGGCTTCAATGGAGGCAGTAGCCCCAATCAGAGGGGATCCCACACCAGCCAGAGACTCCCCCATCCGCAGCCGAGACACCTGAGAACGTTGCACAAACCAGGAGCAGATGGGAGGTGAAGGTGCCAGCAACGTATAAAGACTATATCATGGGGTGGTGATAAAGACTGATCTCCAACAGAGAGTCAAGTACTGGTGACCTCTGACTCCAAGCTTGACAGTAATGTTATTACCGAAAGTCACTAGTTTGCGGCTACTTGCTTAGAGGGAAGCCTCAGGCTGAGAAAGGGGTGTGTGGCATGTGTGTGTACAGTTTTAAGAGAGCGAGCAACAGCCAGCTCCTTCTTCCCTCCAGGAACTAGGTGGGTGGGGTTTTCCTATTCAGTTGGTGTTTGGGAGCTGCAGTGTGCGGTCTCCATTTTGTGTTGTGCAGGAGTTCCCTCTTACTAGGATCCTGTACTAGGCAATATCAATAAACGTGTTTCCTGCTCCTTCCACCAAGTCTTGTGTGTGCTGACTGGAGAACAGAATAGAAGGGGTCCCCAGAATCATGAGTAGCCCCATCTTGGGGCCCACAGCTCCCCCAGGGATACCACAGGTAGGATCCAGATTAGCCCCCTGAAGGGCTGTATGTCTAAACATCATAACATGGCAAACGTGGGGCACATCAAGGGTTTATATCAAGGCGAGAACACAGATAGGGCCCCTTGTTGCCATTATGTGTAAAAGTGTCCTAACATGACAAACTGACAAACCCAAATGAAATTTCACAATACACAAATGTTTCTTGAAGCCTTGAATCCAGATACTGAAGAACAACTACATTTTTGTTTGTTTGTTTTTTGTTTTTTAGTTCATGCAGCAAAATAATTATGTTTTTCCATTTAACACTGTGTGGTCTCCATCTCCTGGCTCAATTATTTAAAAAGAAATACTTAGTCATGAAAACAAAAGTTTACGGCCCACTGCTAAAGGGATAGAAGTGGAAAGTCCAATTAAAATGAAAGTTGTATGGTCAGTCCAACGCTAGTAGTATTTTCACATAAAGCTATGGCTTATGTCTTGTGTTGGCAATTTCTAGGATAATGTTTATGGCCCAGTCTCAGAAAAATAAAAACCTTAGCTTGTGCAAGGTGGCTTATATTTATTTTTGGATGGCTAAAATATTACTAAGTCTTCTGTCTTTGACATGGGAAAGGCTTTTCATTGCTGGGAAACGTGCACTGACAAAGAAACTCTTGGGGGCCCCATATTTGAGAACTGGCACTCAAATACAAGCTTGAACCAGGAAGGTATTCTGTTCACCATCATTCTCAATGTTTTTGAGCTCTGTGGAAAGTGGAGGGGCTGGATGCTTTGCTGCAGGAGGTACTGAGCGCCTTCCAGAGTCTGGTACTTAAATGTAATATAAAGTGTTGGGGTCTTTTCACTATTGCAACATAAAACATTTCTTTTACATTTATTTATATTCAAATTTATATCCCGCCCCCTCCTGTCAATAGACAGCTCAGGGCAGCTCACAACTTGCACATTTTAAAACAATAAATACAGTATAAAAAACATAGACAAAAAGGGAAACTATAAACCAGTTAAATAAACTAAGAACAGTGAAAAATTAACACCCCCCCTCCTCACCCACCCTACCCACTCCCTTCCCCGAAGGTTGGACGAACAGACTTCTAGGCCCGGCGGAAGGCCAACTGACCCAGGGCATGTTACTTAACTTCTATGACCCTTTGTTCCCATCAGTAAAATAATGGCAATGAAGCTTATTTAATAATTGCTTCTTCTACACTCTCTGAGATGTCTAGTGCTAGAACCTGCAGTAGTTTGGACATTAATTATTCTAATAAAATTCAAGCATTAGAAGGATGAGCAGAGATGGGTGGCTCTTTTTCACCTTCTCCACAGAGGCATTCACAATATGAATACAAATATCATTATTGTGAATTGAAGAATAAAATGGCTGTAGAGTCCACATTAGGACAGAGATTCTCCAAATTATAGTTGGAAACCCAAGTGGGGCTACGCCAACTCTGGACACCCCGTCTCTGTTATAATATGTTTTGCATATCTTTGCTGTCCAAGGTCACAGGCTTATACTTAAGTCTCAAAACTGAGTCAAGAATGCAAAAAGGTTGGGAACTGCTGATCTAGGACTATTGCTAGGAGATCTGTAGTTCACAATTATTCAGGTTGGATATTGTGGACCCATCTTTGCCAGTTCAGACTCTCTTTGGCAAGCCAAGGATGCAATGGATGACTGTCCAGGTCAGAAATGTGACACCAATAACACTACACAAACAGAGGCATGAAGTAAAAGAAATAACATACCTTATCCAATTGAAACTACAGGAGATTCTAGGGTGACAGAGTAATTACCTACGCTGGAATTTAGCCAGAACACCAGGGCTAAACACACTTATTCCTGCAAATAGTAATACAGAATCTTTAATGACTGCATGTGGCCAAGACCTGAGTTTCACATCTGTTATAGCAAGCTGTCACTTCCTTTCAGTCTTACCTTAATTTAAGAATTACATATTACATCTAAATCATAGACATGCATTATCAACATTTCATCAAATTCTCTTCAGCGTAATCATCGTAAGTAATTTACCAGAAAAAAAGAATGTTAATAGCAAGAGCCAACTAACTTGTATGGATACAAATTGTACCTGTCTTCCAGGGGAAGAAAGAGACACTGCTGTGCACCAAGAGCGGATCAAGTGCAAAGTCAAGTGTAAGCATTTCTGCTTAACACGCAGCTCCTAGAAACATCAGTCTGTGCTTTCAAAAGGGAGATGAAAAATATGCCTGATAATGTTATTATGAATAATTGTTGCTCCTTCTCTCCCCAGTGGGTTTGATATGGGAGAGGCAGTTATAAATGAGGCCTATACATTATTAAAACAGGAAGGTGTCTAATGTGTCCATTCTCCTTTGGCCAAGTTAGAGCAAAAACAAATGAGACAGCGGCCAGCCAGATCCCCTGGTCGCCCCTCGCTGGGCTGGCATGTAGAGCAGAACCAATGTGGAGGCCCCCTGCAGTGAATCCGGGCAGGCAGACAGCCGTCTCAGCTGCCCCACTCCATGGGTTGGGCCAAGGAACAGAACACACAAGCAGATGTATGGCCCTTGTCCCTTCCCTGCTTCACTTCCCTACTTCACATATAACCCTTATTGAAACATACCCCTCCGTAGTCTCTCAGCAATATATGCTGCACCACCATATAGTGGGGGTTAAAAGCATCCCCACATGCTAGGGTAGCCGGCACGTCTGATGTGTCCAGACCTTGTCCAGGGTAAGAAGCTTGGTTTCAGTTGGGTCACCCTGCCAGTAGGCATTTCT
Organism: Sphenodon punctatus; assembly: GCA_003113815.1. Classification (NCBI taxonomy): domain Eukaryota; kingdom Metazoa; phylum Chordata; class Lepidosauria; order Sphenodontia; family Sphenodontidae; genus Sphenodon; species Sphenodon punctatus. The sequence continues at coordinate 545,384 of QEPC01012832.1, forward strand.
TCTTCACCCCCCAGGGACCAGCTCTAGCATTCAGTCAAGGCACTTGCGGTGGCCCTGTACGTATCCTCTTGCTGTTAGCAGGGCAGCATTGAAATAAAGCATCAGATGGTCCAGCTGCCATTAGGGGACAGACCAAGCTCTGGCAGCACAGAAATCTCCAGCAGACCAAAAGGGGGGCAAGCAGCAGTTCTTATTTGCATCCCACGGTACCAGGGGTCTATCATTAGGGGGCCACTGCACCCAGAACCACAGCTAGGCTGCGCAGTGTCTGCACTCCGTCTCACACACACGGTGCTCCAGGAGCTGCATCTGCTGACTCATGACTGTATAGCTAGCCTCGCAGGATGATGGGTCTGCCAGCATCCTCTGTACATCCACCCCTCATCCACACATCAGCCAGGTTCAAGGTATCAGGCAACCCCCAATGTCTCTGTGCCCCATACGCCGGGTGGCCACAGACCGGAGCAGCAGTCATGGTATCATGGTCCCAGGAAAAGGACAGACAGAAAGAGTAAGCAGAATGAGGGCAAGCAGCAGCGCATGCTACTTGCAAAGAAAAAGTGTTACTTGCACAAGAAAAAGAAATACCTGAGTTCAGTGCCGATCAATGGGGAGAACAGCTCCAACAGACCAGTCCCCAGACAGAGACCTTGATCATCCTGGAGAGGCACACACCTCGCCAGTTCATTACATCAGGGTCTGTCTCCTCCTCTCCTCTCTCCACCCAAGTGAGAGATGTCATGATTCTATGGTGCTAACCAGCTGGACAGGATTAAGCACAGGGCTGTGACAGGGTGTAACCTCCCAGTGCAGGACAGACACAGACTCAGCTGTTCATTCCAGGATGTCCTGGGGCATCCCAGGACACCCCAGTAATACTCACATTTTTGGACACTGAGTAACCGATGGGGACTGGATACCCCATTGGGTGCCTGAAAATGCAGGTAATACCCATGTTAATACCCCAAAGTGCTATCAGCTGCAGCTCTAGTGGGGAACTTGCCTATTGTCTTCCAGGCTACCTATTATCTTCCAGGCCCAATTCATGGTGTTGATAATGACCTATAAAGCCCTAAACAGCTTGGGTCCTGTTTACCTGAGAGACCGCCTCAGGCCCCGAGTCATTTCATGCCCCTTGCGGTCGGCGGGGGCCCCCAGCTCAAAGTCCCCCGGGTACACCGGGTGGCAATGGCAGAAAGGGCGTTGTCGGTGGCTGTACCCCAGCTGTGGAATTCCCTCCTGTTGGAGGCTCATCTGTCCCCTGACCTCCTCTCTTTCCGTAGATGCTGTAAGACCTGGTTGTTCCGCCGGGCCTTCAGGGAGGGGGTGGGGAGGGTGGAGGGGGTGGTTTTTATTTGCTTTAGCTGCTGTCGAATTTGATGTGTCCATTTTATGTATTGTAGTTTTTAGATGGTTTTATTGTTATGTTTTATGCTGTGCACTACCTCGAGCTACCGAAGTGCAGGAGGGTGTGATAGAAGACTTTGTAATAAATTAATTAATTAAATAAACCTCTGGCCTGGGGCTGCAGTGGCAGTTGGGGACTGCACCACTGGCCACGCACACCTTTCTTCGTCCATCCCAATCCCCCCCCCCCGTCCACCTCCCCAGTTCCTGGGATGGGGTGGGGCAACACAAGTCCCTCCTCTCCCCCAGCTCTGGGTGTGGGAGGAGCAGCACAGATGCCCCCCCTCTCCACTCTAGCCAACGCAGATCCTTCTCTCCCACCTCCCTAGCTCCCAAGGAGCCAGGAAGAGGGGGAAGCATCAAGCTTTGTCCCCAGCTTCCAAAGCAGTGAGAGTCCCTCCAGTCTGGGAGCTGGGGAAGGGGAGGAGTCACTGGGAGCTTTGGGAGAGGGGCTACAATGGGGTACTAGGCCAGGGCACAGCCCTGCCAGTGGTGAACTGAGCTGGGGTGGAGTTTTGTGCAGCGCACCCAGGGTCCTGCCTAGACAGAGGTAATGGGGCCAGGGCATGGCACAAGAAACACGGCCTAGAAAACATTTTATTTGTATTTATTTATAGTAAGATTTATATGCCAACCCCTCCTACCTCAGGCATCTCGGGGCGGCTCACAACATCTTAAAAACATTTGAAACATTAAAATAAACAAAATAATTACAATTAAAAACAATAAAACCCCATCCCCCCTACCCTAACCCAACCCACCCACCCCATCTCTCTCAGGAAAGGCCTTGCGGAACAGCCAGGTCTTACATTGTCTGAAAAAGGAGGGAAGGCCGGCAGCCAAGCTGATCTCCAACGGGAGGGAGTTCCACAGCCCCAGCACAGCCACGGAGAACGCCCTCTTCATAGTAGACACCTGGGAAACCCGGGGGACCTCGAGGAGGGTGCCTCCAGCCAACCGCAGGGGGAGATCCAGAACCCGGAGGGTGCAGCAGTGTTGCAGATAGGCAGGGCCCAAGCCATTTAGTGCTTTAAAGGTCAACACCAACACCTTGAATTGGACCCGGAAACCTATCAGCAGCCAGTGCAGAGATCGAAGCACCAGTGTAATATGCTCGCATTGGCCCGACCCAGTCAAGAGACGGACCGCTGCATTCTGCACCAGCTGCAGCTTCCGAACCAGCACCAAGGGTAGCTCCACACAGAGCGTGTTGCAGTAATGCAGTCTCAAGGTAATAAAAGCATGGATGAATGTGGCTAGAGCTGAGTCCGAGACATACGGCCGAAGCTGACGCACCAGATGTAACTGGCGAAATGCTCCCTTCACCACAGCCGCCACCTGGACATCCAGGCGGAGCTGTGGGTCCAGGAGCACCCCCAGACTCCAGACCTGAGAAACCAGGAGAGGACAGACCCCATCAATGATGGGGACCACCACTCCCTCGGCCTTCCCCACAACCAACTCGAGGTCCCCCAGGTATTCCGGTTGGTAACGGCAAGGAGGACATTCTCCGTGGTCACACCTAGGCTGTGGAACTCCCTCCCGATGGAGACTCGTTTATCCCCCGACCTCCCCTCTTTCCGAAGATCATGTAAGATCTGGTTGTTCTGCCGGGCCTTCAGGGATGGGGGGGGTTTAGGTGGGGGGGTTGGGAGGGTATATTTATTTATTGCCTTTAGCATTTAGCCGCTGCATTCTGCACCAGCTGCAGCTTCTGAACCAGCACCAAGGGTAACTCCACGCAGAGCATGTTGCAGTAATGCAGTCTCAAGGTAATAAAAGCATGGATGAATGTGGCAAGAACTGAGTCAGAGACATACGGCCAAAGCTGAAGCACCAGATGTAACTGGCGAAATGCTCCCTTCAACACAGCCACCACCTGGACATCCAGGCGGAGCTGTGGGTCCAGGAGCACCCCCAGACTCCAGACCTGAGAAACCAGGAGAAGACGGACCCCATCAATGATGGGAACCACCACTCCCTTGGCCTTCCCCACAACCAACTCGAGGTCCCCCAGGTATTCCGGTTGGTAACGGCAAGGAGGACATTCTCCGTGGTCACACCTAGGCTGTGGAACTCCCTCCCGATGGAGACTCGTTTATCCCCCGACCTCCCCTCTTTCCGAAGATCATGTAAGATCTGGTTGTTCCGCCGGGCCTTCGGGGATGGGGGGGTTTAGGTGGGGGGCTGGGAGGGTATATTTATTTATTGCCTTTAGCATTTAGCCTTTTAAACAATTTTAATATTATAATACTTATTTTATGTATTTTTTTGTATTTTTAATATATTGTTGCTGCTCCGAGCTGCCATTGTGCTGGAGGATACGGGGTAGAAATGTAATCAATAAATAAATAAACCATCACCTCCATCTTGTCAGGATTTAGCCTCAGGTGGCTCGCCCTCATCCAATCCCCCACAGCGGACAAACACCAGGTAAGCACCGAGACTGCCTTATCTGAGTCGGAGGAAAATGAAAGATATAGCTGGGTGTCATCAGCATATTGATGACATCTCACTCCATACTTCCTAACAACCTCTCCCAAAGGCTGCATGTCCACATTGAACAAGAGAGGGAATAAGATGGAACCCTGCGGTACTTCACATGTAAGGCCCCAGGGGGAAGATGAAAACTCCCCCAACACCACAAGCTGGGTTCTCCCAGCCAGGAAAGAGCGGAACCATTCAAAAACAGCCCCACCAATCCCTGTCTGGTCCCGCAGCTGAGTCACCAACAACTCATGATCAAAGGTATCGAATGCAGTCAAGAGATCGAACAGGATCAACAGGGTCAAACGACCCCAGTTCAACTCACGGGAGAGGTTGTCAGCCAAGGCCACAAGCGCAGTCTCCGTGCCATAACCTGGACGAAAGCCTGACTGTGAGGGATCAAGAAAGTTAACCAGGTCCAAATCCCCCTGAAGCTGCTGAGTCACCACCCATTCAATAACCTTCCCTAAGAAGGGAAGGTTAGAGACTGGCCGATAACTGGGAAGGGCATCAATGTCCAAGGATGGTTTCTTGAGCAGGGGCTGCACCACTACCTCCTTGAGACATCCCGGCACCCTGCCCTCCCCAAGAGAGGTGTTAACTATCCCCGCCAGCAACAGCCCCAGTGTCTCCCAGCTAGCCTTAACCAGCCAGGACGGGCATGGATCTAGTTCACAACAGGTGGCTCGAACAATCCCAAGAGCATCCCCCACATCTGAGGGCGACACTTTCTGAAACTCATCCCATAAAACAGGACAAGAAGGGCTTCTACTGCCTCTGACCTGTTCTCTGCTAAAAAAGTCGCATCAAAACTGTGGTAAATATGAGCGATTTTATCCGGAAGAAAATCCACTAACAAATCACAGCGAGCATTTGATGGTTCTACGTCAAGGCGGAGGGAAGATGGACTGATCAGCCCCCTCACCAGCCGGAACAAGCAATACAATGGAACTTCATCTTGAAGAGAAAAGGAACATAGGAAGGGAGTAGGCTAGGGTACAGAGGACCTGCTGAAACAACAATGTGGATAACCCTGCCCCTTCAGTAGCATGTCACCCCCTCCCTACTGCTCCCACCTTTTACAAATGTAGTTCCACTGTGTTTCTTTAGTTCCCCATTGGGCTATTAGCATTCATGATTTGCCGTCATTTCCAGATGGTACTCATGATGAGTCCACTGTTGCCAGTGGGCGTTCTTTATCATTCATTTTGGCATGTTCCCACAAAACATGCTGGCAGAACAAGAACTTATGTCTGGCATACAAGAGGGAGGTTATAGGATGAATATGAGAGCCCTGGCCTTCTACAGATTTATTTCCTTAAAGCCCAGCCTCATAGTTCATGCTGAAAGCCCAGCCTTGAAGTTCACGCAAAGCACAGAATCACTGGACGTATTGATAAATATGGCTTAATGGGGAACAGTTCACATGGATTTAGCAAAGGGAAATTGTGTCTCACTAATCTATTGGAATAAGCACGCAGATAGGGGTGAGCTGGTCAACATAGCGTATCTCGATCTTCAGGAAGTATTTGATAAGGTCCCTCATGAGAGACTCTTGAGGAAATTAAAATGTCATGGGATTGGAGACAGTGTCCTATTGCAGAGAGGGAGATTGCTTCAAAGACCCCTCCTTTTGGAGAGTTTCCTTTGCAGCCCCACACTTTGTCACTTTCACCAGAGGGTTTGGTTTGAAACTGGGAGCAGTGACCCTGTACGTTTCACCCACTGTGGTGTTTATTTGGCAACCAGAGCAGCCAGCCAATGAGTTTTCCTTTCAGCCCCAGCTGTGTCACTTTCACCAGTGGAGTTTTTTCCACCTGGGAGCAGCTACCTCAATTTCATGGCAAGATGAGGGAAGGAGGGGCGATTGCTTCATAGATCCCCACTCAATGGAGCATTTCTCTTGCAGGTCCAAGCTTTCTCGGTTATGCACCTAAGCAAATTCTATCCAACTGGTGTAAAGTTCCTCAACGCACATAACTACATACAGTGAGGGCGAATTCACACATGCAGCAATTATCTGGATTTTTAAAAACTGGTTCTCAATAGTTCGCTGTTAACAAGTCCTGTTGCATTCACATGCATGCCATACCGATTTTAAGTACAGCGAAATAATGCATTCAGACCTTCTTGTAGTGCGTGCTTACCCGGCTGCTCAGTGCGGTTCAGTTACAGGAAGTGGCCTGTGGGGAGCCAGAAGGTTGCTACTTTGTAGCAAAGTACTGCTACAACCTTTGCTACAACCTTTGCTACAACCTTTGCTGCAACTTTGCAAACTTTGCAACAACCTTTGCTACAACCTTTGTAGCAAAGGTTGCTACTTTGTAGAATCAGGGAGTAAAGAGGGAGAGCCTGAGGCTGCTGGAAAGAAGCCCCTCGCATAGTGAGGCGCGCTGCTTCTCTCCCTGGTTTCTTTCCGGTATCCCGCTGCTGCTACTGCTGCAGCACTACGGTAGAGGCAGATGATTTAAAGTCCCTTGGAGGGAAGAACTTTTTTGGGGAGAAGCATGGAGGGGAAACATGGAGGGGAAGAACTTTTGGGGGGAGAAGCTGGCTGCAGCCTGCACCCAGCGAGGCAACTACAGGGCTCCAGCTGGTCTCACTGCTTCCGGTAGGGGCAGGAGTAAAACAGCGCACTTGGAAGCACGGTTGCATTCACATCAGAAAAGATTACACACTAGTTAAAACCAGTACGATGTTGCTTTCACACTGCTGTTAAGTGCGGATTTATTGAAAACGGACAGCAAAAAGGTAGGTTTGAGTAGCTTTTCAACACGCATTGCTTTAGTGCGATATTGACTCCATTTAATCAAATTTAAGTGTTCAGACAGGCATGAAACATTCGTTTTTTTTAAAAAATCGCACAAATCAGAACGTCTGAATCCCCCCTGACTCTCTTGACTCTATCCCTCTGCAAGGAGGGGGGGGGGAATGAGGGTGCCATGGAGAGGGAATAGAAAGATGGTGAGGGGGGCTGGGTCCTCACACCCATCATTCCACCCAGCTCCTCATCATTTCAGCTACTCCTGGTGGCCCCATACCCATCATTCCACTCAAACCCCCATCATTCCAGCCGCTCCCAGGGTCCTTTTACCTGTCATTCCGCCCAACCCTCAACCCCACCACATTATTCCACCTGCTCCAGCTGGCCTTTTATGTGTCATTTCATCCAGCTCCCAATCATTTCAGATTCTCCCGGTGTCCTTGTAGCATCATTCCACCTAGCCCCCTGTCCTTTCAGCTGCTCCTGGAGTCCTGGAGCAGCTGCTGGAGCCATGAACCCCTCCTCTGCCCCTGGAAGGCTGGAAGACTCCAACACCATCTCTGAGTCCAACTCAGCTAGAGCAGTCAGGGAGTCAACTATGTAGTGGAGTGGTGGACACACCAGTAGAATCCCCAATCTATCCCCTGCCAAATCCAATATGAGGTGGGCACGTTCCATATTGGATGAGTCAGGTACCAGATACTTTCAAAAGGTCAAGGTGTCTTTGCCTCTGCTCCCAGCCCTGATCCTAGACTGATGCAGCACCGAGTACCCGGCTGGCACTATCTGGGACAAAACTGGTCTAGATGCTTCATCCCCAATAACTGTTACCCTCCCAATACCCTCCAAACAACAGGCTTCCCCTCCGGCACATGATCCCTCAATCCCAACCCCTCCAAATCTCCCTCTCTATCCCCCTCCCAGGGGGTGGAGAGGGCAGCTTGTCTTGCCCCCTTTGGGAGGAAGATGACAGGGCTTTGGGATGTGGGCGGGCTGCAGAAGGATACACCTGCATCCCAGGTAGGAGGGTGGGTAAATCTCACTTCGTGAGATCCCTGCCTAATTTAAGCCACTTGCGGTTCAGCCTTGATCCCCACATTCAGCTGAGGTCCGATCCAGGCAGTTGTGTGTTGCTGACCTTGTTAGTTGGTGAGTGTGCGGGGGCTCATTTTTGGCAGGAGGGATCTGTTCGCCCCGAGCAGCTGTATTTGTGAGGGAGGGCCTGCCGGTCCAGCTTGTCCCTCTGGTGGCTGTATTTGTGAGGGAGGACCTGCCGGTCCAGCTTGTCCCTCTGGTGGCTGTATTTGTGAGGGAGGGCCTGCCGGTCCGGCTTGTCCCTCTGGTGGCTGTATTTGTGAGGGAGGACCTGCCGGTCCAGCTTGTCCCTCTGGTGGCTGTATTTGTGAGGGAGGGCCTGCCAGTCCAGCTTGTCCCTCTGGTCATTAGTGGGCTAATCCTCACTCACTGCCACACACCCATGGGACATCTCCAAGAGAGCACGCCCTGTTCCTCCCAATGGGGCACCCCCTGGTTGGGCTGGCTGCCCCTTTCTGTTCCTGTGTGGTGCTTGTGCTGAGCCGACCCGCACCGAGCCGGCTGGTGAGCTAGCTGGGATTTGTGGTTGGCTGATGGGCTCCTTTTCCCCCCGGTGCAGTAGTTTGTGTGAAGGTGGGTGGGAAAGCCCGTCCTGGCTCAGGGTGCTAGCGGGATGCTTGTGCCTAGGACTGGGTTGGTTGCACTCCCTACCCTGCCAGGCCCCCCTCCCCGCTTGGGCCGGCCTGCATGCCACAGGGATACTGGCTAGCTGGCATGACAGTTTGTCAGCAGGGGAGCAGAAAAGACTGTTGTTGCGTGCCACAAGGACCCAGGGTGGTGGGTAACTCGAGAGGGTCTCCTGATCAGCATCCTCAGAGGCAGAGTGGCAAAGACAGCAGGTGGGAAAACATCCCCCTGCCCCACCCTCCTCATGGCACTCCCTTTCCTGCCTGACTCACCATATGCCCCTCACACCCCACCCCACAATTTACTGCTAGTTAAGGGGTACTGGCATTCCCAAAGCCATATTACTTTTAATTGATATTTCTGTTGTCTCTATTGTTTCCAACCAGCATTCCTTGTGTCTTGTCAGTTTCATCTGCTGGGGAGTTTACTTGGCAGCCAGAGGTGGCAGCCAGTGAGGTTTCCTTCCAGCCCCAGCTTTGCAGTAAATGCCACTTGCATCCACACAACAGTAGTCTTCATGAAAACCTATCTCTTCATGTATAACACAATAAAAAGTTAATGAAACAGCAAGGAAACTGCTTTTCTCACTCTCCCCATTTGCCAAAATGGGCACTTCAAAACACCAGAACTTCAAGACAATACAACAGATTTTCAAATACTAAAAACACAAAAACCGTACAGGTCACATTTGAATTTTCAAGCACTGCTAGGTTTCTTAATACAGCTTCCAGAACTAAGGATGCTTTCTCATGTTACAAAAATGCTCATCGTTTGCCTCCGCGAGAAACTCCAAGAGGAAAATGCTGTGCGACTTTTGTCACGTGGGAATCAAAGTTGCACGGCTTTGGCACTGACCATGCAGAGGAGCATGATCGGCACCAAAACCACATAACTTTGTTTTTCCACGTGACAAAAGATGCGCAGCATTTGCCTCTCAGAGTTTATTGCGGAGGCAAATGGCATGTGTTTTGTAACGTGGGAAAGCACCCTAATATCACATTCACACCAGACGCGCCAGTGCTGTCAGAGTGACGCGGGGCACAGACGCGGCAGCAGGGAGGAGCCCAATGACAGAAGTAGAGCCGGTGTGAACGGGGATCTGCTGCAGCTGGTCTTGCGCATGACAGGGCTAGATTTTGCACCTTGTCATGTGCAAGACTAGCCATGACAGATCCCTGTTCGCACCAGCTCTATTTCTGTCATCGGACTCCTCCCCACTGTCGTGTCTGTGCCTCGCGCCACTCTAACAGCCCTGGAGCATCAGGTGTGAATGTGGCCTTAAATCTCCATGAGCAAAAGAAGCTGAACAGGAGGGAAAATGTCATTCCGCCTCTCAAATTCAAACATGTTTTTCATCTGATTTTCCTGAAACCTGGGCAGATTCTACATCTCATTGGAACAATCCTTCCTACCAAATTTCACACTGATGGGGCAACTCATCTGGATTTTATAATGAATAGAATGTTTGTACTTTTAATGCAGCAATGCACCCACCTTAACTTTGCTCCTGCACCTCTATAATAAATAGATATATTCCCAGACAGGACTAGTTGAAGCAGCTATATTTATTTATTTAAAATAGCATTTGAATGAAATTTATTAAAATAAACCCACTGAAAAACTCTACAAATACAATACATGTCCTTTTAGAGCATCAGTGTGCTATATTAGCTGATGCTACACCGAAGGTGATGAAAATGTCTTTTTGAAAGCTCCCATGTTTTTCAGAAATATTGGGAGCTAAAATAAAAGAGCTTAAAAATGTAAGACTTAACATGGGGGATCTTTATTTTGGGAGCGGCATTTTTGCTAGAGTCAAATTCAAGCTCATAACTGAGATACTACATATTAGGAACAAGACTGGTCTTTGGAAAACACAAAAGAGAATAGAGTAGCTGGCTTAAAAACAAACTGTTTCTTATTCATGTTTGCTCAGAATCAGCAATTATTAATTTAATGTAAAGATATAATTAGAATCCATTTTGCAACGTGATCTGAAGATGTAACCATGTAAATTCTTCTATTTATTTACTGTCTTGGCAGTAGTCTGATTCAAATGCAATAAGGTTTTCCTTGCATTATTCTTCTTACGTGGCCATCTAACTTGGAGAAATCAACGTCTCCCGTACCGCTGTCACAGGATGAAAATCTTTAGCTCCTGGACATCTCAAACAATTCTATCTAGGATTTGTTACTGTAATTCAGAAGGATACAATTTATGGCATCTTTTCTATTTCTTATTAAAGGAGGTTGGAGTGAAAACTCAGAATAAAACAGGTGAAGGTGGTACACAGCTGGTATAGGAAGTGTTTAGGGACCTGCAGCTTGGTAAGAATAGTCTATGAAAGGGGAGATTTAGCAGTCCATAAATCCTGCAGAACTGGAGAGGTGGCATTTACCAAACAGAGGACCTTGAAAGGTGGCCTGGAAAATTTGTAACAGCTGGGAAGACAAAACCAACTGACATTCAACTCTGCGAATAATGATAATTGTTATATATAGAAACAGTGAAAAGGAGATTTCTCTTTCTGTAGTAATTCAGACACTTCTAGTATAAGGTATGAATTTTATTGTATCTGAAGTCAGTTTCTCATTTTCAGTTATGTATTTTGTTCTTCTGCATTTATAATACATTGGCATGTTTTCTTTAACTGATGCTTTAAAGGTTTATGGGGTTGTTTTTTCATAATTTATTTGTATATATATATAAAACTGACTGTCAAATGGCTTCCTAGTGTAGACTGCTTCTTAAAGCAGAGATACTTGGAAAACCACAAATACCAGCTCTAGTTTTTCCCTTGGCAATATAGATTTTGGTTACATAATAATATTAAAACATGAAGGTGTCAAGACTGAAATAACACTTCCTTAACCAGATCTGTATGGCTGTTTTATGTTCCTTAGTTTTTATATCGGTACTCTCTTTATTCCTTAAAGCTCTGATCCTCAAAGTGCTCGCTAGTTCAAGTCCCATTCATATCAATTACACTGACAGCACTTTAAGGACTGAAACCTGAGGGCATTTCATATTTATTGGCACCAAAACTTTTCCTTGTTACTTGCAAATCTCATTGTGCAGAGGAACTGACAAAGCAAAACATGAGTCAATTCAAAGTGCAGAGAAGTGGTTTCTTCTCTCCTTCCCCCTCTCCCCCAAATAGTGCACAACGAAAGCCCTTGACATCACAAGTGTCCAGGACAAGGCTACAGCTTGCTTCACCTTCTGAAGGCAGTGCTGTAAGTATCTCATCACAGTGACAAGAGCAGGTCCACAGAGTACACAAGGAGATAAAGCAGTAAATAAGCTGTTTTATATTACCTTCCATCAGGCATATCTAGAGATAAATGGCAAGTCAGTTATCCTGATTTTACAGTAGTGCAAGCCAGTAGTATAAATGGGATAAAATCTGGTCAAAGGGGTATGAAAGTGGAATGAACAACCTGCGATACTCCTCCCTCTGACTGGCTATATCAAAAGTATCAGGGTACTCTACTTGACCTTGAACAGCTAACACTGAAATAGAAGACTGGTAGAAGCATAAATCCTTAGAAAAACCCTCTGGGGGTGGGGGAAACTAGCTATAGACAGATTCTACACCTGTGGGAGACATCTGTGACAAATGCAAATCAGCTTCCTTGCCAGCTCACTCCTAGGCAAACCAAGAGCCCATGAGCTCCATAAATCCTAGATTCTGGATCACTGCCACTGGTATAAACGCAGAGGGATGCACAAATGGAAGCATAGAAAGGCCAATTCTACGTGATTGGTCCATTCCTACATAGTCTGGAGAGCATTTTGGGATGAAGGTGTGTGTGTGTTTGTGTATTATACATATAATTATAAATGCAATATAATGCACAGAGAGAGAGAGAGCTGGGGCGCTGTGCTCCCCATAAGCATCTCCTCCAGGTCCCTTCCAGGAATAGCATCTGACTGCTCTCAACTGGCTTTGTACTGGGAGAGGGAAAGCATGCAATGACTGATTGCTTTCACTTTTAATTTTTACTTTTGCCTTGAGTGTTCACTACAGGTGCTCAATAAAGTATGCAATATATTCCATAAACTCAGCATATACTTCCAGTCACCAGCTGCTGCTGGAAACCTGTGTCTGGGTGTTGATTGCATTGTCTAATAGTCATTAGTACTAAATAGCCATTAGCAGACTGCTAGGGGCTATACCTTCCTGTAAAGCAGAATTCCTACTTTCTCTAGCTGATCTGGTATCGGAGGTGGTATTGCGGTCTCCCAGGCTTGTGGTTCTGAGGACTTCAATATTGATGCCAGTCTTAAGGGGGCAGAGCAAGAGTTCATGGCCGCCATGGAAACCATGGGCCTGTCTCAGATGACATCTGGCCCAATTCACAAGGGGCGGGGAGGGCACACTCTGGATTTGGTGTTTTGCACTGGGCTTGAGGTGGGAGGGTTTTTCTGAATGTTGCTGGATCAGAAGCTTTGAATTTGTACAATTCATTAGAGTTGTCTGATGAGTCATTTACGAAGCATTAGTAGCAAAGTTTGAGTGGTATTGTCTTCCTAAAAATAATGAGACAGTTGAAAGATACATATTTAGATCTAGATACCAACAGGAAGGGGAGACTTTTGGAATGTTTCTGTAAGATATAAGAACTAAAAGTCTGACCTGCAATTTTGGAGAATTGAGCTATTCCTTAATAAGGGATCAAATTGTGCTGGGCATCAGAGATGCTGATTTATGGAGAAAACTTCTAGAAGAACCTGATCTGACAATGGATAAAGCTACGAGGCTTTGCCAGGCAGCGGAACTAAATCAGCAGAGCTTTCAAGTGGTGGAGAAAATGAAGATGGAAGTTGCTGTGGATAAGATTGCCAAGTTCAAAGGTCAAAATATACAACAAAAGAATATGCAGATATCACCACCTTCTTGTAAGCATTGTGGAGGAATGCACAGTCCAACTAATTGTCGAGCATATGGAGCTATCTGCTCCTGTTGTAAAGGAAGGCATCATTTTGCAAGGGTTTGTAAACAAAAGATTGCTGGTAAGGCTGTTCATTTGGTGAATAATTTGGATGATGAGGACTGGAGTGTTTATAGAGAGATTTACATCTGGGTGATCAGAAAGAGCAACAGTTTCAGCAGCTACATGACTTGAAGGAAGAGAACATTTTCTTAGGGGTTATTAAGAAACCAAAGACTGCGTAGAACTGGACTATACTTTTAAAAACAAATGGAACTGTGGTAACATATTTATTGGACCCTGGGGCTCAAGCCAATATTATTTCAGAGTTTGTACTCAAAGGTTTAGAGGTTCTACCTAAGGAAATACATAATTCTTCTGTTGTTTTACGTTCATACAGTGGAAATGTAATTGAAGTTATGGGATGTTGCATGTTGCTAATACATGTAGAAAACAAAGTCACTACTGTTAGGTTTTTCATATTTCAAGGCAATGGGGTTTCTATTATTATTATTATTATTATTATTATTATTAAAAGCATTTATATAGCGCCAGCAATGTACCTGGCGCTTTACAGAGAACAAGATAGACACAGTCCCTGCCCAAGAGCTTACAATCTAAAGACAGGGAGAGAGGAGACAGGGAAGGGGGAACAGAGGGAGAGACAAGGGATGCAACAATCATGAGGATGCGAGAACTCAGGTACACGTTCTTGGCTTGGTTACAGTACATTGGGAGTTTGCAGATAACAGGTGGAGGATAATCCTGGGTGGGGATAATTAGCAGGAGTTAGGAAGGGCAGAGCAGAAGAGGTGGGTTTTGAGGACGATTTGAAGGGGGCAAGGCGGATGTGGGCAGGGAGGGAGTTCCAGGCATGCTGGGCTGCAAGGGAGAAGGGATGAAGGCAGTTGGGGGAGCAGGAGAGGCATGGGAGGGTGAGGGAGGGGATGGAGGAGGAGCAGAGTGCTTGAGCAGGGGTTCG
>QEPC01012832.1:586149-626635 GCA_003113815.1 Sphenodon punctatus
TGTTCGGCCATTTCGTAGTTCGGTGTTCGGTTCCGTTCGGTGTGTTCGGCAATTTCGTAGTTCGGTGTTCGGTTCCGTTCGGTGTGTTCGCCATTTCGGTGTTCGGTGTTCGGTCCGTTCGGTGTGTTCGTGTTCATGTTCGTGTTCGGTTGTCCGAACAGGCCGAGTTCGGGCCGAACACCGAACTACCGAACCGCGTTCTCCCATCCCTAATAAGTAGCACCATACTGGGTCAGACCAATAGTCCATCAAGCCGAGCATCCAGTCTTTGACAGCGGCCAATCTTTTTCTCTTGGGAGAAGTACCCGACAGGTCACAGCAGACAATCCGTTCCTTATTGTTCTATCCCCCAACAGTAAGAGGTTATGTTCCCCAAACCTACTTGGCTAATAGACATTAATGGACCTATCCTCCAAGAACTTATCCAATCCCTTTTTAAAACAGGCTACACTACCGGCCATGACCACTTCCTCTGGCAGGATCATTCCCACGTGCCTCCTGTGAATACTCCTCTACAGCCAGATCCATGGGAGGAGACTTGGGAAAACGTCCCCCGGCCAGTCCTGCCACCCAAGAGAGCATGCCCAGCTGCCCCCAAAAGGAAATGGCACAAGAAGAAACAGTTTTAATTTAAAAAAAATATTTTTTCATAAATCCATCATTTCTGTGCTTCTTCTGGGAAAGTAGGGAAGTTTGGGGGGTGGAGGAATGTGGGAAATGGCGGTAAGGCACAGTGATAAGCTGCTTACGGGGCTGGGGTCTGGAAGGGAAAGGAAAGGGGTTGGCGGGTGCACCAAAAGGGGTAAGGAGTGGGGAGTCCTCTGGTCATACATTTGCATAGTAGCTCAGAGGGAAAAGCCCGGGTGCAAAAGGAACAATTGCGGGAAAGTCACAGGCAAAGGCTGGGTTCTGGCCAGTCTCAGAGCAGCTGACTGCATGCCTGTGTCTCTGCGCTTCCTATTGGCATTCCCAGACCCAGCTAGCCTGTGAATGTCAACAGGAAACAGAGTATCAGGACTGCAGCTGGACAATCTACAAATACCAGTAAGGAACACACAGGGAAAGGCCACCAGGTGGGAAATAGCAGGAGGGTGGGGCGGTGGGGAAGGCCAGGAGGGAAAGTATGTCACCTTGGTGCTGGGGTGGGAAGCTGGATGGGCCAAAGGAAAACACAGCGACACACAGGAAATATTTTTAAAGGCTCTATTGATAACAAAGTTAGTTTGAAACAGTTCACCAATGCTCATTAAACTGTCACAGATGGTGGGTGTTTTGGCTAACATTGCAGTTGATGTGCCAGCAGAAGGAATTCTGTATCTCTCTGGCTATTCACTGCTCTGCTCGGTTCCCAGCTGGTCCCAGAACAGGGGCACTGGCTCACCAGAGCTAACTGGCAGGGGGTTCTCCAACATGGCCAGATGGACATGGTGACAGGGCATCCTGAACTTTGTGACCCACTCTGTGTCTCCTCATGAGGACAGCACCTTCTCCCACCAGTCTGTGTTTTACTGCTTCACCCAGACCAGCCTCTTGGTGAGTACAGCAAGGACAGCTGCACACATCAGCTGTCCTTGCATGGCTTCAATCAGTGTTTCTGGAGGTAGGCAAGTACATGGTGCCAAAGCAGGAGTCACCTCCGTGGTGTGGTGTACCCCACCCCACCGCAGTGTGGTGTACTCCTGGCCACAGATCTGAGCGAGACCCTTTCTGTGCCTTGACATCACATTGCGCCAACAACAGCAGAAGTCTTGGGTCTCTTGGATCGTTTGCAGGTTCTGCTCAGCAGTGGAAAGGAAGGTCTGGAGCATGATAACGAGCACAAGGAAGTTCTCAGCAGTTCCGGCATCTGTGAACTCTGCAGACCACACACATCAAATATTTTCAGCAGCTTAAAGAGCTGGGCGGCTACCTAATTAGGATTGGTTGAACAACACACATGAGCAGCTATTGGTCACGTCTCTTTACAGGACTGGCTGCGCGCTGAGTGTGAGATGCTGTTGACTGCTATTGGTTACAGGATGGCTACTGGTTGAAAATGTTTTTGCAAAGCAGCTTATGCTTGGTGTGTGTGTGTTGCTGCACCGGCACTGGCACTGGCGCTGGCAATCCAGGTGTCTATTAAACTTCATAGACATTTCTGTCACAAGCGCATCAGTAAACATGCCAACTTATCTAAAACTGTTACAGATGTTAGCACCACAGAAGCATGACATTTTTTAACTGGAGTGGGGGGAACCATGGAATGTTAAGAAATGGGCAGGTGAGGGGTTCTGCAAGGTAGTGGAGGCCACTGTGCTCAGAATGTATATGGGGACAGCTGCCTATTGGTCAAAAGCTACTCATATATTTTCTTATCTTTTGAAAGTAACAGTTTTTGCTTGCAGTGAGCGTGAGGGGTCATAATGCCACAGAAAGCTATTGCTGTGGGAGTTTTTTTGCCTGGGAAAGCCAAATGACTTTGGCTTTTATCATGGGTGCTGTGGCCGCCTGAGATACAAGGCCCAGAGAAGTTGGGGGGTGATGGATACCCTGGCCTTTGCTGACATATGGGTGAGGCCTGATGTACAGAGCGAACTGTCAGACCCCTCCTGCAAGGCAGCCTATCCTCATAGGGTGGCACATGCACAAAATGGGGTTCCATGGACGCATGACTGAGTACAGACACCACACAACCCTGCTGTAGTTCCAGGTTCAGCAGAATGGAAGAGTGCGACCCCTGGACGAGATGAGAGAGTGGGATGCGAATGAGATTGTGACTTTTCTGGACGTTTGTGCACTGCCAGAAGCAGGGAAGTCACTAACAGTGACAGGACCTTCTCTGCCGTTTTTTCTCATCACTACCCTGATGACAGCGAGAGGATACCTGCAGGGCCACTAGGAATGTCTTGACAAATTGGCAGAGATGAATCTCTTCAGGGAAACAAGTGACTTGAGGTGCAGGGAATGTGAACTGAATGAAGGAGAGCTTGTTGCCCTATACAAGGTTTGGATACTCAGAGAAGTGCAATGCACCTTCAAAAATGGGGATGTTTTCTGTCCCAACTCTATGTTAATGCAGAATCTGCTAGAGAAAGGGGTACAAGAGGCACATGTTTGACTCGGGGTTTTATATGAATCAAGAGACATTTCCAATATCACAGTGGGTAAAACCACAATAAAACTGTGTTGCTACTTGCCAGTATGTCACTGTGAGCCGTGGATGCGAGAAACCTGGTAGTGACAACATACAAAGACTGACTGTTTTCAATTTCAATTTTTGCTTTCACTTTTCAGTACAGGCATGTTTTGGCAGATGTGCCATAAATAAACTATGTCTATGACTAGGAAAGTACAGGCAATCAATAAAGTATGCAATTTGCTCAATAAACTCTGCATTTTGTGCATAGCAAAAGGTTATTTCCAGCTGCCAAGTGCTCACAGGTATAAACTTATGTGGGTGGGAGGGGATAGCAGGTGCTGGACTGCCTCCCAGAGTCACAGCCAGAAGAAAGAAACAGAAGTGTGGCTTCTTCTTCCTATAGTTCACTATGGCTGAGTCATCATACGGGGCAGGATACAGGGGTGGGTGGGCAGAGCACGGTGGGCAAAAATGCCTGCCCGTGTATTAGGCTTGTCACAGTAAACCTGTGTGTAGGGGTTGCCTGAATGCACAAATACACATGGGTGGAGCTGCCCATTTATTAGGCTCTATACATTATACATTTGAGTGAGGGCTGCACAGACTGAACCTGGATTCCAGGGGGCGATCATGTCATTTGTTAACACCCTTTATCAGGCCTAGGTAATCTCTGTTCTCTGGCAAATTCTGATTGCTTTTTCTAGGTTCAAGTCCGACTCTTCCAGCAATCTGTTTCTGAGTTTTGTGCCTCTGGTCTCTAATTATGGAAAATTTGAGCTCTCCAAAATGAGATGTTTGGCTTAACAGCCTGAGATCATTCACAAGATCTCAACATTTCTTAGGTCTTCAAACTTTTCTCCCTCTCTGAAACTTGTCTTTCTAAAGTCCCTTTCCCCCCCCCTAGGAAAGCAGTACTCAATTTTCTGTAGCACAGTCTCATTGCTGGTCTGTTTTTCCTGTCAAATATAACACATGTAGTGTTTCTAGCACAGCTACACTAAGGAAAAAGGCAACGTTTTACTCATCTGGAGCTCCACTTGCAAAATATAGATCCCAAATTGCTTTTGAACCTCCTATATACTGCATTACTGTAGGGTTTCAGTTCTACTGAGGCACTTAGCTGCTCCATAGTCTTGCACCTTCTTTTTTTCAGTGTCAGTTGCTTGTTGTCCACTCTTGGTACTATGTGGTGTTTGGTGGACGCTTGTGAAGGAATCTTGAGAGAACTTCAAGGAGATAAGTATTTATTAGTGGTTTTACCAGCCCCAATATCAAGAGACTCTCTCTCTTGTGCTCTGGTGGACAGTGTTTCTTGTAGGGGTAAATAATATATCAACTTACATGGGCACTGATGGCTCAGGGGTAGAGGAACCTCCAAAGTGTCCACAGCTACAGAGAACTCATCAAACACTCAGCTGTCAACAATGCAACCAGAAGAAGATAGATTGCCTGGCATGAATCCTAGAGCTAGGCAGCCACACCTAATGCTTGTGTAATATGATGCTGCCTCCTCCTCCTAGAGAGAGTTGTGGGTAGGGTGGAAGCTGAAGTTTTTCCTTTCCTTCTTGTATCTGCCTAGAAGAGGCTGTATTTTCTCACTTTTACATGTGGAAGGGAGAAACCTGAGAGTGCTTGCTACTGTAGCCCAGCATGGGCTACTGCAGTTCTGGGAACACCAGGAAAAAGAGCTTATTTCCTTATCACACCGTAGCCTGCTCAGAAGAAAAGGTAAGGAACTCACCAGTCCAACTGCATTCCCTGATCCCACGGCTTGCTGGCTTCTATCCCTGAAGAAGGAGAAAGAGCTCCTATCTGGCTGCAGATGGGGAAGGAAGAGGAAATCAACTTCACATCCCCTCCCCATTTCCCAGGGTCTGAAATGGTCTGCCCACTTTTTCTGAGAAGAAGCATGAGATTTTAAAAAACATGTAGCATTCTCTTTCTCTAAACACACACATATAAGGTGCACTACCTGCTTCCTGCAGTACAAGATGATGGCTGGAGTGGGCAGCAATATTCTTAACCCCTTGTGAGCACCTTTTTCCTTGTCTCTTTTGTCCTGCCCTGGTTCACCAGGATACTTTGCAAACAACATTCTCCTCTTCCCTTCCCAAGAAAGCAGATAGCTGGTATATCCATCCATTTCCTACCTCCTCTCCCTTCAGCAACACGGACTTCACCCCACTTCACAGACCCTCAACATCCCTCTCTCCTGCATGGGGCAGTCAACCTGCCCTTTCACCTTTGAAATCAGCTTTCTGCTGTAGCTACATCCCCACCTGCTATTTCCACTTGTTTCTCAATGGCCTTTTTTACACAGATGCCATGGCAGACTCAGTGGGTGGAGATGGGTGGAGACAGGTGGGTGAGCACACCTGACGAACACTCGGAAGCACCAAATCGGGTGACGTTTACATGGACGGCGCCACGGGGGGTTGTGGGATGGAAGGGGAGGGGCCAGCACACACCCAGCGGCCAAACACCCACCCCAGGAAACACCGAGCAAACACCCATGACATGCACATGGACACCCGAGACACCAACTGACAGGGAAGCCCTGCCCAGCACAGCGACGGCACAACATGGTCGACGGAGGACAAACGAAGCAGTGGCACGCAGTTCCACCCATGAACCACCAGACTCCGTGCGGGCGGGATAGGAGGGAGCTGGGATGACAGGAGACACAGTAGCAGACCCCAGCCAGCCCGTGACATGTCCAGACAGCTGGGCACCATGGTCCCCCTCCCACCAGACACCTCCCACACACAACCATGCAAAAAAGCACACAGGGAAGGGCTGCATGGCCAAGGAGGCGGGGGGCCCCCAATGGGGAGACGGGGTGGGAAGGGGCACAGGGGAGGGGGCAGAGGCCAGATGCAGCAGCAGCACCCCAACACACACACACACACACACACACACACACACCCTGGCAAAGGACGCCCACACACAATCCCACGGCCCCCGGACAAGGAGCCGGGAACTGGACACCTGCAGTCACGCCAGCAGGAACGGAAGTCCACAGCACAGCCGGGCTGGCAGGGACGGTGGGGCGGCAAGGGAGGAAGATCCAGACCACACCAAACGGCAGCAAACTCACTGCAGGTATCCCCACACCAACAAAGGATCTGTGCAGCCTACGGGGGGCCCCCATCACAAATGCTGGGAGGGGGCAGGGCACCAGGACAGCAGCCAAGGGGACGGACCCCCGGCCCAAGGCACCAGGGGGAAAGGGGGAGAAAGAGACCGGGCTGGTGGGGGACAGAAGGGAACCAAGACAGGTGGGTGACTGGCCACAAACAACCCAGGCCAGGGACAGCCGGGGGACCCCCAAAGGATACAGCAGAGCAGCTGCACATATGCCGGGAGGGGGTGTGGGATAACCGGTCCCTTCCAGGCAACAGTACCACAACCATCAAGAGGCGCCCACACAATAGAACAGGCCACACGGAGGAACAAGACACACCCAGGGAAGGGGGTAATGCAACTTTAATACAAGGGGGAAGGTCATGGAACACAGGAACGGTCCAAGGGAGATGGGGTGGCAGCATAGAGAGTAGCTCCGCGGGGCAGGGCCCCGGCCTCAAAAGGGACACTGGTTCTGTACCTGGCTCCATCGATCTGCTCGGGCGCAGTCCAGGTGGTGCACCCGCTCCAGGAGGTGCAGCTGCTGCTGCATGACCTCCTCCAGCTCCCTGGTCCGCTCGGCAATCATCGCCTGCAGTGGGATGGAGAGAAGGGGCCATCAGGACAGAACAGTGGCCCCCAACACCATGGAACCCCGAACAGGCACCCGGGGAGAGGGCTCCACACACAGGCAGCACACTCACTGATCTCATCGTACAGGTGGGCCCCAGTGCGGAGATCCAAGGCTGCACACTGAAGCTGGCCAGCCATCTGTGCCAGGCGGAGAACGGTCAGGAACACAACCAGAGTAGCTAGACGGGAGAAGGGAGAGGGAGAAGGGGAGAGGGTGCACAGAAAGGGAGTGGGTCAGCAGGGGTCAGTAACCACACAGCAAGCATGACACATGCCATGGCCAGGGACACCCAAGCCAGCACCCCACCTGCTCGCACCAAGGGGGACCACGGTAGCCAACAACAGGCCCATACACTGCCCACACTCATGGTCAGCTGCCCTTTGCGCCTGTCGCCCATTCATTGTCTAAAGTGTAAATGGTGGCAACCAAGAGGGGGTGCCAGGAGCGGTGGAAGGAGGGGCAGGCCAGATGGAGTGGCCAACCAAAGGCTAACTCCCGCATGACAGCCTGGTACATGTGTGCCATGGCCCCAAGGGCAACACCAGGCGCTAGGGAAGGGTTGGGGCCCGCTGACCACCCCATGTGCTGGGGGTACAACTGAGAGCACTGCTATGGGACACCAGCAGCACACAGTTGCCAAATTCACAACATGACGGCCCAGCCAAGCCACCCAGGTGGCACGCAACACCACCACATGAAGAAGCAGAAGGTAGGCCACAGGAAGGCTGCCCGCACATGGAAGGAGGACAGCAGGTAGCCACCGTAACATGAAGGACAGGGCTCACAACGGGACATGTTGGGCCCACACTACCCACAGGGGCATACCCACGATCCATCATGGAGCCCACAGGGGAAGCTGTCACACACCACTGTATGCCACCCGACAGCCCCAGTCATCCAGAGCAGGAACCGCAGGGACCCCCATCACAGGAACCCACACACAAGGACAGGGTGACAGCCAGGGGAGGGGTGTGTGGCATCGCACACAGACACAAATGTACCCAAGGTGGTACAGGCAAAGGCACAGGCTTTATTAATGATGGGGTGAAAGGGGGGAACTGCCAAACAGAGGCCAGCGAAAGGGTGCTCAGGGCCTTGTGTCCGTTCCCCATAACCAGCACGCAGGGGCACCGTTGCAGCCACTCCAAGAGGAAAGGAAGTGGTCCAGAATGCTACAGGGCTATGGGGGCCAGAGTGAAGGGAAGCAGTGATGGGGTCTGGCTGACAGGCCAGCCCAACACCAGGCTACACAGAACTGTGGCCCAGAGCGGGGGGTGGGGGGAAGGTCAGGGCGGTCCACAGCACAGGCACGGCAATGACAATGCGATGGAGGGGCCCTTCGGGACGCACTGCTCATAGAGAGGCTGGAGGGTGCCCCTGAAACTGCTGGGTCGGGACCAGATCTTCCCAGGTGAATAGGCCCCAGCGGAATCCCCAGGAACGCATACTCGCATCCACCATGAAATGGGGCAGGAGGTGGTTTCCCGTGGCAGCGGCAGCCTTCACAAGTCATTTATTTATTTATTTATTCACATTTATACCCCGCCCCTCCTGAAACAGCTCGGGGCGGGGTTCATAGGTTCACAGCTCGGGATCATAGGTTCATCACTGATCAGAGGGTGCCAAGTTCACATGTCGTTGGGGTCCTGGTCAGCAGGGGTCCTCCAACATCAGTGGGTAGCAGACCCAGCTCCCCAAGAAGCACCTGACAGTCCGATCGTGGACGGGAGACACCACAGGCACGCAGTAGGATATTGGTGTAGTCAATAGTAACATGGGGACCCTTGGCCTGGAGGGCCAGCCCATACTCCAGATGTGCAGCCACCAGGCAAAAAGCCGTGATCTCTGGTGGGGTCCAGGGCACTCCAACTGCGGCTGATTGGTCCCAAAGAGGTTGTTGAAGGAGGGTAAAGCCGAGCTCCCCGGCATGCCTCCTGCAAACCGGACCCCCGAATGGATGGCCCATCACCCACATGTACCACGACAGGAGATCGAAGCCAACTGTCACCAACAGGGGGTCGTTCATCAGCAGCTGGACATCGCGGCTCTGCCACAGCGTTCCCAACAGCATGTTGGCCCAAGGTGACCACTTCTCCCCTGCACCACCTCCAGTCTCGGGGCCTGTTACGCACCCAGCCATGACCATTCCAAGGACTGCTCCGCGGCTTGCAAAGGGATCCTATGGAGGGCGACTGTGCTTGAGCGAGGCACGGGAAGCTGTGCAGCGCTAGCCGGGCTGCAGCTGTACACAGCTGATAGTGGGTCGGCTGCAACGCCCTGTGAATCCCTGCCTCATGCACCTGGCGGGTGTATTCCAGCAGTAGCGATGACAGATCAGCAAGGCCATGGCTGCCTCTAGTAGGGAGCTAACAAGACACTCCATACACTGTATCTTGATGGGACACAGCTGCACATTGCCGTGGCCTTCAAGCGATGTGACTGAAGCAAGGCTGGTGTGGATGCACCCTGACCAGGGATTGCACGGGGTCATTGCAGGGGCACAGGGGGTGGGGGTGGGCCCTGGCCCACAGAGGAGCCCCGGAGCATCTCAAGGTCCATGGCTGCCCGGTGGTCTAAGAGGGGGGGGGGACGTGCCGGCGGACTGCCGAGGCGGTATCCCCATCTAGTGCATGGAACGCACCCATGGTAACGTGCCAATTGCACGGCAGACAGCAAGGGCTGCCATGGTACATATGTGTGATGGTAGCTGTGGCCGGGTGTGGGGTGTAGAGTGAGAGGTGGTGTGAGAGAGGTGAATGAAAGGCCATAGTGAGGTAACTCTGAGATAGAACATTGGTGCTTGCATCCAGAACAGAGTGCAGGTGCAGCAGAGGGGGTTGGCAGGTGTGCTCAGTGGGTCGCCCCAAGCAGCTGTCCCCAGGATGGGCTAGGGGTAGCAGGGGATGTGGGAGGCATGGTGTGGGTGTGTAGGGCACACAGGGCTTGGGGCCTGGGGGAACAGATCGCAGGTGGGCAATTGCTAGGTGCAGAGGCTGCTCACAGGGCGGGTGGGTAAAGGGGACACAGTTACAGCTGCATGGGCCTGGGTCAGGTCCCCCAGCCACGTAACACCTAGGCAGGTAGCTGCTAGGTTATCCAGCACCGGTGCCAGTGGTGGGCCCCCCTCCCCTGAGTGTGAGTGTTGTGGGCGGTACCAATGCTGCCTGTTGATGAGCCCCCTGAGGGGAGGGCTGTCCTGTTAATGGTCCTGTCCTCCTGCTTCATTATTCTGGCACTGGTGTTGGAGCAATGGGCTGAGCTACTACTGCCAGGTCACTGCTTCTACAACCATGGCATCCGGTGCAGAAGAGCAGCCAACCTGCGCCAAGCTGCATCACTGCGGTGGGCATGGAGGGTAGCTGTCCGCCAACAGTCCATGTTCGGAACAGTGGTGTCCCAGGACACACGCTTGGTACTGTCCCGGTGGCTGCTCAATGTCTACGGGCACTGTGTCACTGTCCCAACACGGAGGCTGAACTGGATGCGCTCTCGTACCAATAAATGGTGGGAGAACATGGTGGCCACCTGGACGAATGAGGAATGGACGGACCACTTCTGCATGAACCGCTCGCTATTGGCCTAGCTCGGAGAGCTCCTGAATCCACATCTTCAGAGGTGCGAGACCAACATGCAGTATCCGCTGCCGCCAGGGATGCGCGTGGCTATGGCCGTGTGGAGACTGACCAACCCCAATTCCCATTAGAGCGTTGTGGAGCAGTTCAGGGTGGGGACAGCGACCGTTAATAGGGTGCTCCACAACGTGTGTGACTTGCTAGTTGAGCTACTGCTCGAGCGGGTCATACAGCTCCGGGATCCAGAGGTTGTGATCCGCGGCTTCGAGGACGTGGGCTTTCTCCATTGCATAGGGGTGACAGACAGCACACACATCCCTATCATCCGGCCTCCACATGCCAAGACGGACTACCTAAATCGGAAGCAGGTGTTCTCGATTAATCTCCAGGCCGTGGTGAATCACCGGGCTTTGTTTACCGATGTCTATACCAGCCACTCTGGGAGGAGCCATGATGCTCGCATACTGTGGGCCTCCCACTTCTATGCATGCATGTTTGATGGGGAGATAGCCCCCAACCTGCACTGTGTCATTGAGGGGTTCTCCATGGCCCCAGTGGTGATAGGGGACCCTGCCTACCCACTGAGCCCATGGCTCTTGAGGGCCTATCCCCTTGCATGCACAGTGGAGCGCCAGCTCTTCAATGAACGGCTCTCATCAGCTCGGAGTGTGGTCGAGCGCGCATTCGGACTGCTCAAGGGGCGTTGGCACTTGCTCATGAACAGGAGCCAGTTCGATCTGCAGCATACCCCCATTCTTGTACTGGCGGCCTGCATCCTGCACAATGTCTGTGAGACCGGGGGAGCTGTCCTTGACTACCCCCCACCGGTGCGGAGAGAGGATCCCGTGCCCCTCTACCAACATGTCTAGGGTGGCGTGTTCCAGCGCATATCTGAGGAGAACCTAGGCGCTCTGTGTCGACGCGTTGTCGCCCAGATGGCAGGCAACTTAGTAGCCCTGTTAGCAGCTCCCCACCTTTCACAATACCATGTAACGGGTAACAATAAATCCAGTTATATCTGTTCCCACAATCCGCTTGTGGCCTGTTGTTTGGGTTGTAGGAGTTCCCTGGTCCTGTAAGGCCTGTGCCCCATGCCACTGGGTGCCCCACTGCCTTCTAGCTATGGCAAGTGACCCACTCCAGGGCTTGGCACCTCACTGGCTGTCTGGGAGCATGTCCGGTGCTCCATTGCTGTAACTGTGCAGACCTATACCCGGCCATGGGAGCAATTCTGTTGCCCACCCGGCTGCCTGCAGGCCAGAGACGTATGCTTCCAGCACCTGTCTTGTGAATGCCCTGCCCCAGACTGCATGTGGAGCGACCCCTTGCCACCATGGTACCCCATTGACACACTGAACAACAGAGTGGTAATGTAAAACACAGTTTATATGGGGTTCTGTACAAGGTGGTGTGTGTGTTTCACTATTTGCGGGGCCTTCTCCATGCCCACTTTGGTGCACCACCGGGGCTCGATCCCCTGCAGGCCTTGCAGCCGCTGTCCTTTGGGAGCAGTGGTCGGATGGCCTGGGCTCTCCGTTGTCCACAGGCCGCTCCATGCCAGGCTGGGCTGCTGGACCCTGTGGTAATGGAGCATAAGTTCTATGTTACACCCTGCCTTGCACCGTTACCCCAGCGCCATAGTCCTTTCCGTGACCCTCTGCTGTTCCCATTGCTCCCTGCACAGCAGCCCCTCCCCCACATCCCTCTGCTCTTCGCAATCTCCTCCCCACTCCCCCCCTTTCCTGACAGCTATGTGGGCCGGCTTACCAGAGCTGGTGGCAGCTCCCTGCCGAGGTCCTCTCTCCTCTGCCTGTTTTGGGCCCACATCTCCCAATTCCTGTCGGCATTGCCAGCAACAGCTCCCCTCACCGGACCGGGGCACTCATCTGTGGCAGTGCGGTTAACAGGTTGGGCTGTGAGGCTTCACAAGTCCATACTCTATGCCCATAGCTGTGCCTCCCTGTCGTCCCAGGGGGTGCCCGCCCCCCCTTCCTGTCTCTCCCTATGGTGTATGTTACTGGTTGGGCGGGGTCCCGTGCAACATCTCCCCTCTGTCGGGCCACAGAGCTCGCCCCATCAGGGGCCGTGCTCACCTGGGTCCATGCTATTACAGCTCCTCCTAGGGAACTGTCATGTGTTCCCACCCCCTTGCCCCCCCCCCCGCGAACCCCTCAGGGGCTGTTAAACCATATGCCTTGGTAACCGATTGGTTCCGGTCACTGGCCCTTCTCTGTCGTGCATGGGAGGTGGTTGGTTCTAGGGGCTGCCCCTGTGGCCAGCCTATTAGCTGTTACCCCAGTACCGGCTGGGACCCATCCCTTGTGTGTTGTGGCCTACCATCGTTGTCCTGGTGCTCGGCTCTCGGGGGTGCTTCTGGTTCCTCCTCAACCACCTCCTCCTCTACGACCTCCTCCTCATGAACCTCCAGTGCGCCTTGAGCTGTAATGGGAATGTGGATCTATCAGTCCATTCCTGCTGCCCAGCTTAGGCTCTGGTCACTGTGGCTGGGGCCCTCCCCCCCAGGCGCTGGTTGCGTTCCTACCTGGATCGTCTTTCTCCGCTTCCTGGGAGGCGTCCTGTCCCAGGTCTCCATCCACTCTGCGTGCACCCCTCTTCCCCGTGGCCCAGCACCCTGTGGGTTTTGTGGGCTCATGTGGAGGGCCATGTTTGAGTGAGCAGGTTCCCAGGGTGCCTCCTCCCCCTGTGTGATAGGTCCATCCCCTCCGGCATCCTGGCTTGCCTCACCAGGGGCAGTAGCCTCCCCCTGCTCCGGGGGGGTGTCGGGCAGGGGGGTGTTGTAAGTGCCCTCTGCCTGCCCCTGGCGAAAGTGGTGCCGTGTAAGCAGGAGGAGACTATATCCACATCCATCCAGAGGAATCGATCCAGCTCATCATGGAACTCCATTGTCCGATGGCATGGCCGGACTTGAGATTGTTGTCCTTGATATATCCGGATCTCAAGTCCTTTGCCTGCTGCATACATTGGGTGATACCCCTATTGTACTCCTGCTGCTGCATCTCCTGGGCGATGGCTTCATAGACCTGTTTGGTCTTGTAGCTGCGCACCAGGTCATGGTGGACCTTTTTGGCCCTCCAAATGCATATGAAGTCCCTGGTCTCCTTCCTTGACCAGGGCTCCCCCTTTTGGGTACTGCTTGTGGGGGGCCTACCAGCTTGGCGGCTTGGTGCCCGCCCGGTAGCTGTGGTGACAGTGGAGCTGGTTGTCTCCTGTTGGTGGTATTGGAGAGGAGTTAGCATCTGGCCCACGGCCCCCCTGTGTTCCCTTGTGGGGGCATCTCTCCCCACTCCCTCAGGGGGCACGGGCACCTTACCTGGCTGTCACAGAGGCCCTCCTCGGCCGTCTCCCTAGTGGTGCATTGCTCCTGTGTCTGGGTGCTGTCCTGGGGGTGGGGGTGGACACCGTTAGCTGTCAGCTGCCCACCCTGTGCTCCCTCAGGTTGTTTTCCACTGTTGGCGTGCAGACCCCCCCTCCCCGGGTTCTTGGGGGCCCCTCACACATACCTCGTTGTCATTTGCACTCCCTTCCCTGTGCCCCGTGTCTGTGCTGGAGTGGGGGGCTGCGGTTGGTGCGGGCGCCGCGGTCTGTCATCGGCCCTGTGGCGGGATGGGTGTGCTGTGTTTAGCGGTCCTTCCCACTCCCCCCCCGGCCAGTGGGGCCAGCCCCACTCCCCATAGCGTCCCGGGGTCCCTCTGCTTACCGTGGCCCGTCCCGCGTGAGTCGTGGTGCTGGCTCCCTTTGTTTTGTCAGCGGCTTTCCTTCCAGACATATTGGGAGCCAGCGCATCTATGTCCTATTTCAGATCCCTTTTGGCGTCTCCCTGGGTGGGCGTGTCTGCTTGGGGGCCCCTGCATGGTCTCTCTAGCCATCTCTCTGTGGTCTCTGTGGACCCATTCCTGTGGGTGTGGGTGTTTTGGTTTTTACATGGATGGGCGGGTGTTGAACGCCCATCTCCACCCATGAAGCATGCTGGCTCCTTCCCGGATGCTCCGTGGGTGGTGTTGGGTGGGTCGTGAATGCGCACCCACCCACTCGTGAACGTTTACAAAGGCACTCTCACACATGGGTGGGTGACATCCATGTAAAAACGGCCAATATTAACTGCAGCCTTGAAAAATACCAGATATATCTGGGTGTGACAGAAAAGTCATTGAGCAACGCACAGATGATGATGAGCATCAATGGGAATACAGAACCACTATCACCAGAGTTGGTCTATGGCAGAAGCAATCACCCCAGAAGGTCTTTGATAAGGTCTCTCATGAGAGACTCTTGAGAAATTAAAGGATAAGGGGCAGTGTCCCTATTGTGGATTGGCAACTGGTTAAAAGATAGGAAGCAAAGAGTAGGACTAAATAGTCAGTTTTCACAGTGGAGAGAAGTGGAGTGCCCCAGGGATCTGTACTGGGACTGGTGTTGCTTAATATATTCATTAATTATCTGGAGAAGGGAGTAAAGAATGAGGAGATCAAATTTGCAGATGCCACAAAGTTATTTGAGGTAGTTAAAACCCGAGCAGACTGTAAAGAATTGCAGGAGGATCTTGCGAGACTGGGCATCTAAATGGCAGATGAAACTGAATGTGGACAAGTGCAAAGGGGTGCACATAGGGAAAAACAATCCAAAGTATGGCCCTTTTTACACAGACACTCTAACATCCATAAAATGGGTGTTACATTTTATTATACATGTTGCAGGGCACCACTGCAGCCAATCATCATGGGCCCTGTGCACACATGATGCCTCCACCCAGTTCCTCTGGGTGGAGATGGGTGTTGGCCAGTGGGTGGGGAGCATTTCCCTGGGTGGAGATAGGTGGGGGCATCTGTGTAAACACCACTTTCAGTGGGTGTTGGTAAGTGTTTGCTCCTGGCCAACACCCATCTCCACCCACACCCACCCACGGAGCAACAGATGCCAGCAGAGCTTTTACAGGTGGTGAGGGGGCTGGTCGGTCCGGCTTCCCTCCACCTGGAACTGGAACCTTCCAGTACCTGCTGTGACATGTTTGTTGATTACTTTGTGGATAAAATTGCTTGTATTCACCATGATTTTGACACTGCACTTATTATGATAGGAGAAACAGAGGTTATGGAAGCCCCGCCTTGTCTGATTTTATGGGATCATTTTCAGTGGGTGTTGCCTACTGATGCGTGGGAAGTTCTTGGGGCAGTCAGGGCCATCTCTTGTGAACTGGACCCGTGCCCGTCCTGGCTGGTTAAGGCCAGCCAGGAGACTCTGGGGCCGTTGCTGGCAGGCGTGGTCAATGCCTCTGTTAACGGGAGAACCCCCTCCCACTCGTGACTACTGGGGGGTTGGTACCCGAATATCCACCGTTCCTTAACTTCAGGGGGAATTAGCTTAATTCGTTAAACCCGGGGTTCCTGTGTGCCCTAAGGATCAGTCTGAGGACAGATATGCGTTACAAGCAGTTTATGTACCCTCCCCAGAAGTAAAGGAAAAGAGGGAGATAAAGATTCAATAAAACTAAAAGGTTTATTTATACACATAAACAGAGAAACACAGCCTCAGTCTGCCTGGCGGGATCAAAGGAAAAACACAAGTGGTTGTGGGGAAAATGAAAGTGAGGTGGGGAGCGGGGGGTGGAAGATCTGGAAAAGACACAGAGAGAGAGAGAGAGAAAGAGTAGGGAAGTCTGGATCTGAGGTTACCTTTCCTTTCCTGTAGAAAAAGGGGACAGGCGGCCTGTGGATCCAGCGAAGTTCAGGGGGGTTGAGCCGAAGGGGCAGACCTAAGTCTGGGAGATCTCTTAAGATACAGACACACACAGGGAAACCTGCACGTGCCCGCATCCAAAACCTTCTCAGTTTCCAAAAGGGATGTGAGGGGCAGTTATAGGGTTCAGAATAAAAGATTTGGGATAGGTGCAAGGGTGTTACAAAAGGCGCACAGGGAGGACAAAGGGACACAAATGACTCATCAGGGCATATCTGGGTGGGTTTCTAAGTGAGACAAAAGGAAAGGTGCATATGTGAACCATGGAGACAAAAGGGGACTCCAGGTGGGTGCTTAGTTGTCACAAAAGGGAAGAGACCTAGGGAAGCCATGGGCAACAGACACAGAATGGACACACCTGGGTATGAATTGGGAGAGGACATTCCGGTGATTTAGGAGGAGTTGTGAGAGGGACCCCAAGGTTAATGGGCAACATCCCTCTCTGCCTGGAGGGGAGGGGATCCATGTCTTTGAGGCTGTTGCTAACCTGGGTTTTATTCACCAGTGGTTTCTCAAAACAGGGAGAATGCCCTTTCTTAATGGCCCTGTACTTACTGAGGGTTATCTCCCCTTAATCACCTCCTTCCTGGATCAGGCAGCTGTCCACATGTGTGAACTCCCTTCTCCTAGGTTCCATGGTGGCTGGGCCCGATCCTTGCTCTGGCTCCCTTGGGGAGGGGGGGGGAGAATCCTGAGTCTAATGCCCACCAGCCCATGTCTCAAATGGACTTTGCCAGATATGGGGGGTGGGGGGGAGAGACTGTCCTAACACCTCCCTTCGGGAGGCAGAGTGCCAAGCTGCCTCAAGGAGGTGGTGGCACGGTCTCTGCTAAAAAAACCATCACTTGACATCGACTCCCTCGCCAGCTATCAGTCGGTCTCTAACCTTCTCTTTTTAGCGAAGGTTATTGAATGGATTGTGGCTTGGCAGCTACAGGGACATCTGGACCATATCAGTTTTCTTGATCCCTCACAGTCCGGCTTTCATTCGTGCTATGGCATTGAGACTGCACTTGTGGCTTTGGTCGACGACCTCCGCCGTGAATTGTATCAGGGTTGTTTGACACTGCTGATTCTATTAGATCTGTCGGCTGCTTTTTGATACTGTTGACCACGAGATACTCGCTTGCGGGACTGAGCCAGGGTGGGCGGAATTGTTCTTGAATGGTTCTATTCCTTCCTGGCCGGAAGAACCCAGCGAGTGGTGCTCAGGGATCATTTTTCATCTGCCCGAAACCTCTCATGTGAAGTCCCACAAGGTTCCATTCTGTCCCCTCTCCTGTTCAACGTGTATATGTAGCTGCTGTGCGAGGTCATGAGGTTTGGCATTGCTGATGACACCCAACTCTACCTCTCTTTTTCATTCGACCAAGACCCAGCAGTCTCGGTGCTTATGGTGTCTGGTGGCTTTGGGGGACTGGATGAAGGCGAGTCATCTGAAACTGAACCCTGACAAGACAGAGGTAATACTGGTGGGGAAGGCGGTGGGGTTGGCATCCCCCATCATTGATGGGGTTTGCCCTCCACTGGTTCCCCAGGTTCGCATTCTGGGAGTGCTTCTCGATTCCCAGCTCCACTTGGATGTCCAGGTTGGGGCTGCGATGAGGAGTTCATTTTGCCAATTACATCTGGTACAGTGGCTTTGGCCATATGTCTTAGACTCCTAACTGGCCACTATCATCCATGCTTTCATCACCTGAAGACTGAACTATTGTAATGCGCTCTATGTGGGGCTACCCATGGTGACGGTTCGGAGACTGCAGCTGGTGCAGAATGTGGCGGCCTGTCTCTTGACTGGGATGGGCCGCCGGGACCACATTACACCAGTGCTCTGTTCTCTGCACTGGCTGCCTATAGTCATCCGGGCCTGATTCAAGGTGTTGGTGCTTGCCTATAAAGCCCTACATGGCCTAGGTCCTACCTATCTGTGAGACTGCCTCATTCTCCGGGCTCTGGAATGACCCCTGCGGTCAGCAAGGGGGGCCTTTCTCAAAGTCCCCCAGGTTCTCAAAGGGGCGACTATGGAGAAGGCGTTCTCAGTGGCCACGCCGTGGCTGTGGAACTCCCACCCAGCAGAGGCCCCGGACTACTCCTCTTTTCGGAGACAATGCAAGACCTGGCTGTTCCGCCAGGTGTTTGGTGAGAGAGATGGGTGAAGGGTGGAGGGTTTGGGCTAGGGTGGGTTGGGCTTGATTTGATACGTTTTATGGCAGCCTCCATATGGATAGAATGTTTTAATGATGTAATTATATTTATTATTGTATTTTATTGTATTTTTTATTATTAGCTGCCCTGAGCTGCCTTGGCAGGAAGGGTGGGGTATACATTTAGTTAAATAAATAAAATAAAATTTGATAGCCTAATCTCATAAAGTAAAATGGGTTGGAGTGAATTATGGGGCTCAATGCTACCAAATGACTACACTAGTAGGGTAAAAACCCCTATAGGATTCTGACAGTGGCAGTTCTGTAATCAAATTCTCAGGTGCACTGGAACTTTCACTATGGTAAGAATCTAAACCTAAATGAAAACACACTCCATTCCTATATAGATCACTGTTGCTGAGGCCAACACAGCATATAAATGAACATGATAGGAGACTACCACACCATAGTGAAATGTACAAACACTAAGAGAAACTCATCAAGTATAGCGGTAGTGACCAGGAATTAGAGGGAGGAAATCAAGCAGTGGCATAACAAAGGTCTCTCAAATGGGAGGGTGAGGGCACTTTCCTTTGTTGGGGGAGGAAAAACTAGGAGGAGGGAAACAGCAAACAGAGAGAGAAGAAAAACAAATGGGGGCGCTCATCCCTCCTTGGTTCCACTACTGAAATCAAGAGACACAAAGCACACTCCAGTACAGCAGTTCTGATAGACTGAAACAGAAGGTTGTAGTCCTCCATCTATTAAATGGCTCCTCTCCCATTGACTTTAACAGATGAGAGATTGTACCCAGTCACTTTCTGATCCAATGTCCCGAATACTATGAAATGGAGAAAAGATATTTCTTGGAATTATCAGTTTGTACAAAACCTCGCATCAAAAATCAACAGAGACGCTGTGCCTGATCCTGAGAGAAGGAAGAGAGATGGTAGGGACTGCATTCAAGATACAGAGCATGCAATCCAATTCAGGCTTCAAGCCCCAACCAGCAATTGTTAGGAACCCAGCCCCCAGGCCCGCGCCGGCCCGCTCCCCGGACCCCCCGGCAGTACCTGCTCCTCCTGCAGCAGCGCACCAACCCCCAAAGAGCCCTGCTACCGCCGCAGCACCTCCGGGCAGCGAGACCCCGCCCTGCAGCTCACAGAGCGGCGCACAGTTCCCTCCAGCTGACAGCGATCCAGGAGGCGGGGCCAGGGATAGGAAACAGGCAACGAAGGACACGCCCCCTCCCTTACGCCGCTCAGCGCGGCTGCAACAACGCCCCCCCACTACAGTATAAAGGCTGCAGGTGCACTTACTTCAGTGCTGGTGATCGGAGCCTTGTGCCCGTGAGACTGGCCCCTTTTCCTGTGCAGTGTTTTGAAGCAGTTCCTTGTGTGTTCGTGTGGTGCGTGTACAAAGTGATTGCGGTGGTGGGGGCGAGTGTGGGTGAGTAGGTGTGCGAGTGCTTGAGTTCGCTGCGAGTTTTGGCAGCAGGTAAGTTGCATTTCCTTTGGGGTTTTTTGGAGAGCACAATACCTGGGCCCTTCCTAGAGTGCCAGACCTATCCTGCCCTCCCACTCCAGGGGCATGCTCACTCTCCCCTTCCCACAAGATTCCTCCCACTTCCCTGGTGTTCTCCTCCTTTGCCTGGGTGCGTGTGTTATCAGCAGCAAGGGTGTGCGCTCACCCAGATGCCCAATGATGAGACAGGCTAGGGACTAATCATCCTGATAGCCCTATTCCATCCTGAGGGCTTGTTTTCCAGGCATAGCCCTGCTGCTTGTGTCTCCTGGCCGTGTGTGGTTCCCCGTCCCCACCCCGCCGTGGGGAAGGCAGTCTTCAGCCCTCCCCTCATCCCCACGGACCCCACAGCAATCCAGGCCTTCTAGTGTTAGCAAACCCCTATGTAGGATGGCTGAAGGTGGGAGTAGATATGGGAAAAAAGAGCCAGGCGAGATCCTGGACCAGGAATGATTTCCTCATGGGTACCATTGTCTCACAGCTTCCTCCTGTTATAAATTCTGTCAGTGGCATTTTGGTACCCGGGCCCGGACCAGCCATAGATGTTGGACCAGATATGACTTTCTCATAGATACATTTTCAAATCATGGCCTATTAAATCCCTGCCAGTGACATTTTGGCACACTAGGGCCAGCCAGAGATATGGGGCTAGGGAGATCCTGGATTAGACATGACTTGCTCATGGGTACCATTCACATCTCTCTCCTGTTAAAAATTCCTACCTGTGACATTT
Source organism: Sphenodon punctatus (assembly GCA_003113815.1). Classification (NCBI taxonomy): domain Eukaryota; kingdom Metazoa; phylum Chordata; class Lepidosauria; order Sphenodontia; family Sphenodontidae; genus Sphenodon; species Sphenodon punctatus. The sequence goes on from QEPC01012832.1 coordinate 606,752, forward strand.
TACTGTCCCCGAACCTTCCCCTCCTTTCTCTATTTTACAGACTGCCACAACAGGGGGAAATATGGCAGTTAGAATTATTTTCCTGTACTTCTCATGAGCGTTCTCTAAAAATTTGCATATATGGCAACCTTAACCAAGCATGACAACCAAGTTTCCAGGACAACTAAAATGTTATTTGTCCTCCCATCTAGATAAATATTGCTGTCCTAGCTAAGTCCCGCTGTCACCTTCCCTCCATGCAGCCATGAGCAGACACACTTTATTATAAGCATTTATATAGTGCCAGTAATGTACCTGGCACTTTACAAAAAACAAGATAGACATGGTCCCTGCCCGACAGCTTACAATCTAAATTACTCATTTAGTTCCTCCCCAGTTAATTGGCTGGTGTAGAAGCATCTCATAGCAAGCGTATGCAAAACAAGGGCAGGGGCTACGGTGGGAGACACTGAGCGAAAATAGAACTGACGGCTTCCGCCACCACCACGGACTTACCCAGGCAGTGGCATGAATTGTAACTCTGGCTGGGAATTGGCCCGGCCGCTGAATAAACGTGACTGCAGCTGGACTGGGGAGACACATGGATGTTTGTCCACCTAGCCCTTGCTGCGTGCAGCAGCCGGCCTCTGCTGCTGACAGGCACCCATGGTGGCCAACCAAGGCCACCATGGCATCCGGAACCTCCAAGACTCCGGACTGGGTCCAGGTAAAGCAGACTATCAGATGCAATAGCCCATTTTACTCCAGACTGGTCAGTTGTTTCCTGGCCATGTTGGCACTTAGCCCAGGCTGTGACCTGGGGATGTTCCTGAGTCATAGCCCCGGCTAAGAGCCAACATTGGGTAGTGCATTCAACCGTGAGAGTAGCCTGCAATTCCACGGGGTCATAGCATGGAAAGGAAGGCTATCGTCACATCTGAAAACACCCTCTGAGTATAGGGCCAAGCCTGCAGCGCATATATACTGTGCCAGCGCTCCTAATTTTTCTCAAGACATACCCACCCGCCGGCACCGGCTAGTCGTACTTCTGTGACCCTGCATAGCATACAAGCCCCAGCCCCTCTTTTGGTACTGAGCATGTGCCAATGACTTGAGCATGCTCGGTAGCAGCAAGCGACTAATTGTTCACGAGTAGCAGTTGATCACGCTCTCCCGCCCGCCTTGTTTACCCGCGAGCCGCTGCCCTACCCCCTGCCCCGCCCCTCGCCGGCATCAGCTGCTGGTGACGTCAGGGGTCCCCGACAGCCACCAACAGGAGCGCGTGGTGTTGCGCTTGGCAGGGTGACGTTGGCCGGCGGGTTCCGGGCAGGCTCGGGTTTGGGGGGGGGAAGGGAAGCCGCGGGAAGATGGCGGATCAGATCCCGATGCGCCCGGTGCCGCGCAGCACCCAGCGGAGAGCGGCCTATTACACCAGTTCCTCCTCGGCGCAAAGGCACAACAGGTACCCCCCCCCCCCCGGGNCTCCTCCCGTCTTCCTGCCCAAGGCGCCCCTCGCACTCGGGGCTGGCTGGGAGGGAGGAGCCGCTCCTGCCATAGAGTGGAAGCAGGGGATGCCCTTCATGGGGTAGTGGGGTTTGACTGCGGCTGAGAACTTCGCTTCCCCAGCCGCAGGAAAAGCTTAAAGGGGTAGCAGCACCAAGTGCCAGGGGGTTGCGCTCAATCTGGTCTCTCTCTCTCTGCCTGGCTGTGAGTGTGCGGGCGATGCTGCTGCTGCAGGCAAAGCAGGGATGGTTAATTGGTCACCGTTATTGTATGCTGTATGGTAACTCTTGCAAGAAGTTCAGCCTCTCCACTTAGAACCCTGCCATTGCTGCGTGTGTACCCTTTCACACAGGTGCACTTGTCCTTACTGTGTTTATATCCCCCCCCCCCCCCAATACATTTCCCTAGTTGATTACTCTTGTTGGATGGGCTTGGATAAAGAATAATTCAGAAAGTTATTGGCGATTTTATTAAATCGAAGGGCTTTTTAAAGTGCTATATCCCTTGTGGTGTTAAACATGCTGCCTATAGGAGCCCAATCCTGCAAGAACAAGACAAGTGTATGTAACCTCTATTTTATTTTTTCTGGTACTCCCATTGAACTAGTTCCTTAAAACTACTTGCAAATGCGTGTATGGTTTTTCAGGTTTGAGGCTGTTCTTAGACTAATATGCTTTTCTCATATTCTGTGAAATGGCCCTAAGAAATATTCAAGTCAGTAGAAAAATCTATGCTTTTTTGAAAACTTCAGCAAACTCTGTTATTCTTGTAGTCTCAATTAATTAGAAGAAAAAAATCACACTTCTAAGTATGCACTTACTGTTGCTACAGTTTACACCTGAAAGGAACTAGAAAGAAGATAACTCTTCTCATTCTCCAACTTGCACATTTGGCACTGCTTTAAAGATAGCGTCATTGTTTTCAATCCTACTCTCTACATATCCATATCACGTTTTCATAGGTCTCCTTTTGGCATTAGTCTTTGCAGAATAAGTGCCAGATTTTTGGAAGTCTGATTAAACAACAATGAAAATTGACAGAGGTTATATTATCTTAGATGGTCTAACTTTAAAAACAAACAAACCCCAAAACCTTGCTTGTATGGAAAAAGATGCCAGTTTCTGGATAGTTTAATTGTCAACAGTGGAACAGACAATTCGATTTCATTGCTTGAGCTTAGAAATCCAAAAAGTAAACAGATAAACATATTCAAATACTTCAAATTAAATTTCTTGTGTTAGTAACATAGGTAAGGACTCTTGACTTTTTTAACCTAACAATGTACTATTACCTACCTTTCTTTAACAAAGTGATTTACAGTCCTGTGGAAACTGAAAAGCAAGGCCTTGATCCTGAAGACGCTTGTCTATCGCAGACTTCTGCAGGATTTGGTTCTCCGTGTGTGTACAGAAACACAATGCAAATTTTAAATGGAAACTAAATATATAATAAGTCTACTGATTATTACAATAAATTGTTTACCTATTTAGCCACTGACTTGGTGTGTGACCTTGAACAAGTCACTAATTTTTCAGTGGCTTTCCTCTGTAGTAAGAATAACTGCATATCTGGTTTGAATGTTTCTTGTTGGGTTTATAAAAACATAAATACCATGAGATCATCTGATGAAAAAATGGTAATGAATGCAAATAACTTTTTTTTTTACAAAAGCTTGATCCTGAACTAATAAAATAAGTTAATTACAAGGTTATGTTAAGTCACCTGCAGTGAAAGAAAGTTGAGTTTTTTGCTCCCTTTGTTTAGATATGGTTTAAATGGTGAGGTTTCCCCAATTCTGCATAAAAAACTCTGGTTTTGAGTGTATTTTTCTCACTTTTGTGATGACTGGAAAGCTGATAGCATTATGAAAGTGGATGGTGGCCACTGAAAGGCGAAGTAATATTTTTAAAGAAAAAAGGTTCTTAAATAATGTTAATTTAAATATTTGTGACCTATCTGAAAATTCAACACTGCCACCCTTTTTTTTTTATGAAGCTGTGAGAGTTTACAGTCTTCATGAGACCTTGGATCTTTTTGCAAAAGTAGAAAATATCAGACTTAATGTTGCTGCTTTCTTTGTACATCATATGGAAGCAAAAGGGGCCATCCCTTTCCACTCAACAGTTTTTAAGTCACCTTCTTAAAGCAAAAAAATGACGTTCTGCTTTTAGGGCCAATATTTAGTATTCTCTTTCCCTTGGAGCAAGTGATGGCACAATTAACACCTAAGCATAATCTTCAATTACCAACAGATTTCAAATGCTACTAAAATGAAATAACACCCCCCCCCACCCCCCTGCCAGCACTGCAGCCCCCTGGAGGGGTGTGTGTGTGTGTGTGTGTGTGGGGGGGGGGACTACCAACATCATCACTACCCTCCTTTAAGCTTTTAGCAGAGGGGGAGTGGGAATAGTGTGCTGAGCCCAGACACTGGAATGGATGCCTCCCAGCTCTCATAAGAACCCTGTCCAGCTCCCAGGCTCACTTGTCAGGTGCAGGCATGCACTGTATTGTGCTGCCCTGTGGGGATGCTAGAGGGGACCCTTCGTGGTTTCCCTTCAGTGGGAAGAGAGGAGCTCTTGCAAACTTCTTTGCATTAATAAGAATTGTTACCAGGCAGGGGTATGGTATAGCGGTTGGAATGTGGAGACAGCCACAACTCCCCTGGGAGTGGATAGGTTTGGGTATGGGGTTTGACAGATTTGGGATGGGGGAGTGGATTGGGGGTGGGGACTCCTGAGAGACATGAAATTAGGAGTTGGGGGAGGGTTTTTTTTATAAGTCTTTTATAAATAACCTTGTAAGCTGCCCAGAGCTGCATGCATTGGGCAGGATATAAATTGAATGATAAGAATAATTGAAATGAGTGTCTAGGCAAAGGGGATATCATAATTCAATTATTGAATTCAATTTATTCAATTATTATTATTATTATTATGAGCATTTATATAGCCCCAGAAATGTACCTGGTGCTTTACAAAGAATAAGAGAGACACGATCCCTGCCCGAGAGCTTACAATCTAAAGATAGGGGGAGGGGAGACAGGGAAGGGGGAACAGAGGGAGAGACAAGGGATGCGACATTCATGAGGATGCGAGAGCTCAGGTACATGTTCTTAGCTTGGTTGCAGTAAGTTGGGAGTTTACAGATAACAGGTGGGGGATAATCCTGGGTGGGAATGGTTAGCAGGAGTTAGGAAGGGCCGAGTGGAAGAGGTGGGTTTTGAGGAAGGATTTGAAGGTGTGGAGGGTGAGGGCTAGGTGGACGAGGGCAGGGAGGGAGTTCCAGGCGTGCGGGGCAGCGAGGGAGAAGGGACGAAGGCGGTTGGAGGAGCAGGGGAGGCGTGGGAGGGTGAGGGAGGGGATGAAGGAGGAGCGGAGTGCTCAAGCAGGGGTTCGAAGGGAGATCAGGGCAGAGAGGTAGGGGGGAGTGAGGTGGGGAAGGACTTTGTAGGTGATTACAAGGAGCTTGTGCAGAATGCACTCAGGAAGAGGGAGCCAGTGGAGAGAGGAGAGGCTGCATGTGGTCAAAGAGACAGGCTAGGTGGATGATCCTGGCAGCAGAGTTTTGAACAGAGAGAAGGGGAGAAAGGTGAGAGTGAGGAAGGCCAGCGAGGTTACACTAGTCGAGGCGTGAGATGACTAAGGCGTGGATGAGAGTTTTGGCAGAGGAGACAGATAGAAAAGGGTGGATCTTGACAATGTTGAGAGTGGCAGGATTTGGCAACGGAGTCAATATAGGGTTTGAAGGTGAGGTGTGAGTCGAAGATGAAGCCCAAGCTGACGGAGGATGGAGACCCCGTCAATGATAATTGACAGGGAAGAGGGAGAGAAGGATTGGAAGGGAAGATCAGGAGTTCAGTTTTTGCCATGTTCAGTTTGAGTTGGCTTTGAGACATCCAGGCGGAGATGTCGGAGAGACAGTTGGTGAGACGAGCTTGAACCGAGGGGGAGAGGGAAGGAGTGGAGAGAGAGAGTTGAGTGTCGTCAGCATATAGGTGGTATTGGAAACCATGGGAGGCAATGAGTCTGCCTAGGTATTGGGTGTAGATAGAGATGAGGAGAGGGCCAAGGACAGAGACTTGGGGAACCCAGACAGAGGGGTAGGGAGGAAGGGGAGGAGGAGTTACGAAGAGATACATTGAAGGAGTGGTCAGAGAGGTAGGAGGAGAACCAGTTGAGGACAGAGTCCCGGAATCTAAGGGAGTGGAGCGATTCAAGGAGGAGCGAGTGGTCAACAGTGTTGAAGGCAGCAGGGAGATCAAGAAGGACAAGAATAGAGTAAAGGCAGTTGGATTTAGCCACAAGAAGATTGTTGGTGATCTTAGAGCAGTTTCAGTGGAGTGAAGGGGGCGGAAGCCAGATTGGAAGGGGTCAAGGGAGGAGTTGGTAGAGAGGAGGTCGAGACAACGGGAGTAAGCAACCCGTTCAAGGAGCTTGGAGGCAAAGGGGAGGAGCGAGACAGGACGGTAATTAGAGGGTTCAGAGGGATCCAGAGTGGAGTTTTTGAGGATGGGGGAGACAGTGGCATGTTTAAAGGCAAAGGGGAAGGAGCCGGTAGAGAGGGAGAGGTTGATGATATGCAGGAGGGGAGGGGCGATGGTAGTGGCAATGGAGATCAGGAGGCGGGAAGGAATGGGGTCCAGGGGGCAAGTGGAGGGGTCGGAGGAGGAAATTTCCTCAAGAGAGGTGGGAGGGAAGGAGGACAGGAGAGAGGCTGGGGGAGGCGGGCGAGCGGAGGAGTAGTAGGGGGAGAGGACTTGGATGCAATTTCCAGGTGGCTCTTGTCAATTTTAGAGGTGAAAATGAGAGCAAGATCCTGAGCGGAGACAGAAGAGGGAGGTGAAGGACAGGGGGTTTGAGAAGGGAGTCAAAGGTGGAAAAGAGGTGGCGAGGTCCCGGGAGCAGGACTCAATGTGGGAGGCATAGTACTGGTGTCTAGCGAGGGAGACAGATGTAGATATATATATCTATATAGAACGTGCCTGGCACTGAACACTTGTGATTAGGGATGGGTACTTGCCCTAATTTTAAGCCAACTACCTTTACTTCTGTCCTTGCAGGCCAGAGCACCCTAGAACTATTTTGCATATAGCAACCGTTTCAGTATTTGAAAATTGTAATCATGACCCCTCAATCTCTTTTTTTCTAGGCTAAACATCAACAGTTCTTTCAACATTCTTTCCTTCCATCCATGTAATGGAACATGATGGTCCCTCCCAACATTGTCATTAGAAAAATAGATAAGAATAAACTTCACTAGGGGTAAAACAAATAGTGGATTTGATATTTGTAAATATTTTTCACATTTTTTAGTAGCCCTCACAATATCTGAACGGTATTTGCAACTGAAATTGATAATGGCTGTTAAGTTGTGAATCCACCTAATAATAGTATCTTCAATCCCATATTTCCTTATCTTGCTTATGAGTATGCCATGTGGAATTGTGTCAGATGCCTTAGTAACATCAAAATTTATTATATCAACTGTGTCCTCTTAAAGACCTAAAACCAATTAATGTCTTGGTGCAGCATTTTTGGTATCTTGTATACCTCTCAAATTTCCCTATTCACAGGGATAGCGTGCTGTTGTGGCTTCATAACTGACACTTTTGGCAGCAGCCAACTTTCCTGGTCTCCTTTTTTCTGTAGATTTTCTGTCCATGAGCATTGTCCCACTATCTATATATTAGCGTTTTAAACATTTAATGTCCTGATTCTGCTGCAGTGCTTAGCCTCTGTCTTACCTTCTGAGAATCCTTAACTCAGTCATTCTGTGGTTGTTCCACCCAAGCTGCCCACTACCTTTAAATTGTCAAATAATTATTCTCCATTGGTCAGAAACAAATCTAGAATAGCTGTCTTTCTCCCCCCCCCCCCCCCCCTTTGTAGGTATCCTTACTTTTTGAAATAAAGATGTCCCCTGCAGATGACGAGAAGTGAAGAGATTTATTTATTTTTAAAGATCTAATACAGTGGAATAAACAGGAATGGTTAACCACCTTGTGCTTTACATCGCAATCTTTGTTACAGCACCACGCTGGTCAAGAATATTATGGTCCCACTGTCCCCTCTCCCTGTCTCCCCCTCCTTGTCTTTTAGATTGTAAGCCACAGGCAGGGACCGCGTCTATTTCTATGTTCTGTACAGCACCAGGTCACACTACTGGTGCTATATAAGTGTTTATAATAATAATAATAATAATATGGTTCTTGGACTTAGGGAACATAACCTTCACTTATACCCACTCTGGTTGTATCAGGTGGTCTGTTTGTTCTTGAAGTGGAGCTGTTAAATGAAATGCCCAGTGAACGACTAGTGCTCATTGTGTGAAATCTGCTGCTGTTACTGGTATCTTATCTGTGTCTCTCTCTCTCCCAGATCCCCCTTTCCCAATTTGTTTTGCCCACCGTAAACCTTTTAAAAACTCATATGGTAAGATTTTTAAATGCTGGGACCACCTTTTTATTTTGATTGTGGCCTTAAATTGGGGCCTTAGCTGATTGGGGCCTTGATAAGGACCTCTCGTCACTACCACAGACAAATATGAAATGTATTAATAGCTTTCTGCTCAGTCTTAAATGTTTCAAAAATTGATAAAATTTAGGTCTAGGACACTTTAAGGTGACCAGGACAGATTTCACCGATTTTCAAAGTGAGCTTTAAAGGTCCAAGACTTGTAGTATTCGCTCATCAATGTGAAGGGATCCTTAAGACTGCTAGTAGCTGCTCTAACATCTTTACATATTTCAGGCCCTTTTTTGTATTTTATTTATTTATTTATTTATTTAGCAAATTTATACCCCGCCCCCTCCTGCAACGCAGCTCGGGGCGGCTTCCAACAATCAATTTTAAAACATTTAAAATTCATTTTAAAATATTAAATATAAAATATACCATATAAAACATATAAAACAGGGCTAGAAAAATAATAAATAAATGGGTGGGGGACTAAAATCATCCCTCCCCACCCTCCCTCCCAAAGGCCTGGGCAAACAGCCAGGTCTTACAGTTCCGCCGAAATGTTAAAAGGCTTGGGGCCAGGCGAGCTTCCTCCGGAAGGGAGTTCCACAGCCGCGGTCCTACCACCGAGAATGCTCGCTCCATCGTGGCCCCCCGTTTAACACGGGGGACCTCCAGGAGGGCACCCCCGGCAGACCGCAGGAGCCGTTCCGGGGCGCGAAGGGCGAGGCGGTCCCTAAGGTAAGAGGGGCCAAGGCCGTATAGGGCTTTATAGATCATTACTAGGACCTTGAACTTGGCCCGGCACACTATCGGCAGCCAGTGCAGCGCTCGGAGCACCGGTGTAATGTGCTCCCGGCGACCCGTCCCCGTAAGAAGACGGGCCGCCGCATTCTGCACCAGCTGCAGCCTCCGGGCCAAGAACAAGGGAAGCCCCACGTAGAGCGCGTTACAGTAGTCGAGCCGCGAGGTGACGAAGGCATGGATGAGGGAGGCCAGGTCCGGGCCAGAGACATACGGACGCAGCCTACGTACCAGATAAAGCTGGCGGAAGGCAGCCTTAGCGACTGCCTCCACCTGCCGCTCCAGCCGCAGGTCTGCGTCCAATATGACCCCCAGACTCCGGACCTGCTGAGCTACAGGGGGGCAAACCCCCCCAATCAGGGGGGCCACCACCCCCTTCGCCCTCCCCACCACCATCACCTCCGTCTTATCTGGGTTGAGCTTCAGTCTGCTCCGCCGCATCCAATCCGCCACGGCCTCCAAACATTGGGATAGCACCGAGACAGCAGGGTCTGGGTCGGTAGAAAACGAGAGGTACAGCTGAGTATCATCAGCATACTGGTGACATCGCACCCCGAACCCTCTCACGACCTCCCCCAAGGGCTGCATATAGATGTTAAATAATAATGGAGACAAGATCGATCCCTGCGGAACGCCACACGGTAAGGCGCGGGGGCTCGATGTTTCCTCCCCCAACACCACCCGCTGGCTCCTCCCCGAGAGGAATGAACGGAACCATTCAAGAACAGTCCCGTCCAGACCCCCCCGGTCACGCAGTCGTCTCAACAGCAGCCCATGGTCCACGGTGTCAAAAGCGGCCGAGAGATCGAGCAGGATGAGAAATGTCGAACATCCCGCATCCATCTCCCGGCGGAGGTCGTCCACCAAGGCCACCAACGCCGTCTCGGTGCCATAGCCGGGGCGGAACCCAGATTGAAACGGGTCAAGGAGCCCGATATTATCTAGATGACCCTGGAGCTGGAGCGCCACTGCCCGCTCAATAACCTTCCCTAAAAAGGGAAGGTTAGAGACAGGTCGGTAGCTGGCGAGCGCGTCTACGTCCAACGATGGTTTTTTCAGCAGGGGGCGCACCACAGCCTCTTTTAAGCAAGGCGACAACCTCCCCTGCCGAAGGGACGCATTCACCACCCTCGCCAGCACCGTCCCCAACGTCTCCCCGGAAGCTTTTATTAACCAGGACGGGCATGGATCTAGTTGACAACACGTGGCCCTCACAGACCCCAGGACATCCACCACATCGGCTGGCGTCACTTCCTGAAACTCACCCCATAAAGATGGACCAGACGGACCCTCCGCCCCCCCGCGCTCTTCCCCTACTGCTATCAACCCAGCGTCGAAATCGGCCTGAATCCGAGCGATCTTGTCTGCGAAGTAGATGACAAACTCCTCACAGCGGGCCCGGGACAAGTCCCCATCCAGGCGGAGGGAGGCCGGACTCACCAGCCCCCGCACCACCCGAAACAGCTCCGCTGGACGCGACTTCGCAGACGCTATGAGGACGGCGAGGAATTCCTTCCTCGCCGTCCTCACAGCCTCCACATAGGACCGCAAATGGGCCCTATGGAGAAGACGATCGGAGACAGACCGAGTCCGACGCCAGCGTCGCTCTAGCCTCCTGCCCACACGCTTCATACACCGCAGCCCCTCAGTAAACCAAGGGGTCCTGCGGTGACGAGACCGAGGCAGAAGGCGCCTCGGAGCCACCCTGTCAATGGCCTCCTCCAGCAAGATGTTCCAATGCCGGACCAGCTCATCCACAGAGTGACCGTCCACATCCAGGGTAAGCTCCCTCAGGACCTCCTGGAACCGCTGGGGTTCCATCAGCCTCCGAGGGCGGACCATCCTAACTGGTCCCTTCCCCTTCTGGAGGGGGCGCGCTAAAAGACCGGCCTGAAGGAGGTAATGGTCCGTCCACGACAAGGGCACCGCTGTCACCTCCCCCACAACCGGACCCCCCGCCTCAAGGCCAGAGCCGAAGATCAGGTCGAGGATATGTCCCCCCACGTGGGTCGGGCAGATCACCTCCTGGGACAAGTTCATAGTTGCCATGGCGGCCATGAACTCCCGCTCCGCCCCAACAAGGCCGGCGTCGGCGTGGACGTTGAAGTCCCCCAGAACCAAAGTCCTGGGGGAGCCCAACACCACCTCCGAGGCCAGCTCTTATTTAAATATAATTTTTGCAAAACATTTATTTGAATACCTTAAGGAAATATACTGTTGATTTTTTGTTTTTGTTTTAAAAAATACAGTTCTGTACTTACTGGATCAGTGGACTCTGGTACATGAGTATGGGTTAAATTTTAATCTTCAACATTAATTTGATATTTAACACAATCCAGGGAAATGTACTGCACTTTTTTCCCCAAACTGAATTGCACCAGAGAGAAACTGCCATAAATGTCATTGTGACAAAATATCTTAAAATATGTTAAAACTAAGGTTCAGGTCATGCTTACTGTTTAAGATCATAGAGTAGTCGGTGGTAACAAGGCCTAAGCTTTCCAATTTTAACATCTTGCAACACGCTAAATACATTGGAAAAAACCAATACTTTTGATAAAAAAAACAACCAAAAAACCCCTCAGGTTCAGTCTGTGAGTGTGATGATTTCTTGTGTTGTAAGAGTGGTTTCTGCAAACCTCCACCAAACTTCGTATTCGTAAATCCTAGGGGTCTTACACACGTTGCCTAGGAGGGGGAGGAAACATCTGTGAGGGCAATCATGCCTCGATTGTCATGGGAATTAGCAAATGTAGAAATGAGCTATTCTGCTTTTCTCATGTGAGAACAAGTGAAAACCTGAGTATAAGAGCTACATCTGGGGACCTCATCATACGCAAGTGTTTTCATGGGAGAAAAGTGGAATAGTGCATTTCTACAAGTGCTAATTCCTGTGACAATAGAGACATGATTGCCCTCATGGAAGTTCCCCTCTTTTCTTCTCTCCCTCTCCCCGGTAACGTGTGCAAGCACTCCTAGACATGAAAGTAGAAATGGATAAGCTATTGGATGCTGTATAGTATTTTCTTAATATACTATATGTGAACAAATTGTATAAATTCTAACCGTTTTTGTAATGAGTACCGATTTTAGAACCGGAAAGCCATTGTCAGAATCTGCTTTGCCTGCCTGAAAAGAGGAAAAAGCTTTTTGGTATCTTTATTTTTTTAATCAGACGGATCCACAGACTAGCCATCTATAACAAAAGTTAAAAGGAGCTTGCTCTAGGTTGCATGACTTAGAATAAAAAGTGCTGTTAGTATGAGTTATAGCTTGTTCTAATCTTAGGGATTTTTAGGCATACATAAAAATCATGGGACTTGGTAATCACCCACTATGATTCCACTCCCACGACAAAGGTGGTGGCACCGGGGATCAGAGGATTGCAATGTCTCATCCACACGGGAACTCCTGTGAGAATCACACTTAGGGTGTTTTTAGATGTGTGTGACAAGTAATTTGTGAGTCTCAGGGGAATTTTCAAATGCACATTCAGAAACCCTCCATATTGAGGGTTATGAATGTGTATTAACATGCAGATATTTCTGTGAGACTCGCATTGACTAGCTTACACATGCAGGTAATTCACAGGGTTTATTGCCTTCCCGCGTAAGTAGTGTCTTGTCTAAAACTCCCTTAGTAGAGAGGAAGAACAAATTTTCATTACCCTTGCATAGTGAAATGTTAAAAAGCTCCAGTTTAAGGACTGTTCTTAAGCAATAGAAGTTTCCTCTCAGCATCTTTACAATCTGAAGTATTAGATTTTTAGGTTTTTTTCCCCTTTTTTTAAAAACACAACTTTATTTTCCTTTTCACATGGAAATAACTGTCTACACAAGCCATCTCTTGTTTTGTTTGCAATAGTGGTTCGTTCTTGCACAGTTTCTTACAGAAGAACACCGTATTATCAACTGACTCATCTGCCACTCCTGCCACTAATTTAGCTGGAAATTCATATGACTGAGTAAAAAAAAACAAAACACCAACAACCGTATTCACTGTTCTAATTATGGCGCATGGTAGGAATAGAAATTTTCTTTCTGAATTGCAGCCCCTCCCAGTAAGGACTGTTAAGATGGTGAATATCTTAGCGTACTTACATTTGTTTGCTTGTATTGACAGTTGGTGACAAAACTATTTAGAAAAAAGAAAACAAAACCATGTACATTTGTATAAGAACGGGCTATTGACTGAGTAGTCGAAGCAGGGTGTTTTTTTTGGAGGACAAGCAATGAGTGTAGCAGTACATCTTATTCAAGAGCTATTAACAAAATCATAATGTTAAATTCTTATGAAAGCAGAAGCTTGATGGAAGATAATTTTTTTCAAAATATTGTGGTATTTACTTTGAATAAATATTATAAATTCATAATCTTAGCAATTATATAAAATTATAATTGCCTCCAAAATTTTGCAAAAGCTGGAATACTCTTTTTTTTGGTTTTGTTTTGTTCTAATTTCTCCATGCAAGCACTTGTTAAATATTGATGTGTAAATCAATTGGTATTGGATATTTTGATTACTATACATGGTAACTTTGGCAGGAAATGTCAAAGCATTCTAGGTATAGTATGAATTCCTGTTGCCTGGAATTCAATGAAGCCAGAATTTCACTTGTGTAGTCCACATTTGATCCATATTGTGATCTCAGATGGTGCCAGAGTGGATAAACGCTGATCTTTTTTTAAAAAAATCAAAATTGGTTTTTTTGTTAGAATTCTTTCTTAAAAAGTTAACCCATTTAAATATAAATTTAATACAAAATGAGACATATAGTCATGTAACCTTTTTAGAAAAGCTTTATAAATAGGGCACAATAAACCATGTAGTGTATTGGGGGCCCCAGAGGCTCTTCTATAGAAGAAGTCATTGGACCTAGCTTTCAATTTAAAAGATCCCATTTTTCATCTCTAGACACAGAACCCACTTATATTCTCATGCTTTTTTTCTCTCTCACTTAGCTCTGATGGTTTCACTTTCAGTTTCCAGGTTGTGAATGTGTGGCTGCTTGCTTGTGTTGCGATTCTCCCCGCGGCAAATCTCCTGGTTGGGAATTTTACATTTAACTCTGCACGTGGGCGTGGGGTTAAATGCACCATCATCCGGGTCCTGCAGCTTTTTTTCTTACGAATGACAGGACTGGATTTTGAGCCCTGTCATTCATAAGAAAAAAAGCTGCAGAACCTGGCTGATGTTGCTTTTAACCCCACGCCCACGTGCAGAGTTAAACGTAAGATTCCCAGCCGGGAGATTTGCTGTGGGAAGAACCACTGCTCCAGGTAACATGGGCAAGCAGCCTTAGGCCGTTTTTAGACGAGTGCGGCGGCGCCCGCGCTTGTTTGCCAAAAGACCCGGCTGCCCGATTTACACGTGACACCGCCGCTGAATGCGGGCGATGCGCATCCATTTCCGGCCACAAACTGACTGGGTCGGTGATCGAGGTCGGTCATACACGGCCGGAAATGGATGTGCATCGCCTGCGCATGCGCGTATTCGGCGGTGGCGTCATGTGTAAATCGGGCTGTCGGGTCTTTTGGTAAACAAGCGCGGGCTTGTTTTTTTTTTAGAGTGAAACCCTTATCTCTATTTCAGTCACTCAAAGTGCAAAGAATGAGTTAAATCCATAGTCTGGGATTGGTGGCTTGGAGTGTATCTGGGAGAGGAGATATAAAAAGGGAGGAGCAGCAGAAATTCTTGAGGTGATAAATTTCTTCTGAGTAAAGCCTTTGTATTGATTAGATTTTTAGTGTGGTACCTGGATAGTGGGGGAAAAGAAAAACTTATCATGTATGGCAGCAGGTCATAAAAGAGACCCCCATGTTTGGGAGTATTTTCAAGAGACTCCCCTGTTTGGGAGCATTTTCAAGAAAACAGGCATGTGTGCAAAATGAAAACAGTGGAACAAAGAGATGCAAGGCCTGCTTGTCTGAATGAAACATTAGGAACCGTGCTCCTGCTTCTCTTCAGAAGGCAACTACTTTGAAGATGAAGACCTTAACGGGTCTGAACTCTTAGGATCTACTTTTTGTAGCCCTACACCTGAACAAAGTGCAGGAAATTGATGCTGTATTGCTGATGCTGTTGAAATTTGGAAGGAACTGAGAGATACATTGGGTAATTCTTTCTTCAATGACTAAGTTAAATTACAGGCGGTAAAAAAAACAAATGGGTCAATTGCTAACTCCAGCTCATTTCCTTGCCAATATTCTCAATACTCAGTACTAGGGTTGATGCTTAACTGCTGAAGAAGAGGAGGTTGCTATGATGTGGGCATTCACTAATCACCACTAAATCATTCCTACTGTAGTAAATCATTCAATAAATGTTTGCTGGTTTTTTTTTGTTTTTTTTATATTAGTCACACCAGCAAACTGGTGGAAGTCACTCAAGCACCTGGATCCAGCAGAGACTACTGAAGTGATGATCCGCTTTTTAACAGCAGTAGTATCTTCTGCAGGTGCAGAAAGAATATGTTCTTCATTTGGGCTAGTTAATCCAAAACTGACCAATCGATTGGGAGTTGAAAAAGAAGGAAAGCTTGTCTTTTCAGGCTACGAATACCAGCGAGGATGGAGGGGATGAAGATTCGTTTTTTAAAAATTTGATTTGTAGTCCAGACACATTTGTAAGTTTCTCATATTCTCATGACTGAAATCTATTTTTAGCTATTTTAGTTGTAAACGTGAAACCTGTTTTGATGAAAAAATTTAAGTTTCCAAAATACATACATTTGTTCTGTTTGAATAAAATTTAAAATGTTTTTTGTTGTTTTTGTTTGATTAAATCCCATCCAACTACCACCCTAATACAGTTTGGCACATGTTCTGAAAAGATCCATGGCTAATTGTTTTAATTAAAAGTTGTTAGCCGCCCCGAGCTGTTTGCAGGAGGGGTGGGATATAAATATATTAAATAAATAAATAAATAACTTAGGCCTTGACCATGATCTGTTGAAGTCAATTGGAGTTTTTTTAAAAACTGACTTCACAAGTATCTGCACCGGGAAGCTCTAGTAAATAAAATCAAATTATCGTTTGTTTTTCGGATGTAGCTGTAAAATGAATCTGAAAATATCAAACTAAATCATCGCTTAAAAATGTATAGTGTGCTGTGTACCTTCCAAGACTGAAACCATACATCTGTCTTTTAGTTGTGACTTTAAATGGTTATCAAACAGTGAGAAGGCACCTATTTATTAGAAAAATGTGGAAAAGTTTTTTTGTCAGTGATTAAATCGAAGCTTTCTGTCCAGTGATTTAAATCGCTGATTTAAATGGACTTGTTTTAAATCAAATCCAGCCTGGATGGTATGCTCTTTTAATGCTATTATTTATATAGCTCTTCAATGCTATTATTTATATAGCACTTTATTTATTAGAAGAAAGCATTGATATAGGTCCAGCAATGTACCTGGCGCTTTACAAAGTAATGGAATAGACACAGTCCCGGCTTATAATCTGAGAGACTGGGGGGTGGGGGTGGGAGAGGGAGACAAAGGAAGGGGAACAGAGGGAGAGACAAGGAGTGTAACAATCACGAAGATACGAGGTCCAAGGTGCATGCACTTGGCTTGGTTACATCGAGAATTGGTTACTTTAGAGAGCAGATTGCGTTGATTTGCTCAATACTACATAAGATAGCTTTCCCGCTTGCTATGAAACACAGATGACAATGTTTGCTGGAGAATCTGAACTTCTAGAGTGCAATCCAGCTTCCATTGAAGTCAATGGCTAAACTCCCATTGACTGGATGGAGCTGGACATCATTAATTCATTTAGATGACAAAGTCCAATATAGCCATTGTCCCAGGCTTGAGTGCTCCTTTAGTTCCTGATTCAGGGATGCTTAGCCTGTTCCTTCAGCATGCTGCTTTTGCCTAAGACCGTAATGTTGTAAAAATTAAACTGCTGGATTTATAGGCACCCTACCACCTTCTTTTTGTATTCCCTTTCTTTGTGGGGTTGGCCCCTTAGCTTTGTATTGCTAGCTGTAGTTACCAGGGTGTGGCTGTCTTAGCCATTGTCTCTAACCATTAATTTCCTTGCTGCTTTGGTTCAATTGTTGGATTTGTATACCATTACAAGCAAACTACTGAATTGTACAGCACAACAGGCTTGTGTTACCCTGTAGTAATAGCTAGGAAGTCCAGTATAGGCATCAGAATTGGGCCCTATAATAATGAGGAAAACACTTTTTGATCCCTTATATTGAGCACTTGCTCAAATAATTTCAGAAAAACTATTTAGAAAAAAATGTCTTAACTGAAATTAAATTCAAGAAATGTAATACTGACAATCTGAATGAAGGTGATAAGTGCTGAGTATATGATCGTTTTAATTTGTCAAGATGTAAATCATTTTTTATTGTAGATCACTGCTGTATGAAGAATGCCTTGAGTGATACTGTTCTTAAAATGGCTGAATGTTATGTTGTTGCTATTTGAAACAGATTAGCCAGTATTGGTTGTAAAAGTTTGAGAGGGAGTAGTCCTTTTGTATAGGTAAGGTAGGTTGGACGAATAGAGGTGTGGTGGTAATGCACCTTGACGTTCCATTTACTGTTACGTTAAAGTCTGATTTAATTGTAATGCTGCCTTAACAGGGTTTTTAAACCAGTTTTTTTGTTAATCCAATTTTGAAAGTCAGTGCTCAGAATAGCTTATCTAGTCACTTTAACTATTTGTATCACTTTCAGGAAATATGTAGGTGATTCATTCTGATCTTTACTGGCTGGCCTTTTCATACATTTCACTACCCAAAATGCCTTATTATGCCTTTTTATTGTAGATCACTGCTGTATGAAGAATGCCTTGAGTGATACTGTTCTTAAAATGGCTGAATGTTATGTTGTTGCTATTTGAAACAGATTAGCCAGTATTGGTTGTAAAAGTTTGAGAGGGAGTAGTCCTTTTGTATAGGTAAGGTAGGTTGGAGTGTATTGGAGTGTCTGACGACAAAACACTTGCACTAAAGACAAAAAGACTAACTTGCATTTTGTTTTAATATTTAATTTTTATTTATTTATTTAATACATTTATTAGCCGCCCCCCATGCCAATGGCATCCCGGGGTGGCGTACAATTCAATAAAAACATTCAAGTTAAAAAATATTTTTTAAAAATCCAACAATTTAAAACCAAAACAGGGTTGGGATAAACAAATAAAAATAGAGAGGTAAGGGGAGAGATAAAACCCTAACTCACCCTCCTCCCCAAAGGCCTGGGTGAACAGCCAGGTTTTACAAGCCCGCCGGAATGTCAAAAGGCTTGGGGCCAGGCGAGCTTCCTCCGGGAGGGAGTTCCAAAGTCGCGGCCTGGCTACCGAGAATGCCCTCTCCATTGTGGCCCCTAGCTTAACACAGGGGACCTCCAAGAAGGCCCCCCCGGCATACCGAAGGAGCCGCTCTGGGACGTGGAGGGTGAGGCGGTGCCTGAGGTATGAGGGGCCCAGACCGTGAAGGGCTTTTATAGATCAATACCAATTAATAGATTAGCTTTGCAGAAATCTGTGTTAACAGGGCATACAATTTCAGATCAAACTCTAGGAGGAGGGGAAAAAAAAATTCAGTTGCCAGACTTCATCCTGATATTAAACTGTTCTTGCCCCACTACACCCTGAACCAGTTGCCACCCTCAGTTTTCTGGGCACCAGTCGTTCCGAGGCGCCTGCTAATTTCATGCCCAGTGTATTAATGTTCCTCCCGGCTCTCACAATAGCTTCATTTAAAGATCTGAGCCTCGGATATTGTCTTGTTTTCCTCTGATCCCTAGAAAAAGAGCTGATGAAATGCGATTCATGTGAGTTTGCAATTCCACTAATTGACTGTCCCAGTTCTGAAAAGGATATTCTTTCACCATGGTGTGGACAGAAAGCTCAGAGCATGACACACAAATATCCGTAATTTTGTAGATATAAACTTTACAAGTAATACATACAAAAACACTTGGCATTGCTATAAGATGTTGAAATTATGACCAAAGTAATATGGCCACGAATATAGCCAAACGGTTCTAAGAATCATAATTAAGGTTTCATCTAAATTTTTAGTTAAATGGGACTGGTTGCTTGTTACTTTTGGATCATGCAGTGTATTGAATAATGGCAAACTACATGTGAAACAAGCTTGTATTTTATTTTTAATTACATCAGTCGAGCTGTAACTTTTCTTTTATAATCTTACTCAGAAAATCAGGGATCCAAAATTTCTTTATCGAAGTTTATCTGTCTTAGTAACCGCTTTACAAGCTTAACATCTATTCATTCAGCACTTCCTAGATGAGTATTTGCCTACCTAGACAGACGCACTGTCATAGAAACTGCTTGAAAATTGAAGTTAGGGCCCCAAATCCTGTATTTCAGTGTCTGAATAATAGGAGTACCACAGTTTCTTGGTTTCAAAGCATGGGCTTTTTGGCAAAGAGAAAGATGTCTGAATTATACAAGGCTGATGGGAGGTCCAAAACTGCAGTAGACAAACAGGTTAAGCTAGGTGAAGGTGTGGCTATTTCCTAGGGAAGTGCTCACATAATTGCAGATTTAGGAACCCTCGTGTCAGCCGCAGCTGCCAGATCGCTAGGAGAAGGCTGCAGGCCGGGCATCACTCACTCACCCCTGCGGCACTGATGCAAGCTGCGGCTCCGGGACCCGCCACGTCATGTCCGGCAGTGCCTCCAGCAGTGCCACTATCACCCGTTGCCAGGGCAACCCCTGGCAACGCAACGCAAGTGGACCACGTGGCCGCCTGATGTAGCGGCAGACCACCCTGCCCACCAGAACACCGCTCTGTCCGCGTGCAGGCACGCAGGCAGGCGGGGCTTGGGCTTGATAACACTGGCGGCTCCCAAGTGGTGGCGCTGTAATCAGAGATGAGAAGCTGGCCGCTGGATGCTTCCTGTGACAGAGTGTGATTCCCTGAGCTATTTTATTTATTTATTTATTTAAAATTTATTTAAAATTTATATCCCGCCCCTCCTGCCCAGAGGGCAGCCTGGGGCGGCGAACAACATTAATTAAAACAGTATAAAATTTTAAAACCACTTAAAAATACAATGTGTGGAAACCCCCACCCCCCCCCTCACCAAAAGCCTGATGGAACAGCCAGGTCTTACATATACGCCGAAACAGCAGGAGAGTGGGAGC
>QEPC01012832.1:638529-672764 GCA_003113815.1 Sphenodon punctatus
AACAGCCAGGTTTTACAACTTCGCCGGACTGTCAAAAGGCTTGGGGCCAGGCGAGCTTCCTCCGGGAGGGAATTCCAAAGGCGCAGCCTGGCCCCCACGAATGCCCCCTCCATTGTGGCCCCCCGCTTAACACGGAGGACCTCCAAGAAGGCACCCCCGGCAGACCAAAGGAGCCGCTCTGGGGCGCAGAGGGCGAGGGGGTCCCTGAGGTACAAGGGGCCCAGACTGTGAAGGGCCTTATAGATCAACACCAAAACCTTGAACCTTGCTCAGCACGCTATTGGCAACCAGTGCAGAGTCCGGAGCACAGGTGTTATGTGCTCCCGATGACCCGTTCCTGAAAGGAGGCGGGCCGCTGCATTCTGCACTAGTTGCAGCCTCCGAACCAGGAACAAGGGAAGCCCCACGTAGAGTGCGTTGCAGTAGTCCAGCCTTGAGGTGACAAAGGCATGGATGAGGGAGGCCAGGTCCGGGCCGGAGACGTACGGAAGCAGCCTCCGCACCAGATACAACTGGCGGAAGGCAGCCTTTGCGACTGCCTCCACCTGCTGCTCCAGGCAGAGATCCGCATCCAATATCACCCCCAGACTCTGGATACTGGCCTGGGACTCTGGACCTGCTGAGCTACAGGAGGGCGAACCCCCCCGATGAGGGGGGCCAACACCTCCCTTGCTCTCCCCACCAACATCACCTCCATCTTATCGGGGTTGAGCTTCAGTCTGCTCTGCCACATCCACTCCTCCACGGCCTCCAAACATTGGGATAGTACTCAGATGGCAGGGTCTGGGTCAATTGAGAAAGAGAGGTACAGCTGAGAACAGCTCCCATAAGAAGAGAGGCTTGATAGGTTAGGGCTCCTTAGCTTGGAGAACAGGTGACTGAGGGGAGATGATTTATAAAATGAGTGGTGTGGAAGGAGTACATAGGGGAGTGGTTATTTACCTTCTCAAATAGTACTAGAACTAGGGGACATTCCATAAAACTAACTGGTAGCAGATCTAAAACAATTCTTTTTTTTTTTTCACTCAGCACACAGTTAAGCTTCTGTAATTTGTTGCCTGAAGATGTAGTCAAGGCCAGTAGTACAGCTGAGTTTTTATTTTATTTATTTATTTATTTTATTTATTTATAAGAACTGGATAAATTCTTAGAGGGTAGGTCCATTAATGGCTATTGGCAAAGTAGGTTTAGGGGATGTAACTTCTTACTGTCAGGAGCTGGGAGTGAACTACAGGAAATGGATTGCTCATTGTGACCTGTTGGGTACTTCTCCCAAGCAACTGAAATTGGCCACTGTTGGAAGTAAGAGGCTGGGCTTGATAGACCATCGATCTGACTCAGTATAGCACTATTTATTAGGGGTGGGAAACCGGTACAATCCGGTATCCGATAATGCCGGTATCGGGCGTACCGGCATTATCGGATTCGACCCGGTAATCCGGACCCGGTACCGGATTTCGGGGTACCGGATTTTTTACATTGCAGCCATTTAAAAATGGCTACTTAGTGGTACGTGGAGGCTCTTTGGCCCGTGCTGCTAGAATGCTGTGTGTTCTGCTGGAAAACTATGAATTTACAGACTCAAGCTTGCTTTCTGGCACAATTTGTTCTTCTCGCAGTGAATCTTTAGAATTTGGCTTCCCTAATTGCAGAATTGAGACTTTTTTTGTTTGTGCAGTAAACATGGGTCTCTGACCATGGTGTGATTTTTAAAAAACAGGTTGCTGTCTACACAAGGCCATTTGTGGCTTCAAAGAATATTTGACAATATTTTAATGTAGTCAGTTGATAATATTTGATGGGATGTTTGGCTGACATCCCAATTCTAATTAGGGAGTAAATGAAAAATATAGAATTCAAGATTGTCAGCCATGATGCTCCCAAGTAGGATCTCTAGCACAGACTGGTGGGGAACTTATGTGAGGCAAAATCATAGCGGGGAAAGTCGCATGAACCTCTGCTCATGGGCACGGGGGTGATGGTGGTAAAAATGTCATTGGGCGATTCTCAGTGTGATTTCATTCACGGATGACAGAGCTGGATTTTGATTCCTGTCAGACATGAGACTCGCCTGATGACATTTTTACCCCTTAGGTTCACGAGCGGAGCTTCATGTGAGTTTCCCCGTTGTGATTTTGCCTTGCATAAGTCTCTTCTCCCCACCCCACCCGTAATGTGAGCAAGCAGCCTAAGTCTGGTGGCCACATGCAAAAAAGAAATATCAGCCCACTAGGGGAGGGTTTTATTAGTAGATTAAACAGTATATAGATGTAGACAATCAGTTTGAGGTATGAGTAGCATTTACAGCATTAAACATCCTATCAGCTACTTAAAAAGTTATATCTTCCGAGTGACGATCTAGTCTAGTGTCATTCAGTGGGTGAAAATAAATGAGATGGGCGCAAGTTAGATCCTCTGGTCACCTGGTAATTG
Organism: Sphenodon punctatus; assembly: GCA_003113815.1. Classification (NCBI taxonomy): domain Eukaryota; kingdom Metazoa; phylum Chordata; class Lepidosauria; order Sphenodontia; family Sphenodontidae; genus Sphenodon; species Sphenodon punctatus. The sequence goes on from QEPC01012832.1 coordinate 640,963, forward strand.
CCACTTCAGCTGCCACTCCTTGGGTTGGCAGGGAGGGCGGTTCAAACCAAGGGTGGTTCAGCCCGCCCCTCCCCCTCGAATCTGTTTGGCTGATCAGCTGTTTGGTGGGCTGGGTGAGCAAGCTTTGGGCTCAGACCTCGTATTGAGGCCGGCCTGGGCGGGGCCTGACAGACAGGAAGCTGCACATTAGTCTGACTGGACGAGCCTTAGCGGAGGCTGCGTCGCTGACCTCTGGACGATGTGTCCAGTTGGCAACTGCCCGCCCTGAGGCAGAAGTGGGAAAACATCTGGTGGCCACTGAACTGACAAGCAGGTGACTTGTGGGCTACTGTTTCATTTGTTTTCACCCATTATCTGAAAAAGCTACTGGGGATTTTAGTCTTGTTACGTGAGGTAGACTGTTCTCAGCTATTGTCAATATGGTAGCCTACATAAGTAAAGAGTTACAGTAGTATCTATATGCGGTTCCTTCTGAGCTCGCTTTTCTTGACTGTAGATGCATTGTTTATGCTGTTCTTTGTAGACAAAATGTGAAATTATTAAACAGTCTCTTACCAAACATGGACAGGTGCAAGAAATCAACTCAGTGCACTGTAGAAGCAAAATGGTTAGTTTCTAATGAAACATTGGCTAAAGGGGAAGTTGTTTAATAGCCAATATTATGAAAACATGGAAGATACTGCTTGAGAAAGGAAAACAAGGTTGCTGAGGTGACGTTCATCTTTTAGTCAACCTGTTTGGAAGAGATAAACATTAGGGATGGACGAACACATCGCGGTTTGGGTTCGGCCGTTCGGTTTGGTCCAGTTCGGTTCACCCATTGGTTCGGTCGTGTTTGGTTCGGGGAAAAAAGCTGTCTGTGAGGAATGATGGCCCCACACCCATGACGGTGGGTCCTGGGGCTAGAGTGGCAGCTTCTAGGTATTGGCCACAGCCCCTCCCTGCCTGTAACTTGGCCCCAGAACCCTGACGGCGGGTCCTGGGGCTGGAGTGGCTGTTTCTTGGTGCGGTGGAATGACATTGCCTCTGTGCGAGGAATGATGGCCTCAGACCCATGACAGTGGGTCCTGGGGCTAGAGTGGCAGCTTCTAGATACATATTGGCCACAGCCCTCCCTGCCAGTAACGTAGACCCCAGAACCCTGATGGTGGGTCCTGGGGCTGGAGTGTCTGTTTCTTTTTTTTATATATATATATTTATACACTAAATCTAACTGCTATTAACTATTCTAAAACCTATTGAACTAAATGGAATATCCTAATAATTAACTACAAAGGCCTTGTTCTACAAACACACTGTATCGCTATCTCTATAACTAAGCTAACGACTATGTATATCTATATATACAATACACAGGGGGAAACACAAAGAATACAGGGAGGGGTACAAAACTGAAATGAAAATCAATCTAATAATAATCCTACTCTAAATAAATCCAAAACGTAAAACAGGGGAAGGGAATCGGATGGAATAAGAGGGAGAGGGAAAGGATTCAATGGAGGGGGGAGGGAGGGAGGAAGGAAGATTGAACACAGGAGGGGTAAAAACAAAAAATAACACCTAAATCTATCTAATATAATCTAAATAAATGATAATATGGAAGTAAATGGGTTGGATGGGTGAAATAGGAGGAGGATGGCAATGGATTAGGAATAGGAAGGAACAAAAACTGCTGGGAGAGAGGGAGCCTTCTGAAACGCCTGCTGTTCAGAAACAGGGACTACCTCAGAAGGTGTTGAGAAGGGGGGAGGCAATCAGTTTTGTTTCTTGCTGCGCCCACCTCACCGCAAGCCCTATTGGCTCCGTGCAGCCTATCCCGTGGCCAATTGCAGCCTGCGAAGCCAGCGGTCTGAGGCGAAAAGGGATGGTAATTGGGCAGGCTGGCTGCTACTCCAAGCCTCTCCACCCCGGTGCCTGGAAGTCTGCTCCTCAGCTGACTCCCCCTCCCTGTAATGTTTTGCCTTCCAGTTATATGTTTTTGCCACCCGAACGCGATCCGAACTGACCAAACTGTTCGGTCATTTCGATGTTCGGAATTGAGTTCGGTTCAGTCAGTTTGTGTTCGGATTCGGGTTCGGTCGTCCGAACAGGCAGAGTTCGGGCCGAACTCCAAACTTCCAAACCGCGTTCGTCCATCCCTAATAAACATCTGCATGGGAGAGGGCAGTGACTTCCAAAGCATGTGCCATGACGTGCTACTGTGCCATGAGTGTGATGGAAATGTGCCTTGAAAAATAATACTTTTTTCTTCTGGTATTTTAAACATTCAAAATATAGTTTTATATAACATAATACACACCCACCCTTTCTTCAGGTGTAAAAGTGTGCCTCCAGTATTAATCCAGAAAAAAGGGTGCTCCAGGTATCAAAAGTATGGGAAACACTGGACTAAGAGCACAGAAGCAGCATCAATAAATGGATCACAGTCTGATAATTAGCACTAATAAGTACAAAGTAATGCGTGCAGAAAAAAATAATCCAAAGAAAGAATACACATGTTGGATTCTAAATTGTGTGTTTGTGTGTGTGTCACAGGTTTGAGGGTCCAACACCCCCACTGTCCTGGGTTGTGTGACTCAATTTCCCTCACTTGCAGCCCATCTGAACCAGTTCTCTCTGGCTGCTCCATTCCTGCAAAGGGGAGAATCCTTTTGCCACCCCCAACTCCCAGAAAGCTTCCCATTCAGACTCTTTCTCTCTGGGTTTGCAAGAGATTGAAAAACTCAAGTGGTTCGCTTGTGTTCCCAATGTTAGATCACAGACACTTCTTAATAAAGATAAGAAAGTTTCTTGATTACATAAGCTGATATAGTTGATACAGAGTGGCTAATCAAATGAAAAGTAATGTAACGCATTCCTATTCTATACTGGGTGAATCCCTATATAAATCTTACCCTAATAGAAAGTCCATAAGCTTGAGGTTTCTCACTCAGTGATGTAAAAGACTGTGCACTGATCTCTTAGCTGGTAGAAACTAAAGTTCTCTCTCTCAATCCATAGCTCCAGCAGTCTTGTTTGCTGGCATGCAAGATGTTGAGTTCTCGCCAAGAGATATCAGAAGATGACTCGCTCTTTGTCTTGGCTCCTGGTTTAAATACCCCTTTCAAAGTCTTTGTTTCCCTTTTCCCGCCTTGGGGAAAAGCTGAAGAAGTCGTGCCTCTCTGCATGTAGGCAAAGCCAGCAGGTAGGCACACAGGCAAACTTAATTTGCACCTGAATGGATTTCTGTCTGGTGTCTATCCATATCCTTTATCTGTCTCCACTTCCTGGAGTTTCCCAACTGTCAGTTTACACGACATGATTACATGACTTGAGTTTCGAGTTATCAACTTTCACATTACATACACGTTTAAGTTTTAGCTTTACGTATTTGTTAGACCTATATTCCAGTAACTCTTTTGTGTGGTTTTATGTTCCTCCATGACTCTGTGTGTGTGTGTGTGTGTGTGTGTGTGTGTGTGTGTGTGTGTGTGTGTGTGTGTGTGTGTGTGTGTGTGTGTGTGTGTGAAAATTGGTAGCCTGCCCCCTCCTGCCCACTAGCAGCTTAGGGCGGCGAGCAAGTCAAAACAGAATATAGAACATATTCATAATAAATCATCAATTAAAACCATAAAAACTGCTGAAGCTCGGCAGAAAACAAATACCCCTCTTCTCCCCCCAAAGAAACCCCACACCCATTACCTGTCCCCCTCACCAAACGCCTGGTGAAACAGCCAGGTCTTAAACTGTCTGTGGAAGGAGGGGAGATTTGGAGAGAGGCGATTCTCTACCAGGAGGGAATTCTACAGCTGTGGATTTATTTATTTATTTACATAATTTACACCCTGCCCCTCCTGCAGAGTAGCTCAGGGTGGCTAACAATTCATAAAAATAAAATAGAAATATACAGTAAATATGAAATAAAAATAAAACACAATAAAACCTTCAATCCCAATGGGGGACGTCAAAAGAAAAGTAAGAAAACATACAGAAATCCTCCCACCCTAACCCACAACCCCCCACCCTTCTCCCTTACCAAAGGCCTGGTGGAATAGTCAGGTCTTTCATTGTTGATGAAAGGAGGAGAGGTTTTGGGCCTCCATGAGCAAGGAGTTCCACAGCCTAGGTGCGGCCGCTGAGAACACCCTATCCATAATCGCCCCCTGTGATACCCGGGGGACTTCAAGAAGGGTGCTTCCGGGCAGACCGCAGGGATCGATACAGAGCCCAGGGAGTAAGGCGGTCTTGCAGGTAGGTAGGGTCTAGGCCGTATAGGGCTTTATAGGTAAGCACCAACACCTTGCATCACGCCTGGAAGACTATCGACAGTCAGTGCAGAGCTTGGAGCGCTGGTGTAACGTGCTCATGGTGACCCGTCCCGGTAAGGAGACAGGCCGCTGCATTCTGCACCAGTTGCTGTCTCTGGACCATCACCAAAGGTAGCTCCACGTAGAGCACGTCACAATAGTCTAGTCTTGAGGTGATGAAGGCATGGAAGACAGTGGCCAGGTCGGAGTCCGAGTCATATGGCTGAAGGTGTCACACCACACGTAATTGGCGGAAAGCACTCCTCACCACAATCTCAACCTTGGAGATCCAGGCGAAGCTGTGGCTGGAGGAGTACATCCAGACTCCAAGCCTGAGAGACCAGCGAGGGACAAACCCGTCAGTGATGCTAATGGTCTCTTGCTGTTGCTATGTGGAGTGTTTTCCAATGAGACGATAGTCCGCTGGAGTCTGTGTTTGGTCTGTGCAGCCCCTGCTCCCATGTTTAGCCTGTAGAGCTAATAAATGGGCAGCCCATTCATGTGCGTGTGGCCATCCCCACTCACAGGTTTAGTGTTACAAACTTAATACACAGGGGTCCTCTGTCATGATGTGTAGTCGTGGGGAACTATGGGAAGAAGCCACACCAGCTGTTTCTTTCTTCCAGGCTATTCTCGCCTAGACCTGAAACAAAGAAGTCACCACAGATGCTGTTTCTTTTGGAAACAGGTCATTCGCCTTCATTCGTGTGACTTAAAAACTTATCCGCTTTTCAACTATTTTCACCATTTTTTTTTTTTTTTCTTGAGTTGAACAGAGCTGCCCTCTGCCCTCCCAACCAACATCAGCTCCATCTTATTAGGATTCACCCATCTTCAGTCCATAAACAGTATCTCCACCACACAGTCTTCTGGTTCTCACTAATGCCGGGAAGCTGCCCTCTGGCAACTCCAGCCCTATCTATCCCCAGTTCAGCCAGGCTACCATCCTCTGGCTGGCTGCTCACAGTCCCAAGAATCTCCTCTCAACACTTGAGTCTGCTTCCCTTGCTTATCACTTTTCAGCCTTCAGAGCTGAAAACTCATGGCTCATGGATCTAGGCTCCAGCAGAGAAATGCTGCTTCTCCAGACAGTCTGCCCTTCTCTCTGCAGACTGCCTTATTATATACACCAGAGGGATGTGGCTAGCCCTTACCCAGTCTTCATCCAGTCTGCTGCTGGCACCCTCTGCTCTCAAAGAAGCAGAATCCCTGCAAGGCTGCACCCTGCTACATGATATTTTCCAGTTCTGAAACTCAGTCCTTGGAAAACTTCGGAATTCACTGGGGATTCCGTTTCCTGGTTCTGAATTTTTGAGTTCCAAAGTTCCAGGAACCAAGACTAGTCCCTGGAAAACTTCGAAGCCTCGATGGAATGCTGGCGACGTTGTGTGTGTGACTGCAGTGACAGATGGTTAACCCTAGCTTCTCTGAGCTAGGAAATGAAACTTAGTGCCATATTTTGTAGGAGGGGGGTATGGGAGGGGACAGTTGAGTGATGGACAAGCCACAGGACTGGTTTTGATTGGCTGGCAAGGGCAAAATAAAAGTGGCTGTACATTTTCTGTTCTTTTTGGTGACTTTGGCTGTGAGCTACACTGCTGATCTGGCATGGCCTGTCCATAGGGGCAATGCTGGGGGACGTGGGTTAGTTGTTTCCACCATGCCATGATTTTAAAAAAAAAATAAGTGAGTGCCCCACTGCTGCTGCCTGCTGCTTGACACCATGAAGGCCAGAGGGATCTGCTATTTTATCTGTCCATTTTATATATTGTAGTTAGATGGTTTTATTGTTATGATTTTATGTTGTTCTCCTCCCTGAGCTGCCGAGGTGCAGCAGGGTGTGGGATAAAAGTCTTTTGTAAAACAAAAAATAAAATAAAATAAAAATCTCTGCCTTGCTCCACTTCCCCCGGCCTGGGCTGTCCCAAGTTACCAGTGCTGTGCCAGTGCCACGCCTTTTAAAAAAATAAGCGGGTGACCATGGTGGCCAGAGGAATCTGCCTAGCTCCACTTCTCCTCGCCTGGGCTGTCCGTATACTAGGGGCAATGCCAGGACTTGCCACCAGAGCCTAATATACTTTAAGTTTAAAGTGGGTGCTGCTGCTGCTTCCACTGCTTGTTGGCACCATAGAGTCCAGAGAGGGATCACTATAGTTTTGCTGTGGTTTTTGTGGGCACTGTAACTGTGCTTTGTCTGCGGGTTCAGCTTTGCGAAGATGTGACTGACTACTGAGCAGGGGCACAGGGTAGATATAATTTCTTTCTGGTTAAAATAATATGCTGTGGGGGGGGCAGGGTGAGGAGGGGGCTTGCCTTGCATAGTTGGGCACTGGGCAAGCACAATGGTGTGTGTGGTGAATGTCTGGTTTCTTTCTTGTGGGTGTTATAATTATGTCTGCTGGGCTGGCTTTTTTTGGCTTTCTGCATGCAGTTGTACTTTTGTGGGTTTGTCTTGAGTGATTGTCCCACTCCTGCTAGCCTGCTTTTCTGGGCGCTGTTTGGTTGGCATAATGATTTTAAAGTGGGTGCACTGCTGACGGTGGGCCATGCTGTGGGTACTACTAGCTTTTTTTCTTTTTTTTTGGCTTTCTGCACGCAGTTGCACTGTTTGAGGTTTGTCTTCTCGAGTGATTGTCTCACTCTTGCTAGCCTGCTTTTTTGGGCATTGCTTGGCATGATGATTTTAAAGTGGGTGCACTTTAAAATCATTAAAGGAAAGAGTTCTGAGTTCCGGGGATTTCCAAGGTTCCAAGTTCCAAATTCTGGGTCCTCGGATTACTTCCAAGGTTCAGCCAAGTACCTGGTTTGGGTACTCGGAACTCGATTCAAGTATTCGAATGGCTTATTCAGTGCAGCCCTAACGTTTTCCATTTCATTTCTATTTTACAAATGCTAGGCATTTGTAATAATGCCTAGGATTTGGTTTGCCTTTTTGACTTCTGCTGCACACTGAGCCAACTTCTTCAAGGAACCCACAGTGGGACCAGTCCCAACCCGCATGCACCTTGCATGCAACCCTCCCACAGACCGTGCACACCCTTGCTAATCTACGCAAAACCCACAGGGGTGCATAAACATGCTTGCATAAGCTGTGAATGCGCAGGGCTTCAGGATCGCCCCACTGACTCCAAGATCCAGTTCTCCTGAGTGGTTACACCAAGTTCAGAACCGAGCATCATGTATGTAAAGTGAGGATTATTTTTCCCATGTGCAGCACCTTGCACTTACCAACACTGAATTTCATTTGCCATTTTATTGCCCATTCACCTAGCTGTGCGACATTCGTCTGTAGTTCTCCGCAGTCTGCCTGGGTCTTAACTATCTTGGATAATTTGGTGATATCTGCAAACTTAGCTACCTTACTCTTTACGCCCTTTTCCAGAACATTAATGAATATAGATACTGAAGATGTTAATCTTTAAAAAAAAATAAAAATTGATACAAGTAGTAGTTCTACCTTTCAAAGAAAAACACTAAGAAATATTGAAATCATTGAGATGTTTGATATATGTCTTATAAGACTGCAAGAGAAATAAGAATTAATATAGAAATAATGACCCCCCTGATATCCCATATTCACAATTCCCTTTTCTCTCTGTTCTCCTCCCCCCTCCCCCCCACTTTTAGGTTCCTAAGAAATAACTTAAGCTTAGAGATAGTGGTTGCTGTGTTGGTTCCAAACATACGTGATGGAGACAAAGTAGTTCAGATATCTTTTATTGCACCAATTAATGTTGGTGAGAACATGCAAGCTTTTGTGGCCACACAAGGCCCTTCAGGCATGTAATGAGTCAGAACTGTAGATTGACCAAATGCAGAGTTGGCATTGTATTTACTGGGGTGGTTTTTACCACCCTGGAAGAAACTTAATTAGTCCAAGTTTAAGGCATTAATATTTTCTGTTATCAAAACTTTTGTTAAACCACAGGCAATAGAGACAAAGTAGTAAGGCGATACCTTTTATTGGACCAGTTACAGTTGGTAGAGGTATGCAAGCTTTTCAGTCTCACAGGGTCCTTCATCAGGCAGGACGAAGTTGGTTTAATAAAAGATATCACTTTACTACTTTGTCTCTATTGCCTATATTTGGGACCAACACTGCGAACCCTATTTTCCCCACATTGGCCCTTTTTACACAGGGAGCACTGGGTGGTGGGATGGTGTGCTGCCATAGTGGGTGGGGGTGCGTATGTGCTCGTTTCCAAGAGCGTTCCCACACAGCCTCCTCTGATTTGTTGGATGGCTCTGTGGGTGGGTGATGGGAGTGTGTCCAAGCAAACATCCTGGCCAGTGGGTGGGGGTGCGTGCGCAAAGACCCATCCCCCACCCACCGCTGCAACATTTACACAAATGCCCCCTCCCCATCAAACACCCTCCCACACACCCAGCAGTGGGGAGTGGAGAGGGGCATCCGTGTAAAAACGGCCGTTGTTAATTCACAGCAGATTGCAATGGATTATACATAGTTAAGTGTTTTACATTTACCTAAATCAGTAGACTAAGGTATTATGGTTGTAAAAATAAAAAGATGAACTCAGTGTGTAACACGAATATATGTAATTTAATACGTTTGAATGCCAACATATATTTTGTTTTGATATTTATTTTTTTCAAGGCATTTGTATAAACTGTAGGAAGTGCTATAGAAATTAACTATAAGATATTCCAGTTTTTTTATTATAAGTCAAAACAAAACATTAGATTATATGAAAAAATAACAGTGCAGAGCTCTAGGCTAAAAGCATTCAGCAAGTAGAAGATCATAGCTGCCATGTTATGGACCAACAGTCCATCTAGCCCAGTGTTCCGTCTTCGGTCACTTCAGAGAAGTACATGAGAGGTCATAAAGTAGTGATCCAATCCCTATTTGTTTCCGACAGTTGGAGGTTAAGTGCCCTGACCAACTTGACTAATAGTCATTTATGGACTTAACCTCTACAAACTTATCCCATTTGTTTTTTAAACAGTTACACTATTGATTATTATTAGTAGTAGTAAGCATTTATATAGCGCCAACAATGTACCTGGCGCTTTACAAAGTAATGGGACAGTCCCTGCCCTAGGGCTTACGATCTGAGGGGGGCGGGGGGGAGATGAAGGAAGGGGAACAGAGGGAGAGACAAGGAGTGAAACGTTCACGAAGATGCAAGGTCCCAAGCGCATGTGCTTGGCTTGGTTACATTGAGAATGGTGGCTGGCTGGTCCATGTGGTGAGGATATGAGTACATGGACCTAAGGTGGTAAATTGTACTGAATGGAGGGTATCAGCAGGAGTTAGGTGAGGGGAGCGAGGAGTCGTGGAGGGCAGCATGAAAGAGGTGGGTCTTGAGGAGGGATTTGAAGGTACGAAGGGAGGGGGTGAAGCGGATGTTGGCAGGGAGGGAGTTCCAGGCATAGGGGGCAGCTAGGGAGAAGGGACAAAGGCGGCTAGGGGAGCAGGAGGAGGCATGGGAGGGCGAGAGAGTGACAGAGGAGGAACGGAGTTCACGGACTGGAGTACGGAGGGAAATTAGCGCAGAGAAGTAGGTGGGAGCAAGGTTGTGAAGAGCTTTATAGGTGAAGACTAGGAGCTTGTGTAAGATTCGTTCAGGAAGGGGGAGCCAGTGGAAGAGAGGAGAGGAGGGGCTGCACATGGTTAACGCAACAAGCAAGGTGGATCCTCACAACCTTGATCTTCGCAACATCCACTGGCAACAAGTTCCACAAGTTATTTGTACATTGCATTGGAAAAGTATTCCTTGTTTTTGTTTTAAATCTGCCGCCTGTTAAGTTTCATAGTGTTCCCTATTTTTAGTATTGTTCCACAGCACTCATGGTTTTGTAAACTTGTATCGTATCCCTCCCCCCACCCTAATTAGTCATCTCTTCCCTAGCCTGAAGAGTCCTATCCTATTGAGCCTCTCCTCACACGGGGAAATGAAGACTAAGGCTGTTTTCACATGGATGGCCCCACCCACCGCTGGGTGTTCCGGCGGGGGGGTGGTTGTGTGTGTGTGTGTGTGGAAACAGGCCAGCAGTGGGTGGGGGGGGATGGGTATGCGCCTTTGTAAACATCACAGGCGGTGGATGTCTGTGCATGCGTGCTCCTGGCGCACACCCACCTACACCCATCACCTACCCATCTCCATCCACAGGGCCACCAGGAAAATCGGAGAAGCCCCCATCAGCGGAGGTGGGGGTGTGCCGTGTAAACACACACCCCTCCCCCCGCGCGAGCACACCCATACCCCCACTCACCCCCGTCCGTGTGAAAACTGCCTAATTCAAATAATTCATTTAGCTTTTCTGCAAAGACTTATCTTCCTTGAGTATGCCTCATTACTGCAGAACTCTAATAATACACCCCTCTTCCTCCCCAGCTTTACCCCTGCCTGATAAATGCTTGGCCAAATAAATAGGTCTTATGCTGCCTCTTGAAGACACTCAGACTGCTAGAACTTAGGCAAGCCTCCAGGGGAAGGGAGTCCCAAAGCTGTGGAGCAGCCAGCAAGAATGCTTCTCTGCGTGCCTGGGACATATGGACCCAGGCCAATGATGGAACTTGCAAGAGGGCGCTCTCAGCTGATCTGAGAGGCTTCAGAGGGAAAAGGAGGTCCGTATTGCCTGCTGCTGCTCTTGAAGTGCTTTCTTCCCCTTTTGCTCCTCTGCAGACTGCTGTCCAGAACAGCCTTTAGGATAGGACCCTACCAGTCTTGAATAAGGGACAGAATTCATTGAAGGGATGCATAATATTTCCTTGTTCTTAAACTATTTTGGGGTCCTATAAAGTTTCTGTGAATTGATCCTGTGAAATAAAAACTCTGGATTTTTTTGTTATGTAGATATGAACTTCAATAGTAGACAGTAAAATGCAATTGAAATTTAATGTGCCCTCTAAAAGCAATACAATTGCTGAGAAACCATAACAGCCATCAAAGACTGAATGATATAGATGCAAGTTACTCAAGAACAAGGTATAATTTTCACAGCAGATGTTTATATCAAAAGTTAATTTAAAAGTGTTTATTGTACTTTGTTTCCTTTCACTTAATTCTATTTAAACGATATTCCTTATAGTAGTTGGGTTTTGTTGAAAGTTGTTTAATATTAATGCTCTTCCTTTGGAAGCCATATTTTTGTTCAGATACTTGTCTTTGCATCTGACTGAGTAGCGCCCGTATTGCAAATTTTGATGGTTTGCATTCTAGCTTCTTTGTTCATGCTGCTTTCATTGCTTCCTTATTTTTATAAAAAGTTTCTAGGATTACACTTAATTGGCTTGTCAGTCAGGGAAAATCAGTGCTTCAGGCAGTTAAGTGTGCAAGACGCTAGATAACAAAGAAATAGAGATTTTTGTCCTCATCTTGGCTGTGAAAAATCCATTATTCATCATCTTATTGTTTTTAAATACCAAGGTAAAATTTTCCAACACAATGGGAAAATTGCTTTTGAAATGGAATAAATTGCTTGCCATTTCAAAGGCAAAGTTGTTGAAATTAAGGTTACTAAACATGATGCTGCTTGTATCTCATCTTTCGCTTAGTACAACTGCATATTTAAGTGTAAAGTTGGGAGAACTGTTTTTGAGAAAATATTTAAATATTATGGTATAAAACACTTCATGAAGAAGTGATTAAAATTAGGATTTAATTTTATTCTGTAAATATTACCATGGTTTCAAGAGAAATTTAATTTTTATTCAAAATTTGTACCCCTCCTGGCACACAGCTCGGAGCGGCTCACATCACAATAACACAACAATAAAATAAGCGTTAATATTATTGCTCTCAAAACAACATAAAACAGATAAAACTAACAATCCCAGGAGTCTGAAAAAATACTTTCCAACAACCCCCACCTTAACACAGTCCCCCACCCCTACCTATCTCCCTTGTCAAAGGCCTGGCAGAACAGCCAAGTCTTGCAGTCCTTCCTGAAGGAGGAGAGGGTCGATGCTGTCCGGGCCTCTCCTGGGAGGGCGTTCCATAGCTGCGGCACCGCCACCAAGAACGCCCTCTCCATCGTGGCACCCCTATATATGTGGAGGACCTCAAGCAGGGCTCTCCTGGTGTACTGTAAGGACCGATTCAGGGCCCGGGGAGTAAGGTACATGGGGCCTAGGCCGTTTCGAATTTGAGTTTTAATGCTATATATAGATGTTTGCCCACCAAGACTAGGTTCTTTCTCACAATTCTCTTTGATTTATTTAAGGGAGGTTTTTATGCTGGGGCAATCATCAAAGAAAATTCATGGAGCAGATTATTTTTTTCATTAAGATTTTGTTTACAAACTAATTTTCCATCCGTTTCAACTTACAGTGAAGTGTGCAGGGATATAAAAAGTCAACTTACCTGTTTGCCTATGGTGAATACACTCTTTGAACTGACAAGTGGATTTTCCAACCCTTGTCCAGAATGCTCTGGCCTTTCTTAAGTTTAGGACTTTTTACATGCCTCAGAACCCGGGGGTGGGGTGGGGTGGGGGCGGCGGTAGTGTTATGTGACCTAAAAGCTCGTACTCTCTCACTATCAGTAATAGTAGTTGGTCACCATTTCTTACATTTGGGACCAACATAGCAACTACACTCTCTCTGGACTATGGCCTTAAATACACAGATGGGGGTGGGTGTTTTGGCGTGGTGGTTGGAGGTGTGCGTGTGTGTCCGTTTTACATGGATACATGCCCATCTCCACCCACGGAGTCTCTTCCGTTTTACCGGAGGGCTCCGTGGGTGGAAGTGGGTGTGCAGTAGGAGCGCGCACGCACAAACAGCCACCGCCCGTGGTGTTTACATGGGCGCACACCTGCCACACACCTATCCCCTCCCCCCCACCGCTGGCAGTGTACACAGACTGCCCCCCTGCCACATACCCGCCCGAACACCGAGCGGTGGGGGGGCCTGTCCGTGTAAAAATGGCCGATATGAAGCCCAAAGGAGCAGGTGTTGTCTCCCCCCTCACCGTGGGACCTACACCTTCAGTGTGCAATTCTGGGAGCATCTAGAGACTGGAGTAGCTTCTTGCATATTTTTAGATAACTCCATAGAACCTGTTGGCAATGGTGCAGCCTAGACTTTCTACAGGGCTGTTTACTTTAGGTCTGCCTCAAACAAAGGTATTCGTAGAAGACAGCCTATGGAATGTTTCCACTGAAAGAGAACTTGGATGTTAAAGAACCCCTTTTTGGTGCTGTAATTCTACCAGCATACAGAGGCTGGAGCAACATGGCAATAACGATCGGTATATTGCTGTTGTATATGAATTTTCTGTTTCTTCAGTGCTGTTGTTTAATATCAACAGGTACCAAGTAGAAGATGAATCCTCCCACTTAGATGAAATGCCTCTAATGATGTCGGAAGAAGGCTTTGAAAATGATGAAAGTGATTATCACACTTTGCCAAGAGCCAGAATTTCTCAGAGGAAGAGAGGCTTAGAATGGTTTGTCTGTGGTGGATGGAAATTTCTTTGCACCAGGTTTGTTGCCTGCTTCTAATTCTCATTGTCATAGAACAAATGTTTTTACTATAAAAATCTATATTGCATATAAAAATTGTATTAAAATTACAGTGCAAGATTATATTAAAAAATCAAGCACTTAACATTAAAAAGAAACACCAGTTTTATGGTCATGTATATAATCCCCGCCTTGTGTCCATTTTGTGTATTGAATGCATTGTTAATAGTATGCAGTAGTAGCTAAATACTATAAAATAATGTGTATGTATAATGGGGCAAAGGTTTAGTTTATGTAGGTACCAGTAAAGCTAATAACGCCTAAAATCCAAGTTCTTACGTCGAACAGAGCTGTAAAAATCTACTTGCTTCTGGCAAATATACCTTCTGAGCTGATGAGGAATTTTCAGTCTCTTCTATTGTAAGTTCCAGTCCAGCAAGTAGTGAACTATACAATGTGCAGTCCGGGCTAGTACGTTATACATGGTGCAGTCTTAATAACTATGAAACCTATTTTGGCTGGGGTGCAGTGGGATTGGGGGCTGCAAGGCAAAGCCGCTCGTCCATCGTCCATGATGCAGAGCTGCAAGCTGTAGGTGGGGGTATGGGCAAGTGGGGTCTCGGGAGCAAAGAAGCTACTGCAGCCTGTTGCCGTTACTGCGCAGCTCTGGCCCGTTCGGCTCTAGGACACACCTGTGCAGCAAGTGACAAGCTGGCTCTGCTGCTGCTTCACCGGCAGCATTTACCCCACTGTCGGGCTCGCGCAAACGCTCTTCTGTGCTAGGTGTACGTAACCCATTATTTTAAAATCTCCCTCTCTCCATTGGATAACACGGGAACTTAACTACATGACCGATTTTCAAAACCTAAAGTCAGGAAATTACTACCGTGTACTACAGCTTTGGTTTCCTCACAGCTGTACACCTCCAGATGAATAACTTAAAACTGACTTTTCTGTGCCAAAAAATAGGTCACGAACCATAGAAAAAACAGTTGTGCCTTTAAATTCAAAGTCTTCTAACGCAGCCGTTTCTCAATCAATCTGAATTTCAAATTGTGCAGTGATAGGATAAAGCATCTTGATTTTATAACAAGTAGAATTTTTGGGATTTTAACGTGTGCAGCCTGTCTTAACTATAGAGCTGCTCCCCCAGCTCTGTAATCAATAATGAATAATGAAACATGCTTACTAGAGCCTAAACGAGTACCCGCAAAAACAGATATACCTGTCGAATTTATGCTACCCGAATAAAACCAAATATTTGGAGTGTTTTTTGGTAACCGAACTGATTTTTGCTCAGGCATCCAAAATACCAACAACTGGTATATTGAAATACTGAAAATCCCCTCAAATCCTGAAAAATTCAGGACAGTTTGTCCTGGGATTATTTCAGTATTTTGGTATACCGGTTGTTTGTATGTCACTATTTTGGGTAATCGGCTGTTGGTATTTTGTTTTTTGGGTACTCAAACGGTATTTGGGTACCAATTCAGGTACCTGAAACACTCCTGAAAATGTGAGTATTACCTAAAGGTACTGGATCAGGTACCCATTTCAGCCCTAGTACTTACTGCCTTGCTTGTACTTGTGTTGAACTTGCCAACAGGCTAAGCAAAACATGCTTGATGACTATCCTGATAGAATCTTCCCACCAACAAAGGCAATGAGGGCCTTGTTCACCTTCTGCTTGAATTGGCAAAACTGTTCTCTGTGATATAGTTGACCTCTGTGTTGGGACCATTCCACCAAGAGCAGGAAAAGACTTTACAGATGATGTTGCCACACCTGGAACTGGAATAATAGTTGATGTTGACTGACGTAACTAATCTTGATACATCATTAACTTCCTTTCAGATTGGGGCAGTAACATGGTTTAGGCCAGCTATCTCAAAGGCACCAGAGGTATTGTCCTTCTCTCCTATAAGGTTATCTTAATCTTTGGAAGAATCCCCCAAACAAGGTAGGTCACCCAGTAAAATTGCCCTAAGAAGCAATTACCAGGGAAAAAGTCTCCAAGCAAAATGAAGTAGGGGATAGTAATTCTCAACAAGAAGGTGACCCACAATTTATATAGATTTGTCAGTGCTAGACAGCAGCACTCATGAAAACGCATTTGTCACTGACAGCAGCACTCATGAAAACGCAGTTTTAGACTGCAGTAACAGAAGCATTGTTTCTAAGTTAGTAACAGAAGTAATAATTCCACTCAGTTTGGCACTGATCAGACATCACCTGGAGTATTGTGTCCAATTTTGAGTGCCTCATTTTAAGGACATTGACAAATTGGAGCAGGTTCAGAGGAGAGCAACAAAGATGAAAAGGGCATAGGTTAAGTCTTAGGAGGAAAGGCTGAAGAAACTGGGTATGTTTAGCCTAACAAATAGAAGACTAAGGGGAGACATGATAGCAGTCTTCAAATATCTAAAGGGCTGCCTGCAAGAAGATGCCAAATAATAGTTCTGCATTGCTGCAGAGGGTAGAACTTTAAATAATTGTTTCAAATTACAGGAAGGTAGGTTTCGTTTAAATATCAGGAAAAGCATCCTGACAGTAAGAACTGTGTAGCAGTGAAACAAGCTGCCTAGGGAGGCTGTAGGTGAGTCTTCATCGCTGGACAGCCACTTGTTGGAGATGATGTAGCTTGTAGTCCTTATCGTGCATCAAAGCAGGTGCAGGAACCCTGAGGTTCCTTTCAACTCTTAAATTCTATTACCATACGAGTGTATACTCCTTTTCCAGGAGTATATACTTTGTTTTCTACTTGTAAACCAAAGTAATTCAGAACTCCTGATGTGTAAATGATTTAGGAGTAAGTGATTTAAGGCTTAACTACAGCAAAGTATCTGTTTGTTCGGAACGTGGACTGAAATTCAAAATTCTATTATGTACTTACATGTTGAGACATAGAATTTGAATTACATATTGAATGAAAATGTCCATGGGAGTGTAAGAGTTTTCCTTGCTGGAAGGACAAAGTATATTCAAAGTGCATTTTTTTAAAAACCAAAAACCTTTGTGGCTGACAAATCAAAACATACTTTCACTGGATCACCAAAAAACACAATTGCAATGTGTGGCTAATGTTTTTGTTAAACTTGAGATTTCTACTCCAAAATGTTGAGGTTATATAGAGGGGTGTGTTCTTTTTCTTCTACAAAAACAAAACAAAAAACAAACAAAAAATCCTCCCTGTTCTGGAATAAATTCTACAATGTTCAGGTCCCCCAAAAGTATGAAAAAGCTGAAAGCATCTGAAAAAAGCCTTATGGACTGGGGATCTTTACACAACTGTTATTCCTAAATACTCTGATAATAAAATATCATACTTAATTAAGAAATGCTGTTGCTTGCAACACTACTCATGATTCAAATGAGCAAAAAATTTTCTTGCAAACTGTGATGTAACCAACATCATTTGTTTTAGAAACTGCTTGCTGTTTTCATAATACTGTTAAAAAGTAAACTATGATATAGCAGTTATTTGGTGGCTGTAATCATTTCCCCCTTTAACTTACAAATTCTCTTCAAGCTTGTGAAATTATAATGCACATAAATCAATACTCTGGAGTTCTTCGGGCTGGATTGGGCTGGATTGATTTCTTTCTCATGAGATTTACATTCCACTTGTTATCAAAAAACACTTTGTCCCTATGAAAATGGTGCCACTGAATGGCATTTCCATATGAAGTGAAGGGGATATCAAATGCTCGGATTAATTTGGGCTCTAAGATGGCCTGTACACTTTCAATTAATCTGCAACGCATTTGTTATGCAGAAGCATGGGAAAATGCTGATCTTTTAAGAATGACATGACTACTGTGTTGCTTTTGGCCTGATTACTGAAGCTACCTGTTGAGTACAATAATTACAGTATGTTTTCTTTGCAGAAGTAGTTTCTGCTACTTAAAACTTAATAAGGAATAACTGACCCTTGCAGACAATAAAGAGCTTTAATATTATCTTTCTGTTTTGTTGAAAATGTTTTGAAAAAGTTGTCCATGGTTAAGCTTGTTGGATAAAGTAATAAAGAACACTGGCAGCATTAAGGTTAGAGTTTGGTTTTTAGTTTAGCTTTTGACTTGAGGTGGGAGGGGGAAGCGTTTCATGGGAAATAGTAAAATTCCATACCAGTTCAACAATTGCTGGTGGTTTTTTTAAATAAGTTCACTCGCTGGCATGGGGAGCATATTCCTTTGTTTCTCTTTAGACAAAGTAATGTCGCTTCATGAACTGGATTAATGAATGGATAGTTAATGGATGTATTTTAAAGAGGCCCATACTGTGTCTCAAGTCTCCTCATAATTACTGTGCTGGCTGTACTGGGTCACTCGATTCCTGTTTTCGGTGTCTTCATCTTCCTAAATTTGCTGCTAAAATAGGGAGTTGAACGGCATATCTCATGACAAAGGTTTTGAAGATTAGCTACAAATCTTTATATTTGGCTTATAGTACGTGACTCCTTTTTTACAATTGTCATGTTATGGTAGCTTTTTTAATTCATTCTTAAATCTTCTAGTTGCTATCTTCATTTTAGTGGGCATTTAAATGATTTAATTGGAAGTGTTTTAGACATCGGATGAAATGAGAATCTTGATTTCTTGGGCATCTATCACCAGTCGTTGAGAGTTTTTTTGTTCTTTCTAAAATTAATACTGTATATTGTCATACATATTATTTTGAAGAGAGAGAGAGCTTTTAGCTTTCTTGGACTGAAAAAGCAGTTGTATTTTATCTGCATTCTCATAAACTGGCTTTTGTACCTCCTGTTTTATGTCCTTGCTACAGTCTGTGGCTATAAAGCAGTATTCCTCGGTGTCTCTCATGTGTGTGAAATCCAGTCCACGGAGCCTGCTCCTGTGGCCCCGAACTCCTTGCTTTACACATGTAGCTTGGCCTGAGATACTGTCATTGAAATATGAGCCAACTTGTACCTGCACTGTCCCTCTCGCTCTTCCAGGCTGGATGGGAGGAGTAGAAAGTGAGTGGGACTAACTAAACTCATCTTTGATTGGTCAGAGAGTAAGCATGTCCCCATCTCTTCTTCTCCAGAGGTGAACCACAATGGTGATTCTGGGTGAAAACAGACATGACGGTTACCACCCTTTAACCACCCTTGGTGGTCATTTATGCATATTTCAGGGCTGCATAGGGCACCAATACAGCCCTGCAACATGCATAAATAACCACCAAGGGTGATTAAAGGGTGATTAGCGTCATGTCTGTTTTCACCCACTGTACGCTCTTTCTCTCTCTATCAAGGGCCATAAGAAAGCGGAGGGGTGTTCCCCTCTTGGCTTCTGTGGTCAGAATAGAGAAGGGGAGAAAAGCTGCCACCTTCCCTCAAAATGAATATAATGTATTTAATTTTAATGGGGGATGGGAGAAAGGGAGGTACGTAAGTGTGTGGTGGAGCTTTTCGGAGAGTGTACGTCTGACAAACCTGTTTAGCTCTCCTTGTTGTTTCCCCCCAGCCCTCCCTCTTGGGTCTGTTTCATTCCCCAGCCCTCTAGTTCTACCTCATCAGCCTCTTCCCCAATCTAGTCCCTTTGGTCCTGTCCATTTCACTCTGTTCCTTTTTGCCCCCACCAGCTCATTCTTAATTTTATGCACATATGTGCTAATCTACCATTTGGCCCAAAAAGTAATGTCCTTTTTTAAAATTATGCCTGCCAAAAAGTAATTGTGTAACACAAGTATATTCTGACCAAATTTGAGATTAACTGAAGAAACCTTTAAGCGTTGGGTCTTTAAACTCACAGCAAATATTTCTAAAGATTTTTTTCATACGAATTCAAAGAATGTCCTGGAAACTACACATTTTTTTGAGTCCCTGATGAGATACATGTTGGATAATTTTATCATTTTACATCAAAAATAGCTATATTAAATCTGAGTTTTTTGATATTGAACTACTGTCAGGTTCCCTCAAATTTTATAGACTATGATGTATAGAAGTCTTGGTTAACGTACTCTTTAAGTGTCTCAGGACACATGACAGAAAGTCTCTGTAAGCTGATGGATTCCTACTAAAATCTGCACAGAGCAAGATTTTTAGTCTTGCAAAGTAACTCATTTGTGTGCTAGAAACACTTTAAAATGGAATTGTCAAAATCCATAATTATTTCCATCAGTTGAGACTTAGTTGCATCTAAGGGCTTAAAGTGTGCTTATCTCTAGATGCCAATCAATCCTTGTTAGGTATCACAATTGTTTTGCAGTGACAAACTTCATTCTTGCATTTATACTCATTTTACCAAGCTGCTGAGGGGTTTTTGCAGTAGGAAAACAATACATTTAATAATGTTGAAATAATAATTTGGAAACTACCTCCCATTTGGTGCACCATGTAACAGTGATAAAGGCAATAATAAAAACAATATTTGTTGTAAATTTTGAGGGAAAACTTTCTAGACATTATGTAGCTAGAAATTAGGTTCAAACCCACATAAGTCAAAGTTTTCTTAAACTGCAGTGTATTCTTGCTACCATGAACGTTCTGAGAGCTAAGCATTCTTTATAGTGAAGGGATTGTAATGGCAAAAGGATGGTCAAAATGCTAGACCACAAGCTGCCAAGTTATAGACATTGGTCCTCTGAAAGACAGGTTGCTGTAGTGAAGGTGCACTTCCTTAAATTGAATAAATCATTCACATGGCACAAGCCTTTATGTGGCCCAATATAAACCAGCACATTTATATCTATTAGTTGCCTGTTCATAGTTTTTTGGGCAAAATGCCCACTTTTTGCAAAATGGAAATGATAAATATTGGATGGCATCTCCTGGCATTGAGCTCTTGGAACTTTCATCAAAGCAATGTCAGGCTGTGTGTGCGCGTGCGCGTGCTTGCACATGACCTCTGTTAATACTGCATTGTGGCCAAATCTTTGTAAGGAAATTAGACCACTTCAGTTCCTTCCCTCCTGCTTCATGGAGCTCAAGTGACTAGTGTTGCATCTAGTTTGGTTCAAGCTCAGACAGCCAACCTTTGATTCCTGTTGGATATTTTTCTGTGCATAGTTTATAATGTCCTAGATATCCAAGTAGTTTTCATATACTTTACATTTGCTTATTACATTTTGAGCTTTGGTTAGTGTTGTACTTTGAGCTTCCAAGATTTGGCTTGGTACCAAAACCATACCTGGCACTGAGCCTTATAATCAAGGCTGCCAACAGTTAAGCATCTAACAGCCCTGTCACACTAGCCTGCAGCTTAGCCTGAGAGTGTTTCCACATGTTACATTATATATGCATTTGTGGTGTTCAGTATTCAGGCTTTTGAATATGTGCTACTTGAAAACACACATCCTGCCATGGGAAACGCTTGGGTTAGTTGCTCCCAAGAAGCAACTGTCCTGTCTCTTTTCTCCCTTATCGCAAGTGTTACGTGGTTGGCCATGCCTGTGTACTTCTGGTCTGTACTTCTGTTTTGTTCCAGGGTAGGCCTTAATGAACTACAACCACAAAGGGTGAGCAGAATCGCCATGCACAACAGGTCTTTGGTAGATGCCTTCAGTTACAGAGGTGCTCTGTAGCCCATAAACTCCCTTCTCCATAGAAAACACAAAGAAGGGAGAATTTTCACTATCTAGTATATAATCCTGTGACCATAGCTACTACAGGACCTGCCCTCAAAAACCTAACTGTCTGGTGCAGTCCACAACAGCCTGCAGAACGGAGAAGAATCTCTTCTTGATGGATATGTGGAGGTAGTTTGGGGGTGGGGTGGGGTGTATGGCAACACAAATGCTGTTGATGGCATCAGTGCAGCTGGAGGAAGCCTGGTTTTTGTTTTTGTTTTTGTTTCAAACCATGTCCTCACCACCTCTAAAATCCCAAGGTGAATGTTCCAAAAGCATTTTGATGGCACTGAAAAACTTTAACAACAACGGGACCCACAATGGAGATTTTTTTGACACCAAAATGGTTTCCCATGGATCCTTTTTGGGGAAGCAAGCTTCCAGAAGAGAATGGCAACCTGTTTTTCCACTGAGATGCTAGAGTGCATGCTAGTGCTATGACACTGTAGCACAGGTCTTGGCCAATTCCATTATAAGCCTGCACGGTATTAATAAATTTGCAAACCATTGTCTAGGAAGAGTGGAATGACAGATAAGATTGTCCTACCAGTTGCAGCAATTGGTGGCAGATCACATGCTCCATAAAGTTAGCTCACCACCTCTGTCATCATGGAAACTTGTGGAGACGTTCCCAATAAAATTTAGGTGATTTGCTTTATTTTGTCAAGACGTTCCAAGATGGATGGAAATGATGCTGAAGTGTCATGTGCCAGATCATGCAAACACTGTTCCATTATCTATCTCTTCAGGACCAAATCTGATGCACCCTGCTGTACAACAGTTCTAGATCCACACCAGCAGCATTGAAAAGGGATCTCCTCTTCTTTTTTTGAATTCTTTCTAGGTGCAAATCAGCTCCTCAGTGGTGTTTGCTGCCTTGATCCATCCACTACATGCAGGTGTGCTTGCTGTTGATAACAAGTGATAGAGAGTGCATCAAGGGATATAATATGGAGAACAACCCGTAGGAGGGAACATCGGCCTCTAAAACGGGTGGAGAACCTTCACCCCACTCCAGGCTGGATCAAACGTTTTGTGAAGTGCTGCAGGCTGGGGCAGTCACACCAGCGTGGGCGTCTGGATCTTCCTGTGGGAGGGCTTGGCTACTCCGTGAGTGCTCTGTGGAGACAGAGCCCTACCCTTTGTGGAGTGCTCACAGCATGTATTCTGGGCCCAGAATGTTCTACTGTGTGTGTGGCCACGATCGGTGGCGACTTTACCTCTCTTACCTTAACAGCAGCTCACTCAAGTGGGCCAGGCAAATAATGAGGGCATGCTGCATTGAAGGTAAGATAAAGGATGCCTGTTCTCCACCCGTGCTCTAATACATGTGAGGAACGCACGAGCAAATGAATGTTATTGGGTTATTGGGAATTTGTGGCGTCATGAGAGTTTCACACAGTGACTTGCTACGTGGGCATTGCAACATGTGGAAATGCAGAGAAATGCTTATTTAGCTGGTGTGGCCAACTGCTGTAGGGCCACTAGTGGCAGTTATTGCTCATAGACTCAATGTGCCTGAGGCTGATCTAAAACAAAGGCCCTTTTTACATGGGTGGCAAACACCCATGAACACCCAGACATCTGGGTGTTCATGGGTGTTTGCTGCCTGTGAATCGCACCGCGGCTAGGTGGGGGGTGGGCATGTGTGTGTGCTCTCACGCGCTCCCATCCACACCCATCACCCACCCACGGAACCATACAGAAAAATGGAGGAGGCTCCATGGATGGCAGTGGGGGAAGGTCGGTGTGCACCCATCAGAACCTCCCATCCAGTGCACACCAACCCCCTGCCTAGAAAGGGCCAAAGTTAGTGATGGCAGCAGTATTTAATCTTAACTTCCTTTATTTTTTCTCTCACACATCTAGTATTTCCCTACATTTTTTTTTTTTTTAAAAGAGGTTTGTTTTTTTTTGTTTTTTTAAAAAGGGTTGTGTGGCTTCCAGCGTACCTTACAGGAGAGGTTTTACGTGTTCCTCTGACAATTGTCTGAAGAAGACCCTTAGTACTAAGCCCTAGGACATCCCGCTGATGTACGTTGCAGGGTGGATTGATTTAAATCAAGGCGATTCAAATAATTGATTTGTCATGATTTTAAATCAAGAGAAAAAACAAATTTAAATTGATTTAAATCTAGTTTCCCATGGATACTACTTCACAAATATATCCTAAACAATGGTGCAGATCTGATCACTAAAGCATGTTAATTTACAACTCAGTCGAGCATTTACACCATCTAGGAAGGTATACTTTGCATACATTTTTAGATAACTTGATTTTCATTTTTCACAAATTTTAGGAAATAGTACACAATACATGGTTTATTTAATAGATACCTTTGCTTATTATCTGTGTCAAATTGCACAGACACAGTGAGTACATTAGGCATGTTAAGAAGTAAATCTCATACAAATTAGCATGTATAACATATTTTATTAAACTAAACAATCTTAAATGTTTCACATTTGCAGCAGTCTCCTGAGTTCCCTAGACTGGCCTTAAAACCTTTAATTTTTTTATTTTGAGATTTTGCTAACGCTAACAGACAAGTCATCACAATAATAAAGGCTGTCCTTAAAACCTTTAAAACTGGATCTCATCTTCCTCCCCACTCACTGTCATTTTATTCATAGACTGAAACAGAAATACAAGTTTCCCTGCTTTTTCAACTCCCAGTCGATTTCTTAGCGTTGAGTGAATAGTACCAAATGAAGAAAATATTCTCTCTGTGCCTGCAGAGGAAGCTACTGCTGTGAAAAGTTGGCTTAGCAACTGAAGAAACTCTGGTTCAAGGTGCTTGACTAATGACTTCTACCAGTTCAGGGGAGTGACTTGGTTTAAAACAGAACCAGTAAACATGTACTGTTTAAATTGTTCCCCTCCAGTCCTGAAATGTATTATGGCTAGCATAACTGAGGAGTGATTATCAGATGCCCATGTCATGGCAGCAGCAGCATCTTCAGAAGTTAGATATCTACCCTTATATCTTGGGTTGAGAATTTTAACAAGAAAATGAAGTGGAGTTAGTACTTGATTCATTTGCTTCTTTATTACCTGCAGTTTAACTTTGTTGTTAGGTATTTCTTTCTTCAGTGTCTCTTAAAGTGCCTTCCAGACTTCAACAGCATCAGCAATGCAGCAGCGATGATGGCTAGCAATGTAGCCATTATTTTTAAGGATGCCTGGTCTGTGAGGAGACTTCCTGTGCAACCTATCATGGGCATAGAGGGTCTCCATCTGGAGTTGGATTTGGCTCGGGACAGAGTGAGAATACTGCTGATTAAACCGTGCACCCACCTGTACAGTAGCCTCCGTGCCCACACTGACTGAGCTGGTGTCGGAGGTGATTTTGCGGTCCCCCAGGACGATGGTTCTCGAGGACGTCAATATCCATGCCAATGCCAGTCTTGGAGGGGCAGAGCGTGAGTTCATGGCCGGCATGGCAACCATGGGCCTGTCTCAGAGAATAGTGGGCCCCACACATGCTGGAGGACCTACCCTGGACACATTTTCCACAGGCCGTGCGGTGGGGGATCCGTTGGTGGGGGAGGTGTCAACAGTGCCCTTGTCTTTATCTCCTCTGGGTGGATATCCTGGCACATATCGGCTCCTGGGATGGTGTGGAACCAGTTGGATTGGTTCGTCCCTGAAGGCTTGTGGAACCAGAAGGGTTCTAGATAGCTCTAGGGGATGTTTCCTCTGACCATGATGGCCGCTCACTTGATGACCTCGTGTCCATGTGGAATACTGTGTTAACGGAGGCCATCGACTGTGTGGCTCCCAGGCGACTGCTCCTGAATTGCCGACAACACAGCTCCCTGTGGTATACTGGGGAGCTGTGGTGGATGAAGCAGGAAGGATGGCGGTTAGAGCGATGGTGGCGTCATTTGTGTAGTGAAGTTGATCGGCTGCGGCATAGAGTTTGATTACGCACCTATGCTGTTGCAGTGCAGACAGCAAATAAGGTTTTCTTTGCTGCCCTCATTGCATCTGCTAAGTCCCGCCCGGCTGAGCTGTTCCGGGTGGTGAGGGGGCTGGTCAGTCCGGCCTCCCTCTGCCTGGATGTAGAACCATCAAATGCTTGCTGTGATTTGTTCGTGAACTTCTTTGCGGATAAAATTGCTCAAATTCACCACAGTTTTGATGCAGCTTTTTTAGCAGAGAACGGGTCAGAAGCAATCTTGTCCTGTTTTATGGGATGAGTTTTGGGCTATGTCACCCTCGGATGCGGGGGATGCTCTTGGGACTGTTCGAGCCGCTTATTGTGAATTAGATCCATGCCCATCCTGACTGGTTAAGGCTAGCCGGGAGATACTGGGGCCGTTGCTGGCGGGGATAGTCAACACCTTTCTTGGGGAGGGCAGGGTGCCGGACTGTCCTAAGGAGGCGGTGGTGCAGGCCCTGCTTAAGAAACCATCTCTGGACGTTGATGCCCTCGCCAGTTATTGGCCAGTCTCTAACCTTCCCTTTTTTAGGGAAGGCTATTGAACGGCTGGTGGCTCGGCAGGTTTAGGGGCATTTGGACTGGGTTAACTTTCTCAATCCCTCGCAGCCGGGCTTTCACCTGGGTTATGGCACGGAGACTGCGCTTGTGGCCTTGGCCGACGACCTCTCCCATGAGTTGGACTGGGGTCGTTCGACCCTGTTGATCCTGTTAGATCTCTTGGCTGCATTTGGTACCGTTGATCATGAGTTGTTGGTGACTTGGCTGCGGGACCGGGCAGGGATTGACGGGACTGTTCTTGAATGGTTCCATTCTTTCCTGGCTGGGAGAACCCAGCGTGTGGTGCTGGGGGAGTTTTCATCTCCTCCCCCCCCCCCCCGTTGCCTCACATGTAGAGTACCGCAGGATTCCATCTTATCCCCTCTCTTGTTCAATGTGTACATGCAGATTCTGGGAGAGGTTGTTAGGGAGTATGGAGTGAGATGTCCTCAATATGCTGATGACACCCAGCTATATCTCTCATTTTCCTCCGACTCGGGCCTGGCAGTCTCGTTGCTTACCCGGTGTTTTTCCGCCGTGGGGGATTGGATGAGGGCAAGCTGCCTGAAACTAAATCCTGACAAGATGGAGGTGATGGTTGTGGGGAAGGCCGCGGGAGTGGTTGCCCCCATCATCGATGGGGTCCATCCTCCCCTGGTTCCTCAGGTCCGGAGTCTGGGGGTGCTCCTGGACCCGCAGCTCCGCCTGGATGCCCAGGTGACAGCTGTGGTGAAGGGGGCATTCCGCCAGTTACATGTGGTGTGTCGGCTTAGGCCGTACGTCTCTGGCTCAGATCTGGCCACAGTCATCCATGCTTTTATTACCTCAAGACTGGATTACTGCAACGCGCTCTACGTGGGGCTGCCCTTGGTGCTGGTTCAGAAGCTGCAGCTGGTGCAGAATGCAGCAGCCCGTCCCATAACTGGGACGGGCCGACGTGAGCATATTACACTGGTGCTCTGTTCTCTGACCTGGCTGCCGATAGGTTTCTGGTCCCAATTCAAGGTGTTGGTGCTGACCTTTAAAGCCCTATGCGGCCTGGACCCCACCTATCTGCAGGACCGCCTCACCCTCTGGGTCCTGGATCGGTCCCTGTGGTCGGCTGGGGGTGCCGTCCTTGGGGGTCCCCTGGGTTTTCCGGGTGTCTGCTATGATGAGGGCATTCTCTGTGGCTGCGGAACTCTCGCCCGCTGGAGATCCGCTTAGCTGCCGACCTCCCCTCTTTCCGTAGACAATGTGAGACCTGGCTGGTCCGCCATGCCTTTCCCAAAGGAGATTTGGGGTGGGTAGGTTGGGTTAGGGTAGTGGGGATGGATTTTTATACTGCTTTAATTGTAATTATTATTGTTTATTTTAATATGTTTAAAATCTTTTTCGGTTGTTGTGAGCCGTCCCGAGATGCCTGAGGCAAGAGGGGGCGGTGTATAAATCTTGTCCTAAATTAATAAATACATAAAATAAAAGTTGGCAGTTGAGTTCTTATTTAGACATGTAATAAGAGCGACACATTTATTAAAACATGTTGAACATGCAAGCTAATTTTGGGTGTCCCATTCTTAAACCTTTTGGCTATAACGTACAGTATAATAAGCCAAACATCTTCTGTTCTTTACAGTTGCTGTGACTGGCTCATAAGCATTTGCCGAAGAAAGAAAGAGCTAAAGGCACGCACAGTGTGGCTTGGATGTCCTGAAAAATGTGAAGAAAAATATCCAAGGAATGCTATAAAAAATCAGAAATACAATATTCTTACGTTTATACCCGGGGTAAGGCTGCTAATGTTTTGGGTTTTTTAAAACTTTTTTTTTGTTTAAAAGGTTGGCATAGTTTCTGTCCTTGAAAAGGTTGTCATAAGACAATCTATTAAAAACTTCTAAAGAAATTATGCATACTATCTTAAGCTTTTGATATTTTTTTCAAGCATTCCTCACATTCTGCAGTCTTTACAGCGGGGTCTTCCTGTCAGGCAAAATTGGAGACCTGCCAATTGGTGACACCTAGCCAGGAACATGTGCCATCCCTTACTTGAAGACTACAGAAGGATGTATTCCTGAGCTGAAAAATGTGCATGTATGCACGCAAACATAATATAAAAATATTACATCCAGCGATACAGCAGAGCCTAAAAGTATATATCTTAACCTATAGGCAGTAATTCTGTCTGCGTGCCAGAAACCAGAGAATCCTTAAAGTTCAGAACAAATGTGTAAGCAGATCCTCAAGGTGGGACAGACTGCTGATTGTGAGGAATAGAAGAATGAAAATGTACATAAGAAATGTTATCTTTTCCTTTTGTATTATACAAGATAATTAATGAAGTCTAAACTTTTATTTAAAATATTTGTTTTACTGATTGTTGTGAAATTGTACTTGTGCAATGTTTATGTATTTTAAGGGCTCACAGTTAACATACCCTGCAACTCTGACAACATAGGTGTAAATGTTCTGTCCCCCATATCCTACAAAATTCTGTAAGGCATATTGTGTTACAAGATTGTTAAAGAAAATTGACTTTAAATAAGTAATAAATTGCTGAAAAGTTCATTCTCATTCAGTGTCTTCCCTAAAGAGGGAATGCAAGGAACTCCGTATAATACTGTAGAACCCTACATATCTGGACCCTTTTGGGGGAGGGGACATATTTTTCTGGGATAGAGAGCTGTCCAGCTATGGTGGAGAATAAAGATGGGTGCTGAACAGGTGCTGTCTGTTCTAGAAAGGGGCTCAGAACAGACATACTCTGTCTCTGGTGACAGTCATAGGGAGCAAAGGCATGTCCAGAGTAGAGAGGGGTGTGGATATTGGGGAATGTGATAGGAGGGGATTACTCTGTTTTTGGATAGATAAAGAGTTGAATGCTCTTAAATTTTTGCTTTATGGACACCTAAAAACCAGTGTTAGCAATCTCCATTTGTTTTTGTTTTTAAGGCTGTTTTTACACAGACACCCCCCACCCCCCAGCTCGGTGTTTGGGCAAGTTTTTTGGGGGGGCATCCTTGTAAACAGTCGGGGGGGGGGATCGGTGTCCGCTCGGTGTTCGTCCGTGTGAACACCGAGTGAGATGGGTCGGGTATGTGCATGCTCCCGCGCATCAACCATCTCCATCCATGGAGCCCTCCAGAAAACCGGAGGATGCCCTGTGGGGGTGTGTAAAAGGGACACATGCACACCTCCACCCACCAGGCCAAAACACCCATCCTCCCCACTCGCCCCTGTCTGTGTAAAAAGGTGCTCTGTTTGTTGTTAATGTAAAGGGGTGGAGTATTTCTTTTAGTGTTGAAGACTGCTTTTGTAGCGGTGACTTGATTTGTTGTAACATTTGTCATTTTTTTTAAACAACAAAAGGGCACAGTTTGATCTTGAAGAGTAAATTTCAGTGAATTCTTAGACTTCAGTGTTTGTTTCCTTGCAAAGCATGAAATAAATTACAAACTGGCTTTATAAATGTTAGCTTTTATTTTGGTCCAAATCATATAGTACAAACTAGCTTTATAAACATTAGTTTTGTTTTTTAAATAATTTAAACTTCAAATTTAGTTTGTTTATTGTGGTTGCACATGTAAAGGAGATACTAAACTCCCCATTTGGGTTAAATCAGGCTGCAACCAGGATTAAAAAGTATCTTCAAACGTATGTCGGAGCAGAAGCCTGGCTTAGGAAGCTGTTCCCATGACATAATTCCCATGATGGATGCAGTCTTTGGGGCGAGTGGCTGTCCATCCACCCTCAAGCCCATCTGTGACAGCCTGGAATTGTGACCCACTGACAGAGAGGGTGTTAGGAACTGGTGCCATTGCCTGGCTGTGAAATCCTCATCGGTGCCTGCAGCCATCCATTTAAAACAGTGCCTGCATCCACCTGGCCTACAGTGCATCCCTGTCTGTGGATGCCACAGAGTCCTGAATGTTGCCATTTAAGAGAGATTAGGTTCCCTCCAGGAACCATAACCTTCATGCTTTTATATTTCTTAAAACAAAAAGTATATAGTTCCCTCCCCATGTTGGATCTGTGCTGAGCCCAGACATAAGGGGGGTCCCAATTCATAGCATGGCAGAAGCTTGGACTTCTCTGCCTGATGATTGCCTGCCCCCTCTACTTCCCTCTCCAGTGGTGAAAGTCAGGACTGTCCTGCTTTGGCTTGCCTTCCTTAGATGTAATGTGTGAAAACCAAACATGTTCATGTCATTGGGTATAAACAGAAGTGATGGCTGCATGATGGTGGCCTGACCTGGCCCAGGAAGCCACGGTGGACACAGACATGCCCACAGCCGGGGTACTGGGGAGGGCAGGGAACACAAGCATGCTGAACATGCAACCAGCTGGCCCCACGTTGTCCCCTTCCCCAGCCATGACGGGCTGCCATAATGGCCAATGATGGCTAGTCATGGTGGACCCGACTGGCCTGGGAACAGATGTGATAGCCTGCTGTGGCCCACTTTAGTCTGTCTGGGCGGGCCTTTGCCCAGGCTGTGACCTCTGAGGTTTTCTGAGGTCGGAGCCTGGGCTAGTCACCCACACAGTCAGGGGCAATCTCAGGCCAACATCTGGTGATGCCTGCGCAGGTGAGGTCCAGGACAAAGCAGACCATAGCAGGCCGCTATCAGAGTGTATGATCAACTTATCTCGTGTGTCCTTTGTCAACCTGCCATGTAGGATGGTCATGAGCTGATCCCAGTTAATTCCCATGACACCCTTCCATTCATTGACTGGGTGCTGACAAAGACAAAGCTACGTTTCAGCTTCTTTGCTATGGCCCTCTCTTGTGCATAGTGTTGCACGCAATCTCACCAGGACCAGATGATGATCACCCCAGTCATGAAGGAAGTCAAATATGAAGTCAGATCTACTATTGGTACTTTGTAACCTATTGCTAAAATCTGCCACTGTACCTGAGGATTGGAGGGTAGCAAATGTAATGCCAGTATTTAAACGGGGCTCCACAAACGATCCTGAAAACAACAGACCTGTGAGCCTTATGATGTTGCCGGGCAAAGTGGTAGGAACAGTGTTTAAGAACAGAATTACTGGGCATATTGGCACAACATAATGGAGAAATAGTCAACCTGGATTTAGCAAATGGAAGTTGTGCCTCACTAATCTATTGGGATTTTTTAGATTGTGTAAATAAGCATGTGGAGAAGGGTGAGCCAGCCAATATAGTGTTTGCATTTTCAGAAAACATTTGATAAGGTCCTTCATGAGAGAGATTTGTGGAAATTAAATAGTCATGGAATAGAAGGAAGTGTCCGATCATGGATCGGTAACTGGTGGGTAGGGCTAAATGGTCAGTTCTTGCAATGGAGAGAAGTAAACAGGTGTGCCTCAAGGATCTGTACCAGAACCAGTGTTGTTTATTATATTTATTATAAATGGCATGCTTCAAATCCAACTCTGAAGCAATTGCTTTATTTATTGACCACACCTGTGGGTAAAAGAGGTTACTGGTTAACAATCAATCGTTTATTGTTTAAGCCAAAGGCCATAACAAGAATACAAAACACTAAACAAGTAGATAAAATAGACAAAGTAGTAACTAAACATTGCCGGGAACAAACAGCAAGCATCGTCTAGAGCCCAAAACACAAAATATAATATATTTAAAAAGAGGGCTTATCAGAGCCACTGCTACATAAATATAAAATATAAATCAAACTATCCATCATTTGATCAACAAAAGGAATATATGGTATTTAAGTAACTCAAAACAATTTCAAAACCCTGATACCAGGGACAAATCAAAAGAAAATTACAATCATCCCTCCAAAAAAGTACTTACCCCTCATCAAGGGGAAAAATGATACAATAGTAATGCGCTAGGCCATAAGCCACAATAAGGAAACCGCCATACCGGGAGGGGTGGGACCCCGGGCCCATTACCGGCTACCGGATTTACCGGTTACCGGTTCCACGAAAACCGGATTCCCGGATTAAATCCGGTATACCGGTACCGGATTTATTCCATTGGTTTCAATGGGGCGCTGTGTCCCCATTGAAACCAATGGAATAAATTCCTCCCCCTCCC
>QEPC01012832.1:673174-698651 GCA_003113815.1 Sphenodon punctatus
GGGGGGGTGGGGGTGTTAAACACCCCCACCCCCCCCAGGGATCGGGTCATACTTACCCACGGCTGCGGGGACGCCGCGGCCGCTGGTGCTGGGGGGTGGGCTCGCCTTCGCCTTCGCCTCCGGGTCCGGGTCTGACTCTGTTCTTTTTTTAAACAAAAAGCCAGGCTGGGCAGGGTGGGTGGGGGGTGTCCCCCCTTCCACCCGCGCAGCCTGGACTCGGGGAGGTTTTTTTTTTAAGAAACTGTTTTGCTGGGGCTTTAATTTTTTTGACATTGCAGCCATTTTTAAATGGCTGCAATGCAAAAAACCCCGGTACACCGAAATCCGGTACCGGGGCCGGATTACCGGGTCGAATCCGGTAATGCCGGTACGCCCGATACCGGCATTATCGGATACCAGTAGATCCGGAATTCCCACCCTAGTAAATAAGATCCATACATCTATAAGATATTGATATTGATAGGATTAGACCTATCAATACCTTAGCAAATCCGTAAGAATAATGCAAACCCTACATTTCCAGCTTCTAATTAGCTTAATTACCCTGTAATGAGAGATTTATTCCCAAATGGGTCCTCCTGTTTACTTCTAGTCTTAGGGCATATACAGCAATCTCCTTCATGATCATTTTATCAGGATTAGCCAATAAAAATTTAATTTGAGAGAGCAAGCCGCAGTGTTCTTTTCCAGAAAGCCATATGCCTATTGCCTCCTACCTAATGGCAATGCAGAAGATAATGTGGAATATTTTCCACCACCGTCTGGCCGCAAAGGCAGAATCGAACATCAGCGGGAATACCCCGGTATCGGCCTTCAAGGACTTGAGTGCTCATCATGTTAAACCTGAGTGTGGTCAGAGCCCTCCTAGTTGAAAAATTGGTTAAATCCGACAGATAGGCTCCAATCCAGGACTCACTTTTAAAAGGGAATACCATGGAGCTATAAGTTGAGAACCTATCGCCTCTGTCGGCTTGTAAAGCAGCATCGGCAAGCCTATCTCTAATTAAGGACTTGGCTTGCTCCCTTGGGTATTGGTAAAGGCTTATAGTTGAGTAGCCAATCTGGGCCAGGAACCTAACAACTGTTTGATGCCACTTATACTGTGCTAAAACATTTGTCTGCTCTTGGAGACAGAGTCCTGGAAGCTGACCCCTGTCCATATGGACCAACCTAAGCCAGTACCCCAGCAGCTGAGATCTAATTTTCCCTGCAATGTGGGGGAGCGGGAAACACCTGTCTTGGCCCTCATGAGGGCGATTGGAGTACCGCGAGGAACACCAATATGATTCTAAGCAATTTATTTTGGAGTGTCTCCAAACAGTTGAAATTTTCGGTGCCCCATATTTCAGCTCCATACAAAAGTTGAGGGAGTAATTTGTCCCTAAGCAACTTAAGTATAGGGGCAATCTGCTTCCCAATGTTACCTTGGAAAATTTCAAGTTACTGGTTAACCTTTATTCTTCCAATGTTTGCTTTGGTACTATTTCCAAGGGGTAATGTCAGGAAATGGGTCGGCTGTCCTCCTAGCCGGCACTTCTTAATATTCTGTCGGTAACTGTACCCTCGAAGGCCTCCAAGTGAGTTCATGGCTAAGATGGGCTTTGAGCTCTGGTCTCCAAGGTCCAACACTTCACTTTATCCACTAGGTTCTGCCTGCTAGCCATGAACTCACTGGGTGGCCTTGGACAAGTCACTCTGTTTCAGCCTCAGTTTCCCATCTGTAAAATGGGAATAATAGTGAACTGTACCATTTTATAGCCTTAAGATTCCTGTCTGACAAGCTACCATGTCTCCTGATTTCAGGATCTGAAAATAACAAATCAAATCTTTCCATATTAAGTATACTATATGTTGCTGATTGAGGTAGTCTGCTAGTAGCTTGCTCAGCTTATCCCTTCTACTTACAGATATGTATGTCCCCACCCATTGCAATCCTGCAGTGTTCTAGCCTGGCTGCCAGAGCTACTGTGCCACTGGGAGCATTGGCCAACACCCCCCCAGCTTGTCCCTTAAACAGCCATGTCTTTATACAACCATAAGTACCATTCACCTCAAGATGTTTCTGGCATTAATTACCATACTTAGGGGACAAAACCTTCCCCCCCCCTTATTTTTTAGCCAGTCAGATCACTCTCCCTTCCCCTCTCCCCCTCTAAAACACTCACTGTTAAAAGGTGTGATTTGTTGGTGGAGGTCCTTACAATAACTGGCTCGCTGCGTGTCTGTATCACCAAGTGACACTATTAACATATGAGGGTTTCAATTAACATTCTTAATCGAAAACCAATCATGCCAATCTCCCAAAGGAATTAGATTCAGTGAATAATACTTGGACATTTAAGAAGCACCCACACCCTTGTGTGTTATGCCAGTGATATAACTCAGATAAAATGATATAAGCACAAAGCGTCAGTTATGTCTTGGGGACCACTGTTTTATGTTGATTTTTTTTCTGTCTTCTAATGGGGTTTGATGCACCCCAAATTCCCAGTAGCTCAGTGCCACCAGGGCCCCAGTGGAAGGATGGTTTGCAGCCAAAGCTGACCCTACTTCTCTCAACCCTCTTAATTGTGGCATCTACCTAATCTATATCCTGCTCATTCCTTAAGGGACAGGGTGGGTTACAGCATAATATAATAATAATATTTATATCAATTTTTAAAAAGTACATTAAAACATATAAAGCACCCTACAAACACCTACCCCCAGCACCTGTCCCCACCTCCCAAACGCTTGGCTAAAAAGGAAGGTCTTGCATTGCCTCCGGAAAATGCTTTGGCTCGGGCTTTGGTGAACCTGCAGGGGAATGGAGTTCCACAGTCGTGGGAGTTCCACAGCAACTCAGAGTACCTCTGTAGGCACCTGACAGGCAGATGGTACCTAGGTGAGGGGCCTCCTGGCTGATTGCAGGGAATCATGATAGAGCGTAGGAGAGGAAAGGATTCTTCAGATATGTGGGGCCAAGGCCATTTAAGGCTTTAAAGGTCAAAACCAACATCTTGAATTGTGCCTGCAAAGCTACTGGGAGGCAGTGCAGATTTTGACCCTACAGATGGCAGGCTGCCATATTCTGCACTAGCAGAAGCTTCTAAACAGTCATCAAAGGCAGCCTCATTGTAGAGTACCTTGCAGGCTAGCCTTGAGTTTACAAAAGCAAATCAATGTTCAATATAAAAAAAGAGTGATTATTTAAAAGGACAAAGCATCTTTGTACTGAAGGCTGCAAGGGGCACAGGATGACTTACAAAAAGTATTAATAGATATGGATGACAGTGATAAGGTCTGAGTCGGAAAGAAAACTTTCTTGATGGAGTTGGTCGAAAAATACTTCTGGACACCTCTGCAATCTGACAGTCCATCTGTGCTCAGTCCTAATTGGTTACGAACAGTTTCCTCCCTGGAATCGGTCAGTTTCCTTCCCTAGAAGGAGTTCTTGGTTGGCAGAATGCTGTTACAGTGGGAAGCTCCTTTCCAAAGAAGCAGCATTCTCTTGGCTCCTGCAGCAGAACAAGCTGGGGTGGGAGGTGGGGCAGGGCCATGAACCTCATGGTCAGGTTTAGAGAGCTCTCTCTTATTGAAAGTTGTGTACAGGGCTGTAAAAATCCACCTGCTTCTGCTTGCCTCTGCCAAGTGTGCTTTTTGATCTGGAGAGTGGATTTTCTCAGACCAGTGCAAGTGCCAGCCTGGCAAACAATCGTGTGTGTGTATATGTGTAAAAATATATATATATATATAATCACACAGACTTCTGCTATATTTCCATAGGTGGTTTATTAATAACTTTTGTCAGTCATCCTGTGCCCCTTCTTGCAATATATATCTTTCAGGCTTCAGTACAAAGATGCTTTGTCGTCTTTAAATTTTAATTTAAATAATCATTTTATTTTTATATTTAACACTGTTTTTTCTCTCTGATCTATCCAATAGCTGGCAAATATTTAATCACTTATATGTCTCTTTATTAAAACACATATACAAATGGCTACTCACATTAACTATCTTTTTCATGCAGACATGTTCTCATCTTTACAGAGGGAAAAATAATATCTTCTCTTTTACCTTTAATTAATAAGCATGTTCAGTTTACTTAAACAGTGTGCATTTTCCTAAAGGTCTCAAAGTTCATTAAGTTTACAGTAAAAATCATACACTACCAAAATAAAGGTAGCTATGATGTTTGCAAATATCAGCCAAAAGTTGCAAATATCTGTTAAGAGTAGTCTAGTCGAAGGGGTGGGGAAACCTCAGTCCCGGGAGCCAAATGCAGCCTATAACAAGGTTTTATGTGACCCCTTTCCTGTTATTGAATCTGGCCCCTGGGTCTAGTTCCTACCTTCAAATAATGAAAAACTAAGCTCGGGATAAGTGAGAAGTGATGAGGGCATGCGCACAAGGATAGGGGACAGATCCATGGCATAAATCCATGATCTGGAACTTTCTTTTCTTGAGTGCACCCCTTAAGCATCCCCACTCCCAACTTCTGCGTAGCTCTCGGAACTTGTCCTGATTTTCAGAGTGGCCCTTGGGAAGGAAAAGGTTCACCACCCCTGTTCTAGTGTATATGTGCGATGCAACTAGGAATATTTTCTTGGAAGCTTTTCTTAAAGAAAACTAAATTGAAAGTATGTTAAATTCTCAGTAAGAATTCTGTCCAGTTTATATCATGAATACCAATTATTGAACTATTAAATTTAAACTAACTTTAAATCAGTGGAAGTGAGGAATTATTCCTTCACTGCTGAGCTTAACTTGTAAAATAATTTAAACATTTCAGACAGAAAACGAACAAGTTTCATTATGAATAGAAATACAATATCACTCCAGTATAGCTCTTCGTTGCCCTAACTACAATACTGTGTACTGCTGTAAACAGTTTAAATAACTTTTTTCTAAGAAACCATATTACTAGTATTCAAAGGCCAATAATAATGTTGAACCTATTGAGCCCACTTGTGTTGAAACTTCCACAGCATGGTGATTTATCTGAAGCTTTATCTGTAATGGTGCTCTGTTTACATTCTAACCACCTGCTGTCATATGGATACTTTTAATTAGCATCATACCCAAAAATGAAATATATGGTAGAATAATAATCCCAGTTGAGACTGGGTGCCTGGGCATCTAAATGGCAGATGAGATTTAATGTGGACAAGTGCAAAGTGATGCACATAGGGAAAAATAATCCAAACTATGATTACACAGTGCTGGGTACTAAGATAGGAGTTACCACTCAGGAAAAGGATCTGGGAGTGATTATGAACAATACACTGAAATCTTCAGCCAATGTGCAGCAACAGTCAAAAAAAGCAAACGGAATTTTATGAGTTATTTGTAAAGGGATAGAGAATAAAACTGAGGATGTCATAATGCCTTTATACAAATCGATGGTACGACTGCACCTGGAATATTGTGTGCAGTTCTGGTTGCCCCATCTCAAAAAAGACATAGCCGAACTAGAAAAGGTACAGAGAAGGACAATGAGAATGATAAAGGGTACGGAATGGCTTCGTACAAAGAGAGGCTTGACAAACTGGGTCTCCAGCTTAGAGAAGAGAAGACTGAGAGGGGATACGATAGAGATTTATAAAATCTTGAGTGGTATGGAACGAGTATTTCCATTTTATTTATTTATTATAAAATTTGTATGCCGCCCCCTCCTGCTAAAAGCGTCTCAGGGTGGCTAACAACATATTCAAACAATTTAAAACAGCAGTAATACAATTTTTAAAATACTATTAAAACAAAATACAAAATAGCCACCCACCCCCTCTCCCTCTGGAAAAGCACAGAAACAGCCAGGTCTTACATTGTCTACGGAAAGAGGGGAGGTTGTTAATCAGGTGGACCCTCTAACAGGAGGGAGTTCCGCAGCGCAGCCACAGAGAACGCTCTCCGCAAGGTCGACACCCGAGAAACCTGGGGGACCTTGAGGAGTAGATACAGAATGGTTATTTATCCTCTCAAATAGTACTAGAACTAGGAGACGCTCCATGAAACTAGCTGCCAGCAGCTTTAAAACAAATAAAAGGAAGTATTTTTTCACTCAATGCACAATTAGCTTATGGAATTTGTTGCCAGAGAATGTTGTCAAGGCCAGTAGTATAGCTGGGTTTAAAAAAAGCCCTGGATAAGTTCTTAGAGAGTAGGTCCATTAATGACTATTAACCAAGTAGTTTACGGGATGAACTTCTCAGTCGGGAGCTGGGAATGAATAACGGGGAATGGATTGCACATTGCGACTGTTGGTTCTTTTCCCATGCAATCTAGATTGGCCACTGTTGGAGGACGGGATGCTGGACTTGATGAACCATTGGTCTGACTCGTTATGGCACTTCTTATGTTCTTAATTAACCAAGTAAAACTGTAGCGCTCACTTTAGCCACAAGTTGCATATACCCTGCAGCGTCGTCGCTTGTTGCCCCCAGGCAGTTGGCCGTCAAGCTATTAACTGTGACCCATGAAAGTCCCTGTTGTGCTGCCACCACAGCTTTGGTAGCTGCTGTGGCTGCAAAAGGAAGCATGTGCTGCTCCCCAATAATAGATGAAATTTTGTGACTAACAGGTCAGTGGACAGAACCACCACTGTTTCCGCCTAGTGATCACAAAATCCAACTGTTAGCAGGGAACAGCATGGGATGGTCTCCATCCCTTGTGGCTCTGATGTTGGGAGCTGGAAGCAGCCGCAATGAAAGAGGTTGCTGCTGCATTCTAGATGTTGAAGAGTGTGGGGTAGGGGGAAAGTAGGTGTGTGTGTGTGTGTGTGTGTGTGTGTGTGTGTGTGTGTGTGTGTGTGTGTGAAGAAATGTGTCTGAATGCATAGAGGGAGGAATCTGTGCTTGTTTTGTGTGAGAGGGCATCTAATTTAACTTGGAGGATTTGATGGGTCTTGATTTTTAAGGTGGGCATCTGGCATTTAAAGGCATTTTACTTGGGCACCGATTCAAGTTGGGCATAAGTGGTCATGTGACATCCAGTTTTATTTGGGTAAATTTAATTAAACAGAATGAATTTGGTTCAGGGGACATGACTTTCATGTCCGATGTGGGGAGTAGATGTGCAGCCTGATGTTAGGGCTGGTTAATTCATTCTGGCTCCTCCAGCAATTTACGTTGTCCCCCACCTAAGCTTTATATGTTTAAAAAAAAATCCATTAAAAAATCCACTTGCTACTGCTGCTGTTTATATTCAAGTTATGTTACGTGGAGCACTTTTTATAACTTCCAAAGTAGTAAGTGATCAGTTGTACCTGTATAATGACATTACAATTATTACTGTGCAAAAGTAATATTTTGTTTATGTACATGCTTGCAATATAGTTGAATTTTTTTGTTTTGTTTTAGGTTTTATATGAACAGTTCAAATTTTTCCTGAATCTCTATTTTCTCATCGTGTCCTGCTCACAGTTTGTACCGGCACTGAAAATAGGCTACCTCTACACCTACTGGGCTCCTCTGGTAAACAGAAAAAAATTATATAATCTAGTTTTTGTATTAATCAAAAATTATATAAGCTAGTTTTTGTATTAATCTGTTCATCATGTTGTTTTTTAATATATCTATATCAATATCTCTCTCTCTCACACACACACACACACACACACACACACACACACACACACACACACACTGCCTATTATCAAAACACCTTTGGGCTCATGGGGCCCCATGCATTTAGGATTACGGATGATATTTGCTACCTGACTTTTGTGAAATCCTTGTAGAACTTTGTCTATTTTAAGTGTGCATGTGTGGGTGTGCCTAGGCAGTTATGTCTATATATGACTATATTCTAAATTATTTAGAAAATGTTAATTGAAGCACAGAACATTTTTTGTTGTTAACTTACTAACCTTGCGTATTTTAACCAAATATTGCTTTGAGCCGAAAGTACATGCGTTTCATATATGAGACCAGGGCTTATGCTCCTTTTATGTTAGCCAGTCTTTACAGTGAAGATTTCTGAATCTATAACAATTAGAGACAGAATGGGGTATTTTGGAGTTGGCATTCCTACAGGTATAGGACTATCTCTCAGAATGTGCTCTTCCAGATTTTGTGTCCAAATCATGTTGAGGGGAAAATACAGGTCTCCCTGAATTCAGAGGATTATTAACCACCACCCCCAACCCACCCCCTTTTCTTCATTGATTTTGAATTTGCTAAATTAAAAATTTATTTGTGCTTCTATAAAGAGTTTAAAAGCATCTTCTCCCCACTTCCTAACAAATGGTGCAAAGGAGTAGTGGGGAAGCAAAGGGGCAAGGCATGTTTCTTGTTGCTGACCTAAAGTGACAAAACAAAGGTTCCTAGCAAGTGCCAAGGAAATTTGGTTGTCACATTGGCAAGGCTAAGCAGAATGAGTTTCCTGGAGAGAGAGAGATTTTGAAAAGTGCTGAGCATTCTTTGTGTTACCAAAGAGAGAAAGTGTTATATACGTTGGTGATCTTAGATCTTGGGCCCCTCTCAACAAGTCTGGAATTGGCCATTCAAAAATACTGCTGCCTATCACTTCAAGACATGAAGTCTTTGGAAATTAACACACACATATTACATGAGAACTTAAGCCCACTTATAGAATATTGTGCTGGTAACAATCTTGTAGCTTACTTGGACTGGCTCATAACTGTGTTGGTGTTTGTATGGATGACATCTCAACTATTGTAGAACAGTGTCCTTCTGTAACTGGGGCCTAAGAGTAGGGGATGGTGTGAATGTGTTTTGGGTCAACATCTCTTGATAATGGCTTCATCACAAACTTAAAAATATTGGTTTTGTTTTAAAAACCTAGATTTTTGGAATATTAGTATTATATGAAAAGCTCAGCATTGGGTATTTTCAGACGTTACGAGATCACGCTCAACCACAGTCAATACCCTGTGGTGAGGAATGGTCCCGTAACATCTGTTGGGGAACCAGAAGTTCCCCCCAGATGTTTGCCACGGTCAATCGTGGTGGGGAATCACATTCACCATGTGATTGGCAGAACTGGCGGGGCCGGCGCCGATCGCGTGGGGAATGCAGTTCCCCGCCGCGATGAAGAGGCCCGTCTCGTGTGGACGGAAACCATGGCTCGGAATCCCTGGCGGGATTCCGGGCCATGGTCAATTCGGGCGAGCGCTGCGGCTGCATTGGCCCCAGCGCCCGCCCGTCTCCCCAGAGGGTGGGCGACGGGGGAGCGTGGAGGGGGGGCGGGGCCGAGCTTCCGCACGTTGTGCCGCACGGCCCCGCCCCCTCCCCTTCCCCAATTTTCCTGCCGGGATCAGCTGGCACGTCTGTTGGACGTGCTGGAGTGATCCCGGCGGGGAATCATTTGGGTCATTCCGGGACAGGGCGAATGCCACCCCATCTCATCGGAAATCACCCATTGTTTTAGTTGAAAATGTTTATATGCCTCAGTTGAAGCGAGAAGCTCGGAAACATGAATGAATGTACCTTAAATGCTTAAAAAACAAAAACAACCACCCAATAGCACCTACCCAGCTAGCGCATAGATGCCTAATTTATTAAAGATGCCATGGTTTAAAATTTCTTAAATATTCAGATTGCAATTATACTGTTTCAGATAGGCCTAGTTAAACTAAAAGCTGTTTTTAAAAGTCTTAATTTAATTTAAAAAATTAAATATTTGAAGTTGAATATTTAAAGATATTTGAAGAAATCTTAACAATTATTATGTATACTTTGTCAAAATTTTGAAATGTTGCAACACTTAAATATTTAGATACTTTCAGCATTCAAGTTCAAACTTTTCACAATTTAAGTTTTTAAAATTTTACTGATATTTTGAAGCTAGTTTTGCATCCGTTCTATTTTCAAATTACTTTTTTTCATAGTCCATCATGGAGCAAGGTAATTTAAAGGAAATGGAACAATACTTCCCTGCCCCAGATAAATCAGCTGTACTTCCATAAAAGTAGCAAAAGTAAATGACCCTTTAAAAACTTTTAATCTATGCAATGTTTTCTAATTATATTTCAATCTCTACATCATCAGTCTCTTCTTCTCTACTGGCTCCTCCTTCCATCTACTTTTATACATGCCAGTGTCTCCTCTATCCTTAAGAAGCCCTCTCTTGATCCCTCCGATCCCTCTAACTACTGCCCTTTTGCTTTTAGGCTTCTTGAACAAGTTCCTCTCTTTTGCTTCCAGGCTTCTTGAACAAGCTGTTTACACCCATTGCCTTGACTTCCTCTACTCCAATTCTTCCCTTAACCCTCTTCTGTCTGGCTTCCATTCTCTCCACTCAACTGAGACTGCGCTTGCCAATATCACCAATGACCTTCTTTTAGTCAAATCCAATAACTTCCACTCCATTCTTAGAATCATAGAACCTCAGAGGTCATCTAGTCCAACCCCCTGCTCAATGCAGGAAATCCACAGCTACAGCATCCCTGACAGATGGCCGTCCAGCCTCTGTTTGAAAACCTCCAGCGAGGGAGAGCTAACCACCACCCTAGGCAGTGTCTGTTCCACTGTCGAACAGCTCTTGCTGTTAGGAAGTTCTTCCTAATGTTTAGCTGAAATCTGCTTCCTTGTAATTTGAGCCCGTTTGGTTCTAGTCTTGCCCTCAGGAGTAACAGAGAACAAGTTTGCTCCATCTTCTATATGACAGCCCTTCAAATATTTGACGATGGCTATCATGTCTCCCCATAGTCTTCTCTTCTTTAGGCTAAACATACCCAGCTCCTTCAACCTTTCCTCATAGTACTTGATTTCCGGATCCCTGACCATCTTCGTCGCTCTCCTCTGAACCTGTTCCAATTTGTCAATGTCCTCCTTAAAATGCGGTGCCCAGAGCTGGACACAGTACTCCAGATGAGATCTGACCAGCGCAGAATAGAGTGGAACTATTACTACTTGTGACCTGGACACTATGCTTCTGTTAATGCAGCCAAAAATTGCATTAGCCTTTTCGGCAGCTGCATCACACTGCTGACTCATGTTCAGTTTGTGATCAACTACAACCCCAAGATCCTTCACATCACATCAAGATCCTCTTCATGGCCTTACTCCCCCAAATCTTTCTGCTCTTGTATCCTGCCACTTTCCTGCCAAGGAACTTCGTACCTCCTCTGCCCCCATCCTTGCCTGCTTGCGACTCCCGTGCTCCTCTAAACATCTTCACCTTTTCTCTCTTGCTACCTCCGATACCTAGATCTCCCTTCCTCTCAACTTTCAGATCCCTCCTGAGAACCTACCTCTTCCGTCAGGCTTTCCCTGGCTCGTCATGAGTGAAATTGCATCCTCTTCCCTCTCTCCCTCAGAATCTCTTTCCTGTAACTAAGTTAAGCATCTACACCTCCATTTTCTTATCCTTGTCCCACTCCCTCCTGATGTTCACCTCTCCCTTCTCTCCCCATTCCTTGTCTCTCAGGTAGGGACCTGTCTATAACTACTAATTGTAGAGTGCTAGGTACGCTGCTGGTTCTATATAAATTTACCAACAAAAAACCTCCGGTTTAAGAGAATAGTTAAGGCTTGCACAAATTTTCAAACTGAAAAAATCTCCAGAACAATGAAATCCTTGATCCAAAAACCACTACCCTATCAAAAAACTAAACACACACACACCAATTTACAAACCAAAAACCTCCAACCAAATGTAAAAGATCAATTCTACCAAAATCCAAAAAGCCTGGAAATTGGAGAATAAGGCTCTAGACACAACTAGTACACCATGTACACCACTGTGAGCTTCAC
Source organism: Sphenodon punctatus (assembly GCA_003113815.1). Taxonomy (NCBI): domain Eukaryota; kingdom Metazoa; phylum Chordata; class Lepidosauria; order Sphenodontia; family Sphenodontidae; genus Sphenodon; species Sphenodon punctatus. The sequence goes on from QEPC01012832.1 coordinate 684,874, forward strand.
AACATGCATGCCAAACATATAATCGCGCATGAAACCATTAGAAACCTACCCTAACTAAGTGCGAGAAACCTTGAGAAATCACAGAGCAAACCTCCACAATACTATTGCCGTTTCTTCCACTTTAAACAGCAAGACAAAACTGGACTGACCACCATCAGGACTAACCTCCACAATATATTGTGATTTGTTAGGCACAAAATAGTTTGTAAAGATAGAAAGTAGGTCATACCACCACAATAGTATTTCCTTTTCTGAAGCTGCCTTTTAAACACAGGTTTGTGATATTTGTCTTTTTAAAAGTTAATAACTTTTCCAAATACAGTAACATCTTCATCACAAATTCAACAGTTGGATTTGTACGTACCAGGGTTTGCCTCTCTACCAAGATGTACAGAATGACCATCAACCCAAAATGTGGTGGTCTTTAAATTAAGCATTTGGGTTCTCAACCACATGGGAACTACACAACGACATTGCAGCATACGTGGTGCACTAGTTAAGGTGGGTTTCGAATGGTTTCATGCATGATTGTATGTTTGACGTGCACGTTGTAAAGCTCACAGTAGTGTACATGGTGTACTAGTTGTGTCTAGAGCCTTATTCTCCAATTTCCATGCTTTCTGGATTTTGGTAGAGTTAATCTTTTGCGTTTTGGTTGGAGGTTTTTGGTTTGTAAATTGGTGTGTGTGTTTTTGATAGGGTGGTGGTTTTTGGATCAGGGATTTCATTGTTCTCGAGGCTTTTTCAGTTTGAACATTCTGCGACCCATAACTATTCTCTTAAACCGGAGGTTTTTGTTGGTAAATTTCCTTTTTTTTTCTTTGTGCAATGAATGTGTGTTCGTTATGTTTCTGTTTTGAGTGTGTGCTTAGGATGTTGTCCTAGTCAGTATGGGTAGGCTAATTGAAGTAAGTGTGTGTGTGTGTGTGTGTGTGTGTGTGTGTGTGTGGTTGCAGGGGGAATTAATGTCTGTGTGTTTGAGGGGAAGCATGTCTGGTCTGGTAACTAATGCTTGCTCACTGCAAGACGCATTGTTGAAATTAATTATAAAATAAACTAATAATTAACAACCTTCCCTCTCTCTTGTTTCCCCATTATGCATCCATAGCTTTGATATATAACAATTAAAGGGAAAAAATAATCCAACTTCTCTGTAGATGCTTGTGTAAGGACATGATGTTTGGCCTGATCTGGTTCTCATTAAAATAATACTCCCATTGACTTCCATGTAGCAACAAAAGAAAGGACAACATGTGTTATGATTAAGTTACTTTCTAGAACTCCCATAGTATAGGGTTCCAGGAAGCCAGACTACTAGGGAGAAAAGGGTTTATGTGGTCAAGAAAAGCAGAGAGCAATCTGAGAGACTGCTTGCTAATCTACTGGTACTACTACTAAAAAGAACTTGATTTGAAGGTAGCAAAAGCCTACACATAAATATATGGGAATTAAACTCCAAAGCAGCCAAATGTGTCAGTGCTGAATTCCCTAAACCCTCACCATCATCACCATGCCCCTGAGAGCTTGCTTTTTTTTTTTTTTTTTTTAAAAAAGCATTTGTGAGATTTTAAAATCGATTTGCACATTAGCTGAAGCTCACATTTAATTTCATGTCTCAGAGATTGATTCATGTTGCAGAGCATTGGAGGGCCTGGTTGCCTGGGAGAAAGACCAGGAAAGCCCTGGGTTAGCGAAGCATAAGCCTGCAAAACTCCAGGGGAAAGAGTTACTGCCCAGTAATTGTCCCTCCTTGTACACACAAGCTGTGCTCCGTCCCTCCTGACCTTCAGATACGTCCTAAGAAAACTGCCTCTTCTGCCAAGCTTTTCATAGTTCCTCAGCTCCATAGATTTGCTATGGGAGGATAAGATATACATCAAGGTGTGAAATTTGCAGGCATCTGGGAGCCATTGGTGTCCAGAAAACTGAGGCTGGTGACTGGCTTGCGGGTGTTTAGCCGGGGAAGAACAGTTTAATATCAAGAATAAAGTTTGGTGCCAAATTTTCTCTTTTTAGTTTGATCTGAAATTTTATGCCCTGATATAAATCTTATCCTCCCAGATCCCCCCTCGTCATGTTGTAATTAAACCAAATACATGCACCTACAACTTCACAGATGTATCCCTGTCTTTCCCTATTTTTCCCTCCCCTTTGTCTCCACTCCCTTGTACATCCTAGACTTACTCGCTCAAGGCAGAGACCTGTATCTAATCATGACTGTTCAGCACCATGCACATTGCTTAACAGTAGCAACAGTATTAAACTATATTTGCTCTGGCACTGCTGTTAAAAAAGACAATACACAGAACAAGAAGTTTTGCTCAACACAAACCCTGTTTTCCTCCCACTTTCACAAATGACATTTTGCAGAACAGAACACCCAATGTTGGCTGCATTTGTGCTATCCAAGATGCAGTGCACAGTTCAGCCAAGCTGCATGGAAAGGTCTGTTGGCTTTAAGTTAGCCATCTGGTCAAACATTAGTATTCCGGCTAGGAACCACACTGCAACCTCCACCATAACACCATTTATATTAATAAAGGTAAGTTTTTGTTTCTTTTAACCAAAGTAATAGGTTAACCTGGGGTTACCAAGGTCCCCCCCTTCCCCCCAAAGCCCCTTTCCCCTCAACCTCCGCTTCTCAGGATCATGGCCCCATGCCCCCAGCCAGCAACTGGGGGGGAAGGGGGGACTTCCCTCAACCCCCTCTATAGTGGCCCTCGGCCCGGCTACTGCAGCCACTTGCTTCCTTCCTCCCCCATACACGAAAAAAAACCAATAGGGGCCCCGTGGATTTGCCTTCGCACGTGAGGCAGGGATACTGGGAAGAACTTGGAACAGCTCAGTGGCAGCGAGGTGAACGGATCATCCTGGGCTGGGCGTGCATGCTCATCTTCTGTAGCTGAGCCTGTATCCCTTCCCAGGATTATGGCCCCCACAGCCCTTCTTACCGCAATCCTCCTTCCCTGGATCATGGCTGCGCAACCCCTCTTTCCTCAATCTCGCCTTCCTAGAATCATGCCCCCAGCCAGCAACCCAGCGCGCGCACACACGCTTACACACCCTTGCACTCCCCAGCACACACACACTCCCCCCACACCCCCTTACTCAGACACCCCCAAGCAGAGACTTTAGTCCTGCCGCTGCCAGCAACAGCTGTGCTTGGGCGGCACTAGCCCCAGGCATCCCTGCTGTGGCTGACTTCAGCGCTACTTTGAAAGACAGCAGGGCAATGGGGGAGTAAGGCAGGCAAGTGAACGAGTGGAGGCAGGGCCTGTGGCTGGCGCCACACTGTTGGGGGAGGCGGTGGCTACTGAAGCTTGGTGCTGCTACTGGAGTTGGAGCTACTGTGGCCGCTGGTGCTGGAGCTAGTGCTGTAATCTTGAAATTACTTGGTCCTGCGCATGCATGCACCAGCTCCAGCATGCAACACGGCAAGGGTCAGTAGCATGGGCTCGAAACCGCAGCTCTAGAAGTAACAGCAGCCAGGAACCAGGTAGGTCGTAGGGCCAGAAAAAGCGGGCGATCAGGCAGGCAGCTAGATGGCTGGGTGGAGGGAGAGGGGCGGTAGTTTCTCCTTCCCCACACCCTTGCCCAAGCTGCTGGCAAGGGGACAGAAGTAGGAAAGGCTTGTTAGGTGGCTCACCCCTCCCCCTGCGTTCAACAGCTGAAAGATTCCTAGGATCCCTAGCAGGGAGGCTGTCGTCAAAGCATTCTACCCACACATTTGAGACTGTGGCGTTCCAGCCATAGCGTAACGTGGGGACTTTAACACCTTAGACATCAGGAACTAAAAAAAATTATGTCTATCCAACCACAAAAGTGGAAATAGGACCCCACAGAAGATTTTGTTTAATTACTTCTCCATGACTTTAAACTCATCACTACACTGGGAGCCTGGTCAATATGAAAGTCACCAAAAACTAAACAAAAAGAAAAGTTCAAAGCAGTGGTCAACGTCCATAACTTGATCATTTGTGAAGCGATTCCCTTCAAATTTGGAGAGTCCACCCCTATCCCAAGAAACCCTCCATGCAAAATATCAAAATAATAGGACTGAAGTTACACCCATTCGAATGTTCGTGGCTTAAAACTCAGTGCTGCTCATCTTAACTATAGAATGGATCTCACCGAACTGTAATAAACATACTAATAAATAATAGGGACCTAATAAGGGTGTCCTATGACATGACTGTCTCAGGGGCCCAAGAATTGGCAGTGGGTATATCATAATTAGGCGCTACGCCTGGCTGGACTTTTAATGGCTCATTCTTAAGTCCCAATACGTGGTGGAAAACTTACCTTTTGACCAGCCGGGGCTGTTCTCTGCCACCACTATTCAGAAGCTGTGACAGATCAGAATGGACCAGAATACAGCCAAGTCAGTGGGGTTGAAGATGGTGGTAGCCACATCCCAGGTGTTGGGGGGACCCCCATTCAGTTGACCCCCACGTCAGCTGAGCAGGCCAGTCGTCCAGGTACTTCCACCCACATACGGTTCCTTATGTGCAGGTGAGATACCAGAAAACCCTGCAGGGGTCTGGGTTCTGTTCTAGTATAGGGGGAAAGTAACACACACACCCCAAATGGGACCACTCCTGTGAAGAAGTGCCTTTAGCGCAGCGATCTTCCGAAGCTGGAACAACCCTGAGGTCCCTTCCTTTGGGGATAGACATGGCCATATGAGGCTGCCTAGAGTTGGCCATTACCTCAGATAGATGGGTCCTGACTGTTCTTGTGGATGGCTACTCCAGTCTGTCTCCTGGCCGGAGGACCAACTGGTGCACATTAAGACCCTGTGGGATATTAATTATTATTATTATTTATTAACAAACATTTATATAGCACCAGCAGTGTACCTGACACTTTACAAAGTAATAAAATAGACACAGTTCCTGCCCCTAGGGCTTACAATCTTAGAGACAGGAGCTGGGGGAGAGAATTAGGAAGGGGAACAGAGGGAGAGACAAGGGGTCTAACATTCATGAAGATGCGAGGTCTCAAGTGCACGTACTTGGCTTGGTTACGATGAGAATGACAGCAGGCAGGTCCATGTTGCAAGGATAAGGGTAAACCGATCGTAGGTATAGGAATAGTGGCTCAGCAGGATAAAGAGTCAGACAGAGCAGAGCGAAAGAGGTGAGTTTTAAGGAGAGATTTGAAGGTATGAAGGGAGGGGGCAAGGCGGATGTGGACAGGGAGGGAGTTCCAGGCATGGGGGGCAGCAAGTGAGAAGGGACGAAGGCGCTTAGGGGAGCAGGGAAGGCGTGGAAGGGTGAGAGAAGGGACAGAGGAGGAGCGAAGTGCACGGGCTGGAGTATGGAGGGCGATAAGTGCAGAGAGGTAGGGGGGAGCGAGGTTGTGAAGAGCTTTATAGGTGAAGACTAGGAGCTTGTGCAGGATTCGTTCAGGAAGGGGAAGCCAGTGAAGCGAAGAGAGGAGGGGTTGCACATGGTCGAAGCGACGGGCGAGGTGGATGACCCTGGCAGCAGACTTTTGTATGGAGATGAAGGGAGAAAGGTGAGACCAGGGAAGGCCAGAAAGAAGGAGGTTACAGTAATCGAGGCGAGAGATGACCGGAGCATGAACAAGAGTTTTGGCAGACGAGACCGAGAGAAAAGGGCGAATCTTAGCAATGTTATGGAAGGAGAAACGACAGGCTTTAGCAACAGAGTCAATGTAGGGTTTAAAAGAAAGGGCTGAGTCAAAGATGAAGCCTAGGCTACGGGCTTGGGGGACAGGCAGGATGGTGACTCCATCAATAATTATTGACAGTGAGGAAGGATGAAGGGGAAAGATAAGGAGTTCAGGATATAACTGTGGCAGTGGCCCTGTAAGCAGAGATTCAGCAGTTGCTGGACAATGGGGCCATAGAGCCAGTCCCATGGGATATATGCGGCCATGAGGAATATTTTTTTTGTGCCGAAGAAGCTGGAAGGACTCTGGCCTAGTCTTGATTTTAAGGGCACTGAATAAATATGTTGGACGTTACAAATTCCTTATGGTGACCCTGTCTCAAATTATCCTGTCTCAGGGAAGGGGATGTGTTCACCACTTTAGATATGAAAGATGAATATTTTTATATTACAGTTTATCCTGCGTACCGCAAATTTTTGTGTTTCACCCTGGTAGGGGCATACTACCAGTTTGTGATCCTACCTTTTGGGCTATCCACTTCCCCCCAGAATCTTTAGTAAGTGTCTGGCCCCAGTGGCAACAGCCCTTCGCAGGAGGGGTTTCCTCGTAAACCTGTACCTGGATGACTGACTTTTAGGACCTGATCTTCCAAGGCAACAACACCTCGTCCTCAGCTGTATCAAAGGCCACCAAAAGATCTAACAAGATCAACAGGGTAGAATTCACCATGTCAATCTACAGGCGCAGGTCCTCAAACAAGGCCAAAAGCGCATTCTCTGTACCCATACCCAGGATGGAAGCCTGACTGAAATGGGTCCAGGAATCCAATGGCATTGAGATGAACCTGGAGCTGTCGGGCAACCACCAGTTCAATAACCTTCCCTAAAAATGGAAGGTTAGAGACAGACCGATAGCAGGCCAGGGAGTCAGCATCCAAAGATGGCTTCTTAAGCAGGGGCTGGACAACTGCAGTATTAAGAATGTCCGACACTCTACCCTCCTAAAGGGGGACATTGACAACCCCAGCCAGCAACAGCCCCAGTATCTCCCAGCTGGCTTTCACCAGCCAGGATGGAGAAGGATCTAGTTCACAGCTGATTGTCCTCACCACCCCAAGCACTTCCCCAGCATTGGTAGGTGATACCGATTGAAATCGTAGGGGGATGAGGTGCTGGTCGGCCTTTGAAAGTGACGGGCTTCAGCTGGGACGACTACTACTACTACTGATTATTTCTAAAGCACTACTAGTTGTACAGGCTCTACAGTGCTCTTGACTGGTGCTTGACAGTTTCAAAAGCGTCTTCCCGGCCTCAACACCTATCAGAGCACTGTGGGGAAAGCTCCATACCAACTTTGAAACTGATAAGCCACAGCTGGAGCTTTGTGGAGTCAAACTCTGTAGGACTTCAGCTGGGGACTGTTGGTTTCTCTGGGTAATGCTCACATTTTTGGGTATCAGGCACCCGATTGGTCCTCGGGTAGCCTGGCGGGTGGATTTTAGTCCCTGTTGCAGCACTACCTGTAACAAGTCTTCAAGTTGTATCATCTCACCAAGTCCCAACTCCCTCCCTTCTCCCCACTTGTAGTAGTTATTTGATGAACTGAAGGGGAATGATGTCGGGGCATGGGAAAATTAAAGGGAAACTGCTTGCTATGATGGTGCCAAATACCTATAGTGGAACTTTGTGAGAGGATACAACTCGAAGAAAACTCTTTGCAGTTAAGAAAAATACCAATCTTTTGTAGCCGTCTTCAAAAAAACAAGTCAAAATAACCTAGTCAGAGACCCTCTCTCACCACTGTGTGTTGGTTATTTCTATATAATAGTCTCTTAACAAAACTTTTTCTTTTTTCTATTTTTTTTTCTTTTTTTTCTTTCTTCTTTTTTTTTTTTTTTTTTGCAAAGTAGCTTGATAGCCACATCAAAGACTAGGCATTCTGGAACACTTTTGAAGTACAGTTGGCCAATCTCTGTAAAGTATGCATTCCTAAAAGTTGGGACAGAGTCGTGAAGACAGCAATTCCAAGTTCTGAATGCGGTGGTGGTGGTGGTTTTGTGGGTTGTTTTTTTGGCAACCTAAGTTGTACAGCTAATTTACAGTTCACTAATCATGGCGACAATTCACAAATCCGGTTTAGCTAGCATAGGCAATTGGGGAGGTTTTGGTAATATCCAGGGGAAAGTATTTTTTAGTCACGTGTATTAATAAGAATCAGCCTTACTTTTTTTGGGTGACCCTATAAATCAGCTTTCCTTGTTCTTACATCTTAAGGTATCAGAACAGACTGTGAATGCGTCACTATTTATGGGGCACTCCAAACTTAAACTGAGAGATTTTGTATTGAAAAGGATTGGTGTGGGAAAACAGTAAGGGCAGGATCTTTATATCACTATCTTCTTGTTGTCGCAAGAGAAGCTTTCTGCCTGCTTACCTGTAACTTCATAAATTTGACTTTTTTTAAAAAAAGGAATAGTCTAATACAATAGGAATCATAACTAGGTCTGCATCTGTTATAACGGTTATGGGTGCAATCCAGCTCCATACAAGTCAATGGGAGTTTAGCCATTGACTTCAATGGGAGTTGGGTTATGCCCTATGGATGTATACATTCTGGGAATTTTTTAAACTATACCTGAACAGACAATGATTATCAAATCTCGGTGATATAGGAATTTTATAGATAAACAAAGACGAAAAAATTTGACGAAAATGAGAGTGTATCCAAGGCCAGTGACAAGATAGAACTTGGGGAGTCTCAAGTTTGATTCTTTAGACTATTATACCTCATTTAGCTCTCCCTCTGTGACCAGAAGTTATATTGGCTGTGTAACAGGTTTCTCCCTAGCTCATTCCCTGCTAGTGAGGCTGTGGCTCAGTTTCCCCATGAATTACACACTAACCTTATATATCTTCAGACAACAGCTTTTTTTATTGCCAGACTCCTGCTTGTTGCAGGGCTATGCCCATCTGTGACATAAGCTTAAATCAAACCAGTCTGAACACAATATATATTCTGGTGCAGTCTCGCATCCCTTCTTCCAAGGATCACCTCTGAAGCACTTCACCCTCAGCCAGGAGGGGCAACGCCTTAGAGATTTTTTCTGCTAAAACATCCCCTCTAGCTAGGCTTCCTCCAACCCAGCCTTAAATGTTCAGGGCATCTTGACACACCTGTCCATTAGACATAGCAGCTCCACCTGCGTTGCTCCAACCAATCCTTTACACTGAGCCTCAGGGAGCCGAGCAATCAGGGCCAGAGACCCCCTGAAGCAGGGGCTAGTGAGGCACACCAGCTCAACTTGCTACAGGCTGCTTTTATTATCATCCTGCTTTGGTAACACTTTTGTCTCAAACCTATGAATTCACCTTTGATTCTTCAGGTGACCGGAAGCCATGGAGTTTGCAGAATAGAATTGCCAGACTGGTATGAATGTTTGAGGACTAGATAGTGACACTTTCAGATATAACCACCTGTTGACACTTCATGGCTTCCATTGTTTTTGTTTGTTTTGTTTTAAAAACAGATTTTTATTTTTTTTTACAAAAATATCTGATACTTTTACTTGGCTCCAAAATCACTGTAAGAAGAATGACAGTAGATTGTAAGAAGTAGCTTCAGATCCTAGTAATTTAGTAACTGCAGTTGAACAGTCTGCTATGCAATTTTTAGCAAACTGATATATATGCTTCCTATATCCCAAGAGTGTATTTATGCCCAGGGGAATTATTTTTGAGGATAAGAATGTAAATGCATGAATTGTATACCTGACATTGTTAGTACATTCCTTGAAGAGATGTTATAAATCTGAAAAATGTCCATGGGATGTTTTAATCTATCTCGAGCTTTAATCAGTTCTGTTTCTAGTGTAAATACATATGAACTAGAACAAAGCATTTAATTATTTTTTTTAAAATGAGACTGCCCAAAATAACAGAATATTTGTACGTGATCTGTCAACTACTGTTATGTTACATTTTGGGAAATATGTGTTATATCATTATATTTTTAACAGGGATTTGTTTTGGCTGTCACAGTGGTGCGGGAGGCAGTTGATGAATTTCGGCGGTACCAGCGAGACAAGGAAATGAACTCGCAGTTATATAGCAAGCTTACGCTACGAGGTTGGCAAAACATATTTTTGTATGAATCATATTAGAAGTAGCACTTTAAAAATCCATATTTTCTAGTTTGTACCCTATTTACAAATTATTAAATTGTATTTGAAAAGATAATAAGAAATTATCCTTTAATTAAAAATGTTTTAATTAAAAAAGGATAATAAGAATTTTTAAATTCTTGGACAGTACTAAGGGCAGCAAAAAGGAAAAGAAAAAACCCTATCATTCTTTGGAATGCTTCACAGGTTGGCTAAACTGCTGATAAATATTTAGGCTCTCATTAAAATTCTACCACAGGTTGGAAAATACAGGTCAAACGTTTGCTATCTTTAAAAAGCAATATTGGTAATCATTCCAAGTATTAGTAGTGAGTTTTACTTCTGTATTGAGTAAAATTTCTTGAAATATCTAAAATTAGAATGATAGAACACCTAGATAAACACCACACGATGGGGACAAACCTGCTTATCTTCTGGAAAAGAAAATTATGCTTTTTCTTATCTATTACAAGTTTAAGAATATCAACAAAATAGTGGATGAAGGAAAAGTGGACTTATACAACTTGCCTGGACTTTTAAAAAGTTCTTGAATTTCTAACAAAGGTTATTAAGGAAACAAAGTAATTACAAGATGAGATGGGAAATACTGCAATAGATTAGAAACTGGCAGAAAGCGGGGGGGGGGGGAGGAGGGGAAAGGAAGGGAAAATGGTCAATTCTCAGTATATGAAAAAGTTAACTGTAGGGTGCTCTAAGATTTTATACTAGGATTACTATGAATCTCTGTTCTGGAAAAGGGACTCAGCTACAAGGTTTCAAAATTTCCAGATGGCATATGAACACTTATGTTGTTTAAGACTAAGAAACACTGGGGAACTTGAGTTGCATATCAGACTTCAGTGAATGAATCACACAGTAACAGATGAAATTCTGTTAGCAAACAGAAGATACTGCACTTCTGAATGGGGAGGGATAGGTAGTTTTTCTTGAGTTTTTTCCAAAAATTACATGGTGATGGACACTTGAGGAACCATTGTGGACTTCTTGTTGAAAACCTTTACACAAATATGATGACACTTTAAATCAGCAAACAATTAGGATAGAAAATTTCAACTGAAAACATCAGTGCTATTATAACAGCGTTCACATCTGGAATACATTGTTTAGTTCCTTTTGTTTCATGGAAGGTGTAGCAGAAATGGAGGGAGGTGGAGTGAGGCAGCAAAACTGATATGGAAGGACCATTAGGTGAAATGAGTTAGAGAGAAAGTCGGACTGTTTAATTCAGAGAGACTAGGGGACATGATGCAGTTTATAAATAGGAGTACAGAGAAGGTGAATCCTCTTAATTTTCACAACAAAAATTAACAAAGGGACATTTGGGTAAACTGAAGGGCAACAACTTTAAATATGGTAAAAGAAATTACAATTTCTTTTGAGACAGAATATAATCTGTGGAATTTATTGCTTTAGGATATAATTGAGGCCATAAGGTTAGTAGAGTTCAAAAAGAAATAGATATTTATATATGAAAGGTTAGAGTAGGCATTCAATACCTTTTTATTAAGAATATTAAATTTGTATGCTTCAGAGTGTAAGACAGTCACTGGCTAGTAGGGTTGAGGATGAAATTTCCCATGTGAACAGGCTATTCCATAACTCTCCACTATGGGAATTTTTTTCACATTCTTTTAAGATACTGATCAATGTTGGAGACAATACTGGAGCAGATCCAACTGCAGTGATATACAGCATTGAGAATACTTTTATTTCCTGTAGATTGTAGAAATTGTACCTGTGATTAGTAGCTGTATCTATTTTGCTGGCAAAATTCTAAATACTTTACACACCTGGGCTACAGCAGCTATGGGGAAGGAGAGTGTATACTTTTCCTTCTCGTGTATCATTGGAGTTAATGGTCCTATACAGGGCCAAACTCTTCCTTCTGGTAATCGATACCATGCAACTCTGTTGAAGGCAGTTGATTATACCTGTATAAAACATGTTTGAAGTTGGTATACCTGCCTTGGCCAGTGTAGCAGGATTTGAAGACAGGGATGGCCTAGGTATAATACGGAATTTGATCTGTAGAATTTTCATTGCTAATGCTGATGCATTAAAAGGACAGAAATCCCTGTAGGTGTTTTTGGGATTCAGGTTAAGTTTGCAGCACTAGCAGTTTTAATAGTCTCTCTTTGTAAATGGAGCAAATCTGATCAAGACGTTAAGTCTGAAGGACCTGTGAAGTCATGTCATTTTTAGAAAATACTCGGCACATCTTTTATCCAGTTGTCCTAAAGGTAAGATTCACAGCTTTCTTCTCAACATAGGTATTATCCTCATTTCAGAGATTGGGGGCGGGGGGAGGGGTGAATGAAGCTGAGAGAGGCTAAGTATCTTGTCTGTGTTTACACAAGTAAGGAAGAAAACTGGACTTGAACTCTATAATCTTCAGAACAGTCCTGTAATCTAACAATCTTCACCCCTTGATTTCTCCATTTTTTCTATTAGAGCTGGTTCTGTTATACGGTAAACATTTTTTATAGCTGTTGATTTTTTAATATTATTATTATTAGTGTAATAGAATTAAAAAGCCTAGTTCAGAATGAGGTATCCCTAAATGTCTATTCTGGGAATTACAGTGATAGTGGGCTGTATGTCCTAATCTCTGTGGAGTGCTGTCATAACACAGCACTTTCCCAGAAATTACAGGGTTTCGTGCCATTGTCTCTGTAGCATCATCCTTGGAATTCTCTGAACTGTCAAATCAACAGCTGAGAATTTAGACATATAGTTTCAGTATAGGCATTCACATGAGTCATGTCGTTGCTTCAGAGGTGTTGATTACCCATTAAAACTTGGTGAAATTGAAGATCTTTCATTTGCATTTTAGAAGTAGTGGAGTTAGTTCCTTGTTATGGGTGGTATTCAGTGGCTGTGCACATGACTGCAAGTTATTCAGGAAAGAATATCTTAGCCACTGATTACAGGTTTAATTTGTACTATAAACATGTAGATAGGAGGAAGCTGTTAAAACATTGAATTTATGATTGGTTTTCCCTGCCACTACCTTCATAGGAGACTGATTATATCCCATAGAAGATTTTGGCACTTAAGACTTTTATAGACAGCTGAGCCATGATATAGCCTTGCCTTTTTTGCCCTCTACTTGATTAGTTTCCTCCTCTTTCTATCTTATTTTTAATACCTTTTTGTTATCGATTCCTAGAATCTCCTACTCCTCACTGTCCAGACTTTGGTATTTGGTGCTAGGTGTAATCTTCAGCCTAGCCCAATGCCTTCTTGGTTTACCCAAGACCTTCCTTGAGTTGGTTACCATATGCACAACTTATGGGGTAAGATTTTAAAAGCACTTTGTCAGGATTCCTGGTGTCTTGCTGCAATGATGCATTGTGTGGTTAGCTTTGGGCTCTCTTGTCCCTGCTTTGCCTTCACCCCCTTCTCTGTGCAATATCTCCCTTCCTGAGCAGGTGTCTCACAAGATGGAGCATAGAAACTTCCTTTTATAGGCCAGGGCCATGGTTTAAGAAAAATCAATAGTTGCCTGTAGCAGTATCAGACCAACAGTGGTGTCTGCTTAAAACAAACTTTATTTAAGAACATAAGTAGTGCCATACTGAGTCAGACGAATGGTCCATCAAGCCCGGCATCCTGTCCTCTGACAGTGGCCAATCTCGATCGCATGGGAGAAGGACCAACAGTCACAATGGGCAACCCATTCCCCGTTGTTCACTCCCAGTTCCCGAAAGTAAGAAGTTCATCCCATAAGCTACTTGGTTAATAGCCATTAATGGACCTATTCTCTAAGAAATTATTATTATTATTAACAAACATTTTTATAGCGCAAGCAGTGTACCGGGCACTTTACAAAGTAATAAAATAGACACGGTCCCTGCCCCTAGGGATTACAATCTGAGAGATAGGAGCTGGGGGAGAGACATAGGAAGGGGAACAGAGGGAGAGACAAGGGGTCTAACATTCATGAAGATGCGAGGTCTCA
>QEPC01012832.1:699689-746960 GCA_003113815.1 Sphenodon punctatus
AGGAGGAGGAGGCGGAGTTGGAGAGAGACACATTAAAGGAGCGGTCAGAGAGGTAGGAGGAGAACCAGTTATGGACAGAGCCACAAAAGCCAAGGGAGTGAAGGGAATCCAGGAAGAGTGAGTGGTCAACAGTATCGAAGGCAGCAGAGAGATCAAGGAGGACAATCCTTTTTTTAAACCCAGCTATACTACTGGCCCAGACAACGTCCTCTAGGAACAAATTCCATAGGTTAATTATGCGTTGAGTGAAAAAGTACTTCCTTTTATTTGTTTTAAATCTTCCGGCAGCTAGTTTTATGGAGTGTCCCCTAGTTCTAGTACTATTTGAGAGGGTAAATAACCGTTCATTACCTACTCGTTCCACACCACTCAAGATTTTATAAACCTCTATCATGTCCCCTCTCAGTCTTCTCTAAGCTGAAGAGACCCAGCTTGTCAAGCCTCTCTTTCTACGGAAGCTGTTCCATACCCTTTATCATTCTCGTTGCCCATCTCTGTACCTTTTCTAGTTCAGCTATGTCTTTTTTGAGAATGGGCAACCAGAACTGCACACAGTATTCCAGGTGCGGTTGCACCATTGATTTGTACAGAAGCATTATGACATCCTCAGTTTCATTCTCCATCCCTTTGCGAATAACTCCTAAAATTCTGTTCACTTTTTTGACTGCTGCTGCACATTGGGCTGAGGATTTCAGTGTATTGAAATTGGTGAGAGGGACGGGAGGGTGGTGTAGCCATTATTTTTAAGGAGACTTGGTTTGCAAGGAGATTTCCTGTCATGGGAATAGAGGGCCTCCATTTGGTTTTGGATTTGGCCGGAGACAGAGTGGGGGTACTACTGATATACTGGGCACCCACCTGTACAGCAACTTCCCTGCCTGCTCTGACTGAACTAGTGTCGGAGGTGGTCTTACGGTCCCCCAGGGCGATAGTCCTGGGAAACTTCAGTATTCATGTTGATGCCAGTTTTGGAGGGGCAGAGCATGAGTTCATGGCCGCCATGACAACCATGGGACTGTCTCAGAGAGTGGTGGGCCCCACACATACCCTGGACATGATTTTTTGCACTGGCCTTGAGGCGGGGGATCCATTAGTGGGGGAGGTGTCAACAGTGCCCTTGTCATGGATGGATCATTATCTCCTCCAGGCCTGGCGCATGTTGGTCACCGGGAGGGTGCGGAACCAGTTAGGTTGGTTAGCCTCCAAAGGCTTGTGGAACCAGAAAGGTTCCAGATTGCCCTTGGGGGATATTTCCTCTCACTTCGCTGGCCGTTCACTCGATGACCTCGTGGTCTTGTAGAATTCTATGCTGACGGAGGCCATCGACCGTGTGACTTCCAGGCGTCTGCTCCCCAATCGCTGACAACACAGGTCCCTGTGGCATATGGAGGAGCTGTGGCGGATGAAGCAAGAAGGGCGATGGTTAGAGTGATGGTGGCGTCACTCTTGTACTGAAGTTGACTTATTACGACATAGTCTGGTTACGTACCTATGCTGTGGCGGTGCGGGCAGCAAAGAAGGTTTTCTTTGCTGCCCTCACTGTGTTGGTTAAGTCCCGACCGGCTGAGCTCTTCTGGGTGGTGAGGGGGCTGGTTAGTCCAGTCCCCCTCCCCTGGATTCAGAGTTACAGAATGCTCGCTGTGACTTTTTTGTGGACTTCCTTGCGAATAAAATTGCTCAAATCCACCACAGGTTTGACACAGCACTTTTAACAGTGGGTGAGCCAGAGGCAGTTGAAGCCCCGTCGTGTCCTGTTTTATGGGATGAACTTCAAGACGTGTTGACCTCACATGTGGGTGATGCTCTTGTGAATTAGATCCATGCCCATCCTGCCTGGTTAAGGCCAGCCAGAAGACATTAGGGCCGTTGCTGGCCGGGATAGTCAATGCCTCCGTTAGGGAGGGCAGGGTACTGGATCGCCTCAAGGAGGCAGTGGTGCGACCCCGCTCAAGAAGCTATAATTGGACGTTGACGCCCTGGCTAGCTATCTGCCCGTCTCTAACCTTCCTTTTTTAGGGAAGGTTATTGAACGGGTGGTGGCTCGACAGGTTCAGGAGCTTTTGGACCGGGTCATCTTCCTTGTTCCCTCGCAGTCTGGCTTCCGTTGGGGTTATGGCATGGAGACCGCGCTTGTGGTCTTGGTTGATGACCTCATTCGACCCTGTTGATTTTGTTAGATCTCTCGTCTGCGTTTGATACTGTTGATCATGAATTGTTGGTGACTCAGCTGCGGGACTGGGAAGGGATGAGCGGGACTGTTCTTAAATGGTTCTGTTCTTTCCTGGCTGGGACAACCCAGCATGTGGTGCTGGGTGATTAGTCATCTTCTCCCCGGGGCCTCACATGTGGAATACCGTAGGATTCCAACTTGTCCCCTCTCTGGTTCAATGAGTATATGCAGCCTTTGGGGGAGTTTGGCGTAAGGTGTCATCAATATGCTGATGACACCCAACTCTATATCTCATTTTCAGCAGACCCAGGTATGGCAGTCTCGGTGCTTACCCGCTGTTTATCAGCTGTGGGGGACTGGATGAGGGCAAACTGCTTGAAGTTAAATCCTGACAAGACGGAGGTGATGGTTGTGGGGAAAGCCGTGGGAGTGAAGAACCCTCTCGTTGATGGGGTTGGTCCTCCCCTGGTATTTCTAATCAAATCAAATAGTTTATTGTTTAAGCCAGTGGCCATAACAAAATTAGAAAAAAAAACCAGACAGTATAAATAGGCAGTATAAAATAACAATATCAATATCAGGGGACAAAACCTCTCCTAGGTAACCTAAATTAAAAACATAATAGGATAGTTGGTCCAGAAACAGTTATGTAAGGCCAACTAAATACAAATCTTTAAAATAAATATAAAATAAATAAAAAATAGAATAAAGTCAAGTAAATTCGAGTTCTATCACTTAGCATGAGGAAATAGCGCTAGATGCAAGATAGGACCTCCTATTTAATTTCAGCCTCAAGGCATAAAGAGCAATCCCCTTCACAGTCTGCTTTTCAGTATTCGCCAATAAGAAAATAATTAGAGAGAGCGAGTCCCAGTGCTCTTTCCCAACAAGACAGGCACCTATTGCCTCCTCTCTTATCTGAGCGGACAAAGGGCAATACAAAAGATAATGGGGAAGATTTCAGGAGTCCATTGGTGGAACTAGTTCCCTTGAGTTTAACAAACTCAAGGTGTGTCTTCCACTGACCAGTTGAAGCAAACCAGATGCCCAGGTATTTGTATTCATTCACCTGCTCCAGAGGCTCAGCATTAAGCTGCCAACGATATACTCTATGCCTCTTTGAAAGCCTGGTATTTCAGGTCCGTAGTCTGGGCGTGCTCCTTGATCCACAGCCCCGCCTGGATGTCCAGGTGACGGCTGTGGCGAAGGGTGCATTTTACCAATTACACCTGCTACGTCGGCTTAGGCCATATATCTTGGACTCGGACCTGGCCACAATCATCCATGCTTTTATTACCTCGAGATTAGACTACAGTAACGTGCTCTACGTGGGGCTACCCTTGGTGACAGTCCAGAGACTGCAGCTGGTGCAGAATGTGGCGGCTCGTCTCCTGAAGGAGACGGACTGACACGCAAGCACATTACTCCAGTGCTCTGTTCTCTACACTGGCTGCTGATAGTCTTCTGGGCCCAATTCAGAGTGTTGGCATTGATCTTTAAAGCCCTAAACGGCTTTGGCCCCATGTACCTGCAGGACCCCCTCACGCTCCAGATTGTAGAGCGACCTCTGTGGTTGGCTGACGGCGCCCTTCTTGAGGTCTCCCGGGTGTCGACCATGAGGAGGGCATTCTCGGTAGCTGCACTGCAGCTGTGGAGCTCCCTCCCATTGGAGATCTGTCTGACGGATGACTTCCCCTCTTTCCGTAAAAAATGTAAGACCTGGCTGTTCTGCCAGGCCTTTGTCGAGAGAAATGGGATGGGTGTATTGGGTTAGGGTGCGGTTTTATGTTTTTTGGGGGGAGGGGTTAATTTTGGGAATGTTGATTATAATTAGTTTTATTATATGTTTTAAAATGTTGTTAGCTGCCTCGAGATGCTTGTGGCAGGCGGGGGCAGCATACAAATGCTGTTATAAATAAATATAAATTGTCCATAATCAGTACCAGATCTTTTTCCTGAGTGGTAACTCCTAGCCAGTACCCAGCATTGTGTACTCATAGTTTGGATTATTTTTCCCTTTGCATCACTTTGCACTTGTCCACATTAAATCTCATCTGCCATTTAGATGCCCAGGCACCCAGTCTCATAAGATTCTGTTGCAGTTCTTCACAGTCTGCTCGTGTTTTAAATACCTTGAATAACTTGGTGTCATCTGTAAATTTGATCACCTCACTCTTAATGCCCTTTTCCAGATCATTAATGAATACATTAAACAGCACCGGTCCAAATACAGATCCCTAGGGCACACCACTTTTTACATCTCTCCATTGTGAAAACTGACCATTCAATACTACTCTTTGCTTTCTATCCGTTAACCAGTTACTGATCCATAGTAAGACACTACCTCCTATCCCATGACTATTTAATTTTCTCAAGAGTCTTTTATGTGTGACCTTAAAGGTATCTCCCCAACATCCTCTGCAGTGAAGACCAAAGCAAAGAACTCATTCAGCTTCTCTGCAATGTGCTTTTTCCTCCCTAAGCACCCCTTTCAGCCCCATGTCATCTAACGGCCCAACTGACTCTCTAGCAGGCTTACTGCTTCTGATGTACTTAAAAAGTTTTTATTATTAGTTTTAGCATCTTTAGTAAGTTGCTTCTCAAATTCCTTTTTGCCTGCCTTATTTACTTTTTACATTTACTTTGGCAACGCTTATGCTCTTCCCTGTTTACCTCATTGGGACTCTTTCCATTTTTTAAAGGATACCCTTTTGGCTCCAGTAGCCTCCTTCACCTCACCATTTAGCCACACAAGCAGACGTTTGGTCCTCTTTCTACCTTTTTTAATTTGTGGAATACATTTAATCTGAGCTTTCAGGATGGTGTTTTTAAATAGTCTCTACGCTGCCTGCAGACATTTAATTCTTGCAACTTCTCCTTTCAGTTTCCCTCTAACTAGTTTCCTAATTTTTACATAGTTCCCCTTTCTAAAGTTATGCTACAGCAGTGGTTTTATTTGGCATTTCCCTCCTGTGAGGAAGAGGGACCTGTACTGAGTAAGCTTCCTCCGGTCTTCAACTCCCCCCTACTCCCTCCCCCCCGAACCAAATGGTTCAAATCCACAGATAGTTCTCATTAGCTACTGTCTGATGGGGGCTGTCCCAGCCAAACTACTAGGTGGGATTCGTACCCTGTGTTCTGACTTTACACCCAGCTCTGGTGTGGGAAGGTGAGAGTTAGGAATAGGCAATTCAAAGGTGATAAAAGCAATACTAACTTTATAATTAATCCTTAAGTTTACAGCATTCAGTCCCCTTCCCTAGGCACATACATATATTCCTCACTTAATTCTTCCCACCCACAGGCTGTCCCACAGTCCAGTCTCACAGGCTGCTGATCTAACTTGTTTCTGGTGAAGCTTGTGCCCATTGTGCATGTTTGTAGTTAGGAGATCTCGCAGACATCCTTCTCCAGCTCCATGTTACCCCAGCCGGACTCCTCCTGCTTTCCCCTCTGTAACTTTGCCTTCTCAGCTCTGCATGCCTCATCCAGTCATTCAGACTCCACAGGGTCCAGTTGCGTAGGCCTTCTTATCCCTCTGCACACCAGCTTCCTCAGCTGCTGCTCTCAGTCCTTCACTCGGCAGTTTTTATGCGACATTTACCTCCACCAATGATGCTCCTTCTTCCTGAAGGGAATGTTAGTCAGCAGGATGAGGTTACCTTGCCTTGCCTTGCACTACATTGCTTCAGCTTTAAATGGTAAAACACTGGTCTTGAAGTAAGCTGTTCCGGGGTTTTTATGGGGATTTAATTCCTCCACCCCTAGTCTTTGGTCAGCTCTCCATGCATGCCCCAATAGTGTGAAGCCAAACTTTGCAACTGGTCTCAAACTTCATTCTGAGCTAGTTCGTGGGCCTATACAGCTTTGTTGAGTAAAAAGCCCTTTATTTCACTCTCCCTTAATTACTTATAGTCTCCAGTGAGCCAAAGCCTAGCTGGATTTTAACCCTTTCACTCCTGGAGAGGAGTTCAATTGTCCACAACTTCTCTTGAAATAAACGTTTTAGAGTTTAAGCCCTTGTGATATAGTAAATCAATCATGGGTGGCAGAGTATGAGAGACTTTCCTTCCTTCAAATGTACATGCTGCCCTTCCTGCAGAGGTTTAAGGCAGCTTACAATAATACTCTCTGCCACCCATTGAATTGGGGGATGGGGGAAGAGTCGGAACACTTTTCTGCCTGTAGTGCTGAGTTGGGCTCTCCTACATTCCCACTCACCACCATTGGATGGTCAGCAGCGAGTAGGAGAGCACCACCTGCCTGTAGCACTGATGAGGATGCCTTGATCTGGGATTCCTTGCAACATAAGGGGGACTTCCACAAATAAGTAGTAGTCTTTTACAAGGATTGTACCTAGTAAAACCTACTGCATTGGCATTTTGTAGTATTGGGAAATGGACCCTTAGACATTATTGGTACCCT
Source organism: Sphenodon punctatus (assembly GCA_003113815.1). NCBI lineage: Eukaryota > Metazoa > Chordata > Lepidosauria > Sphenodontia > Sphenodontidae > Sphenodon > Sphenodon punctatus. Next base: position 706,285 of record QEPC01012832.1, read on the forward strand.
CCCACCCCATTTTAATATATTCCCTGGTTATTAGGGTTATTATTGAAGTTATTGGATGTCTGATAAGTAAACAACATTCTATCCCCTTCCATTTCATAACTGTATTGGAGTAGTGGTTAGGGGCTCTGAGGGGACAGGCCCTCCAAAGTGAAAGAGCCTCCGTGTGCAAGAAGCCCAAATGACAAATATATTAATACCCCAAATGGTTACCAAATGCTACTGTCAGGGAATGGTTAAGAGAGACCATGTACTCTCCCGTCAACATAACCATTTGCAAGGTTATATTGAAGAACCTATTCCATTAATGGGAAAGTACTCTTGATATTCTGTCGTATGCATATTTTGTTGACCATGTTTCAATATAGAATATTTAGCATACTTGAAATTGTATTAGTTTTTTAAATCATTGCAATTCATTTAAGTCTTATGAGTGTCATTATTATAGACACTTATTTCAGAGTTCTAGTTCTGCATATTGCTTTAGGCAAAGGCTTGTGCCTTGGTGGACTATAAAGTCTGAATGCGCAGCCACTTCTGACAGTTTTGGACTCTTTATTGGTAATTACACAGATGGTGAAGAGTGTTTTAGCTAGTGCGATGGTTTTAGAGGAAAAATAGTTCGCAAAAATTTATGCCGTGAATAACATTCAGTGTTTTTTCTCTCTAAATGTTTTCACTAAGATGTAATATTGCATTATTTTAATGTTCTCTGAAATGGCATCTAATGATTCTTGCTCCTGACAGGCTAAAGGCAACACCATTTGTAGATATCTTTTTTTTATTACCAAGGCATGTTTTGCTATTATGTGTGCAAACTGGACATTACAATGTCCTGTCTGTCATTCATATGCATTTGATAGCAGTTATTATCCACGACCTACAGACCAAACAGTTTGCATACTCTTAGCTGCAGCTCAAAGTATATAAGTTTTTAATCCTCATACATTAGGGGGAAAAGGTTATTTCTACAGAATACAGAGTCTCCAATATTAAAGGATGATATGGTATTAGGGTAAATTTCTATAATAATAATAATAATAATAATTTGTATATAATTCCCCCTGCCATGGCACTTGGAATGTTTTACATAGAACAATTTAACACAACTCTTAATCCTCACAGCAATCCTGTGAGGTAGGTTAGGCTGGGAGAATATTGTGACTGATCCTAGGTCACCCAGCGAATTTCTGGATAAGGCGAGACTTGAACCGGGGCCTCCCGCTACCTCCCAGTCCAGGTAGTGTGCACTTAGCCACTGCAATGCTTATAGAGGACACACCTGTAGTGACAATGCATTTTAAAAATTTCAGAGCTTTAAACCTCTGGCATTAAAGCTGAGAGTCTGAGATTGCACTGAGTTTTGAAATGCGTTCCACTGATTGATTGTTTTTTTTATTTTAAATGAATTTTTCCTTCCTTAACTAACCCAGTGAATTTACTTTCCTGATGATTGGGGATGGGTAACGTCCCTTTGCTGATTTCCTTTTCTTCTCCCGACCCCCAGAGTATTGACGGCATTTGGGCGGGGGAGGCATGAAACCCCTGTCCTGAAATTTAGGAATCCACCAATTCACACACTGCAATCAGCTTTGGAATACGTTGCTCCAGTGATTTTTATCTGATTACTTTAATAGTGAATGGAATGTGTGCCAGTGCATCTGCACTGAGCACCTACAATGCGTACTTGAAACCAACCAGCTACAGTGCACACAAACGATGCACAGAACTCCTCTATGGGGAAACCTGTTGTGCTCACAACTTTGGCTTGTAGGTCATCTTTCACAAAATTATACATGGGTCCAAGTTACAGCCCCATTACAGTTTCCAGGATACCCATCACTTGTTAGTATCATTCCCTGCAATAGATATTGCATGGCACAGAAGTGTGCGTTCCTCTGCATTTTAGTCAGACCTTTCAATCTGCTGTAAATCTTCTTCTTTTAACCAACCTTCACCAAATTTTGACACATTGCTCATGTCCCCCGCCCATGAATTGCTCCTGCCAAACCTCAGACTGTTAACTTGCCTAGTTATGATTTTATAAACCTTTTGAATATTTGCAGTTATCATTGTGTTGTGGTCACACCTTAACTCTAGAGCAGATGCTGCCACTTGATAATGATGGTCTTGACATCCTTGAATTTTTTGTATCAAGTTTACTAATTTTTAAATTCAGTAACTTAAGGATCTTTGATTAATGGTATAAATTAGCATAGTTCCCTCATATTGGTGAATCGCCAAACTCTTTTTAGTAATGAGTATTCAATGCTACTAGAAGATTTTATTTAGGTTAGTGTGGTTATGCAGTGAACACTTTAATTTCATTCACTGTTGTCTTGAACAAAAATGACTCCCTGATGTATTTTCCTGCTTTGGGCAAAACACCTTAGGCATCCATCTCTGCTACTGCCCCAGATTGCAAGCCCCAAACCAGGTCTTTTCAATTAGGATAGGTGGAGGGGCCCTCCTGTTTTTGCTGTTCAGTTAAGCAGTGAGGATCAGAAGTACTGTGTCCTGCCTGAAGGAGGAAAGAGACATTCCTGCTCCCTCCCAAGACAGGCAGGGAAAGGTAGGTCTAGAGGGTCTGCCTGGCCTTGGGGCGGGGCGGGGGGGAGGGGGGCAACACTGAAGGGTGCAAGAGATTCCTTGATTCTGCCCTGTCCAATGAGTGGGCCAGCTCTGATCTTGAAATACCATCCTGGACACCTTATTTAATGTCCTTATCTACACTTTTATACCAGTCTTTTGGGCATATATGAATACGTTTTCCTGAGTTATTGATGAATTCTGTTTAAGAGACAGCATAAAAAAGTATTCCCTCCCCCCAAAAGGCTGAGTTATTGGATAGCAACCAGAAATGGAAATTTATTTAAGAGATTGCCAGTCAACAGTGAAGACTGTAAGGCCTTCTCAGTCCACACAGATGGGTTGATTCTCTTTCCAGATACATCCAGAAATACTGATACTGCTCAAGTGTATTGTGAACAATGGGTACCTCAGTAATTGAAATATGTGCATTTCTAATTAGATTAAAACTTATAACATATTATTTTATGTGTTGGTATTTCACTTTCAGAAATAATAGATCACATATTTCCTTTATTTTTTTTACTCAAGAGCTGTTGCACTGACCTCAGTGGAGCCTGCTATACACAGAAGTATCATGAATGGGAGTAAGGTTTTGTGCAATTGAGCACTTTGAAATCCAATTTGGTTTCCATACTCCTATTTATATTTCTTCCAGGAAATTTTTAAATTGCTAAATTACTGTTTTTTTAAACTCTTTTACGCTTCTGTACACTATGAAACAAAAAATAGATACACTAGTTTACTCCCTTATAAGAGAGATTTTGGCCAGGTAGGGGGTTGATGGCATAATGTTTTCGATTGCCTGTGTATGAGCTACTGACTGATAAGTTAAGTTTCTATTTCAGCCTTTTGTAATTCAGGGAATAAACACATGGGGTTAACTCAAGTTGTGATTTCAATTCTTAAGTTCGTATGTGTGCAGGGTTGGAGGTAAATTTTATATAATGTATATGAATCGAATTTCTCTTAATTTCTTGACTTGACACTAGTCAGAGAATTAATCTTCATAGAGAATAGAAATCTATTCTGATAACCCTTTTACTGTTCCAGGTATGCATATATTTATCTTTAGGGGAAGAGCAGCATTTTCGAGCCATCTTCTACACAGAAATCTAAGAGCACTCAAAACATGCAGTGACTTGATTTTTTGGCCTTGGCCAACACACTTCTCTCTGTTACTCCACCTATAAAATGGCAGCAATAAAACTTACATATTTTATTGGGTAAATGTAATGTCAGTATTCGTAGCAAGTACTTGACTGATAGCATTCCATACTAATGTCCTGTGAGCTTCAGGCTTATGAAATATGGTGGGCTGAAGCTAAAGCTTTTTGACCACTTCTTCTTGGAAAATGGAATAACTGGGGTTTTTTACACCACATTCTTGGTCACTTTATCAAAATTCTCAGTAATGACAACGCCAGTTGTGATTGTGTAAACCTGCCCGTTAGTAATTGATCTTTGACTTCTAACTCATTTCAGGTAGGCAACTCGTTGCAGGTAATGAGTTCTGATTAGGCCAAGAATGGAACTAATACGAAGTGCAGAGGCTGAACCATTTTTTAATGCTTTTTAACACAGCTTGAACCCTAATAGTAGTGCAGTAGATCATTTACATCCAAGTGTACTTCCTTCATGGTACCCAGTTGCTTTTGTATGTTAAACATTTTACAACAGTGTTAATACATGAATTATCAAGAACAGATCAGTGACTGTATAAAGCTATTTGTTGTAGAATACACTCTTAATAGAAGTTTTGTGCTTTTCCAAAAAAAATACTGTTATGTTGAAATAACTTGAATTTATGTGATGTACTGATATCTGCATACATTGATTTAACCTTTTGTTTTTGTTTGTTTAGGTAAAGTGCAAGTTAAAAGTTCAGACATACAAGTTGGAGACCTCATCATAGTGGAAAAGGTTGATGCTTTAAAAAATTCTTAAAAACAAAAATGCTAGCTACTAATTGTACTGTTGGTATAACCTTTGACACTGAACCTAATTGGAAAAATTTTGAAATACTAATTGCTTGTCAATATTGAGTACACTTTAGCTTTTTTCAGAATCTCAGATTTTTGTTTTTTCCTGTGAATTCAGTTTCAGTCCTAACTGAATATAGGCATATGAATTTATACACTAATAGAGTGGCAGGAGCTACTCTATAGTTAAGACGTGTTGCATGCCTTATTATAAAGATGGAACATTCTATTCATTATACAATTAACATGATTAAAATTAGGATTGTGAAATTTGTGGTGAACGATCACTGGAGTAAGCGGTTCGTGCTGTCCAAATTAATCTGAATTGGTTGGTTAACAGCTGAGATATTGCAGTTTTCAAACTGCGCTTTGAAGCCTGTTTTTTCAAAAGTTAGACCATCTCAATCTCAGCAGGGTAAAGGGGTTTTGTGTTGGTTGGAAGGAGGTGTAAGCCTTTTAGAAAATTCAAGGAGGCTGCCAGGGGGTGCCTTCTGGCTTGCTTTTTGTAAATCCAGTTAGTAGTTTTTAAGTTATGACACCTTGAAAATTCAATGTTAGCCTAAGGAGACCATCCTGAGTATGGAATGCTTCCAAACATTCTCCGTGTAATGCAGAGACTGTTTAAAAGCAAACTGTCTTGAATACTGGGGACTATAACTCCCAGAAGGCACTGCTTGCCAGAGCCTATCAGCATTGGGGAAAGAGAGGGAACATCACCTACTAGGGTGCAGTATGAGTGACTGGTCAGCCATGTTTAGAGCTGATCTGGTGGGCAGAGGAGGAAAGTAAGGCCTGTGGAAGGGAGACAGCTGAAGGTCATTCTGATCTGATCCCACACAGCAGGCACCTCCGGGGCCAGGGATGCCGAGATGACTAAACAGAACTAGGAAATCCCGTGGTGATGTTTTGGGTGGCTGATCTTGGCCCCTAAACCCACCCAGAACCACAGAGTGCATGGATTTCAGTGACAGCCCTTCCCCCTCCAAAAATGTGGAGTGTCTGGGCTGCAGCTCCAATGGGCGCCCCATTGGAGGAGCATGGCTGGGAGTAGAGCACTGGAGTTTTCCTGGCATAGTCTCAGGTGCAGGAAGAGGGCAGAGGTTTATCCAGCAAATCGGGACAGGAGGCTACAGGCAGGATGGAATCTGTAGTCTTTCAGCACTTTTACCTCCAGCTTTCCCAACCGCACTAAGAAATGAGGGGTAAACGGGTGCTCTGGGCTGATAACAGTGGGCATTCTGCATGAGGGGGGCAGGGAGATGGTGGGGTCCTGTGCAGAGCAGCCCTGTGGGGCAGAGTGGCAAGTGTAGTCCTCTTGGGAGGGCTCTTAAGAGCAAGCTTCAGCCTAGGGAGGGAAATCCTGTGGGGGAGCAGGGAGGGAGGGAGCATACACAAAGGGGGGATGACATTAAGGGAAGAGAGTAGGGGCAGAACCTCTGTAAATAGCCTCCACAGTGAAAGCCATGCACAGGGGGAGCACTTTACAGGGAGCAGTTTTATTGGGGATACGGAATATGGAACCCAGTACAGGGGGAGGTCTGCAGAGTGGGCAGCATTGTGCAAGAAAGGGAGCCCTGAGAAAGGGAGTAAAGTGGGGGACTCTTGTAGAGATAGAGAGCTGTGGAATAATGGCCATAATTGTGCCAGTGGAGAGCCCTGGATAGAGGAGAACTGAGTGAGGGAGCTTTGTACAGGAGGAGAGCTGCAGGATGGGCAGCATTATGCCAAGTGGAGAGTCCTGTACATGGGCACAGCAGAGTCAGGGAGCCTGCACAAGGAGTGAACTAGCCAGGGGGTCATGTACAGAGGGAGGTCCTTATAGAAAGCAGAATGGTCAGTGTTGCACAAGGAAAAGAGCTCTCACAATGAGGAGTAGAGTGGAAGACTCCTGTACAAGCCCTGAGCTAGAAAAATCATAGAGAGCAGTTTTTGGAAGTTTGCAATGCTTAAACCGAATCAAAGTTGTATTCTTCAGTAAAGCAGTGTGCTAATAGTAAAATCCAGCTTTGCCTTGCTTGGTATTTGAAAGAAATAACAACCTTCTAAACTGAAGGGAGCAGCTCTTTCACCTTAGCCTCCCCTAAGCCCTGCTTCCATAGTGGTTATGCTGATCAGCATTCTACTGCGCTAGCAGGACAAATTTTCTCCATTGCGTTTTATTTAACGAAAAAGTTGGATATTCCATAATCAAAAAATCCCTCTGGTTTACAAGAGGCGTTAAGGCTCTTGCAAATTCAATCATGCACTAAAAAGCATGGAAATTGCAAGTTAAGGCTCCTGCCTTAACCTCGGTGCCATGTTAGCAGTAAAGACATTGTACAGTCTCATGTATTGTGTTCACTTACAACTTAGGCTCCATGCACCCACACTTTTCCTTCGACTTTCAGCCCCAATCCTCTTCCACTTTGCAGGTTGGGGGCAACACTGAAGCTGGGGACAGGAGGGCCTGAGCTGACCCCTCACCCCCTTCTTTCCCTCTATCCTTTCATTTCAGTTAGGGAGAATGGGACAGCTGACTAATAGCTCGCAACCATCCTTCTTACCCACTAGTCTCCACTACCTTCCCAGAGCACAGTGAAGCTGGGTAGAGTTGTATACAAATGTTTAATTAAAACTAAGTTGGGTATGCATTGAAATTAATAAAATGGAATGGCCATTGGAGGCAACAGCAGTGCCAATTTCTAAATAAGTACTATTGTCATTCTAATATCCAATTAAGTGACTGTGAAATTATACAACACAGTTGCATCTTTGGTTGTACATAGGGAAGGCAAGAGGGGGTGAAATGATGAGAAAGGCACAAGCTGCAGTAAGTGGAATGGTTGGAATGACAGGGAAAAATGCAAAGGGTGTGCAGGATTAAGTAAGTGGGTGGAATGACAGGAGGAATTAGAAATAGTTACAATAATAAGGTTCTGAGTGAAATAACTGATTCAGAAGACTGATGGGATATCGGAGAAATTGTTTTACCCACTTACCATAGCTCCCTATCCTTTGACTTCCAGTAGCCTCCCTCCTTGTTGTTTCCATTTTTTTGTTGTTGTTCCCCACGCACGCTTCTGTTCCATATGACACATACAGACAAACGTATTTCCAAGGACTTTTGAGTTCTCTGTGAGGGTAGTGGGGGCTATAGGGTTAGAGGGGCAACTTGGACCCAGGACTCCTGGATTGTCTGTTACAAGGTTGAGATCAGGGGGGAGGAGAACTGGCTCAGAACCAGGACTATTGAGTTGCCTGTGAAAGGAGTGCAGCTACTGGATTAGAGTGGGGTGGAGAATCAGGAAGCCAGGAATCTTGAGTTCTCGTTTACAGAGCTGGGACCAAGTAGGTAAGAGGGGGAGAAGAGGTGGGAGCCAGACTAAGTTCTCTCTTTCTTGGGCCAGCTCACACCCTCCTGTCCCCAACTTGTGTTTCCCCCAACCTGCAAAGAGGAAGAGAATTGGGGCTGAAAGATGAATGCAAAGTGTGGGTGCATGGAGCCTAAGTTGTAAGTGAGCACAATATGTGAGACTGCACAATGTCTTTACTGCTAACGTGGCACGGAAGTTAAGGCAGAAGCCTTAACTTGCAATTTCCATGCTTTTTAGTGCATGATTGAATTTGCAAGAGCCTTAACTCTTGTAAACCAGAGGTTTTTTGATTATGGAATTTATTTTCTTCTGCTACAGAATTAGTGTGAATTTTTGTGACATTGATTAGATAGATCAGATTACATGATCATACACATCTCTCCTGGCATTTATATTTATTAATTTATTTGCATTTTTGTCTTTCATAAGCAAAATTTCATTTCATTTCATTGCATTTCTGTCTTTCATAAGCAGAATTAAGTTTCTTGTAAAGTTTCTAAACAATGTTTTGTATAATATTGTTATCGCCAGTATTCTCCACAAATGAGACTCCCCACAGTGATAAAAAATTTCTGGAGAGTAGTGTGTGTTGAGAGCATTCATGATCACTGTTTCAGAAGTGAACATTTGGAATTGAGTTTCGTAAGAAGTGGTAGCATCAAGTCCATTCTAATCTATTTGACTGCATTGATGGGAGATTATAGAGATGATTCTATGTCTCTAGAATCATCCCTAAGTCTTCTTTCTTACCGTAGCAATTTCTCCCTTTAGCGGAATCCAGTTTTGTCTGATGGTCACTGATTTTTTTAAAAAGGTCTTCCCTGTTGCAGTTGGTCTCTTTTTAAGTGATTCTGGGGAACTAACCCATGATTGCAGACTCCCAAGTGCAAGCTGGGAGGAGTGTATGTTGTATTTCAAGGGTCTGAGAGAGCCATGTATCCTATGACACTTCCGTTTTTTCAGTTTTTCAAACAACAGCTTGGACCTTGAAAGGCAGCACAAGGCTTTCCTGACTCAGGAAAGTCTATATTATTTAGCCCTTTCTCAGACAAGCTGAAGCTAGAAATCTGTACACTTCAAGTGTCAAAGGCTTTCTACCAGTGCACCATGGCCAGTCTTGATGGTCTTTATCTAATGTGTACTACTTGTAACTTACACTTGATGTATGACCCACTGTCACACACTAAGGGTTTGTTCACACATTCTGGTGGGGTATGCCAGCAACCTCTCTGTGGTAAAGAAACCACCAGTTATTTACTGTATAGAATCTCTGATCTTGTGAATGCTAAGAAGAGTGTGGTAAGTTACCATACACTTCCCATCTGAAAAACGATTATCCTTTACTAGTATTCACACGTTGCATTAGGGTACCCCTAAGTGGTAATTACCACTCACTGGTGTTGTCTATGGTAAAACGTATCTTGGGTCAATTATTAATGATACTTTCAGCTTTATGCCCTGAACTAGGTATGCTAGGTTTGCCTTGAAGAAACACCTTTATGAAAAGAGGGGCTCATCTTGAAGCACAGTGCCCTCTATTATAAATGCAAAAACAATGTTTTAAAATAAAATTGCAATATCAATAAAAATCCAGCATAGCAATGACAAAACCATAAAATATTATAATGAAAAGCATCAATTTATACTCTCAAACACCTATTCAAATAAGATAGCAAACTCCTGTTAATCTAAAAAAATATAGTGTGTTATGTCCAGTCTAAAAGAAAAATATGGAGTCAAATCTGGAGAAAGTATGGTGTACAAAGTTCTTTCAAAGAGACGAGTGAGCCCAATGGCTATTCCAGACCACTATGCACAAGTAATCCAGTTTAGAGTTAGGGTATGAGCTCCACTGTGCTCCTAGGTGACAGGATTTTTTTTAATGTTCTCTGTTAGCTCTGACATAAATCCACTAGATTTATGTCCTATGTCTAATGGACACATAGCCTAAGTGTCTAGCCCATTCATAGGGGTTTGAGCCTTTGAGTTATGGAATTGTATTTATTGATTCATTTATTTCACCATATACCCTAACCTTCCCTTAGGCTCAGGACAGCTTACAAAACAGGAATTTTGCAGTGGAAACTCGTGCTACAGATTCAAAAGACTCGAGTTCAATCAGTTCAGACTATTTTCTCTCAATTTAGCTCACAAGATCGGACATCCAGGATCTTCTGCCAACTGTTATGGGCAAAAGTGTCTTTTTTACTGCATCTAGACCAAATTTCTAAGGGATAGCATGCCATCCTAGAAGGGGAGAGCCCTGGTTTTTGAATTATGTAAATTGGATAACAGGAAAAATAGTATGTATGTGCTAAATCAGTTGACTTCTGGATGCTGCATTACCAGAAGACAATTCTACTTTATCCAGCACGTCTCCTCCCAGATGTTTATAAGTGACAGGGGAGGACCTAACTTGGCTGGGAGCAGAGGGACTTCTGCTTCTGCTAGACCTTGGTTCCTCAAATCCCAGCTGCCCAAGTTTTCATACCCCCTTCCCATTCCTGCCGGATTTGTCTGCTTGTGTCCCCCCCACCTCCCTTCTTTCTCTGGCTTCAAAGGGCTTTGAGACAATGTAGGTCTGGGCAGAACTGGCTGCCTAAGGGGTTGTAGCCCATAGTTTAGAGATTCCCAACTGAGTCAGGGACCACAGGTGGGATTGCAGCCTCTGCAAGGGGGTTTGCAATCTGATATTTGATAACTTTGCATTGCTTTTGTTGCTGTCTGGGGGTCATGAGATTGTTCCAAGTGTCAAAATGTGTCATAGGTAAAAAGGCAGGGAACCTCTGCCAGAGTTGCCTTTCATGTGACAGAACCTCGTTACAGGCAATGAGACCAGGTCCATCTTGGCTGGCTGTTCTCTCTTCTTCCCAACCACTGATTCTACTGAGTGCAGGCTTCCCTTCATGGTCACCAGTGCCAACTTCTACTTCCACTGCTTGACTTTATTGTCCCTCTGGTCAAGTATGTTTATATTGCAACTGTCATTGAATCAGTCATGTTGTCTCTTGATGTGTGAAGTCCTCGTAATTCCCCATACTTTGGAAGTACCAATTATGCTGAAAGTACTGAAAGGGGGATGACTGACTGCTTGTCTATGCATTGCAGTTAGTGTGGTAATATATCCATACTCCTTATTTACCCTCTGTTGGCGGAGCCCTCAGCCCAGAGTTGAAGCCCACCCCATGGGGAGATAGTTATGGAACCAGAGCCAGGCAGTATGCCAAATTAAGAGAAAAGTTTATTTGTTAGAGCGAAGTCACTAGTTTGTTAAACTAAGCATTTGAGAGACCCAGAGCTATCTCACAGGGAAATCTGAGGAGGGGGTCTTGGACTGGAGCTTATTTTAGTACAGAGTACATTGTTTATACATCAGGTCAGAACCAGTTAGATGAGAAAATAGATGAAGAAATTGTTACAAGCATACAAGGGTTTTTTATTGTATTTTGTATTACTGCCTCCATTTGAATTGAATGTTTTATATTATTTAATTGTATTTTATGCTTGTGAGCCACCCCAAGCTGCTTTAGCAGGAGAGGTGGGGTATAAATTTATTAAATAAATAAATTTAAATAAATAAACATTGCATCTCGCTTCCTTGATCACATACATTGTTGATTGGTAAATCATCCCAGAGTGGCTCCACTATTGACAGGTAACCTTGCTGATTAGCAAACTAACCACTGATTCTGGAGAGGTTTCTGTCCTTATGCTTTCATTGGAGAAGAGTATCCCTCTTCCAGGAGATCAGAATAGGATGGTGAGCTGAATGGAGCCAGCTCGTCTGCTCCCCAAAGGTATGTGGGGGGCTGGCTTCATTCATTCAGAGCTACTTTACTTTACATATGCCAGAGCGCTCTCCAGAGGTCCTTCTCCCTTTCCTTCAGGCTATACCTGTATATACCTATACCGCTACACCCTCTTCACTTCAGATTTTAATGTGGGTTCTGATTAAACCAGAAAGAATGGACCTTGGGCCTGAACTTTTCCTTTGTAAATAAGCCTTCCTAAGACCATCACTTCCAGATCTTTACAATGGCTTCCTCTCTCACTGTAAGGACAAACGGGCCTTCCAGAAATATGTGGCTATGTAAAGACAAGCTATTTGTAGTATGCTCTGCCTGAACATTCTTCTGGTCTCGGAGAGAGAACAATTATAGTTTCTTTCCTTGGGGCTTGATCATACACGATACAGAATATGCTTGAATATCCTTGTAGGTATAGCATGGCATTTTTTGTAGAATCAGACCTTTATTTGAGCAGCCAGTAAAGGAATGTTATGATAACTTAAGCAAATGATAAGTGAGTCAGCAACTGTGAAATATGCAAAATGTAATCAAAATACCTCTCTGATCAAATAGGTCTGGTGACTTAAGCTGTTTTCACACATGTACGAACGGGTCATTAGAAGGTTGTGAGAGGGGATGTGCATACAAATCAGGTGTGTCTTTGATCAGGTATGAATGCCCCAAGGTGGGTGATTGAAGCTTTTATGCGTGTTGACAAAAGCGATTGACCGAGCTGCAAAATCCAGTTCTGTCAATCATCCTTGTAAATGTGCATAAAAGCTTCAGTCGCCATTCACACCTGATCAGACGCGCCTGATTTGTATGCGCGGCCCCTCTCCCGACCTTCTAATGACCCATTCGCGCATTTGTGAAAGTGGCCTTAGTGCGATCCTTGCACATCTGGATGAATGAGAGAGTTACATGCATGCAAGCTGCACAATGACGTGCTAAGCTAAACTAAAGTGGGTGCTAAATCCTCATTCACAGCAAGAGGCACTGCAGCTTAACCAGGCTAATTCCTGTAGGCTAATTCCTGTGATGTGAGAACACAGACCTCGCTACCTGTGGTGCCTACTTAATGAGTGTTCACACCACACCTAAGTGCTGACTATGGGGGGGCCTGTGCTAAGTTCTGGGAGATGTCTGCATGCCCAATTGAGTAATTGGGCAGTGATGCCTCTTGTCGTGAATGAAGATTTGGCACCCACTTAAGTCTAGAAGTGTGTGTAACCCTTTTGCACACTTGGTAAATGAGGATCACACCCTTAATCCTGTTTAACTATGCCGAGCTACCTCTTTTTCTGTGTGAATGTCATTGTTGAAACAAAATGAACAGGAATAAGACATTTAAAATATATTTTAAACATAGTTTACCTTGCTGAATTTATTTTATTCCAGTTTAGTTATCAAATTTGATATGCCTTGATATACTTTGTGGTTTTTATCTAACATCTTTACATCACTCAAATGCTTTGCCTGATGTTGAGATGTGTATTTTGTTGAAATAAGCAGTTTTCACGTTCAGAGTATGACTCTTACAGCCAAAGAATTAGTCAGGAGTGAAGTATTCAGTTGCTCACTTGAATAACAGAAAAGCAAGTTAACATTGTACTTGACTAGAAGATGCATCAACAGCATTTCTACAGTGAAATGGAATCATTTGAGATGAAAAGCCATTTAACTACTGGCTGCACCACAAATACTAACAACTTAAGTGAACAACCTTCCTATTTTTAAACCTTGAACGGCCTCAGGTTTTTCAGACTTGATTAACTTCAAATCAAATCTGGTGACTACATGATGTTTAAACAGAACATCTCCAGGTTCCTTTTTGTTCTTGTTTTCTTAACCAAAAATTAGCTAATCTGTTTATTATAACAAAGAAATATGAAATCATGTCTTTAGTAAGAGAAAGTCCTTCTGCTTGTTACAACAGGAAAAAACTGCATACAAGTGTTTAATTTGTAATTAGAATATTTTGTTCTTATTTCTTTTCATCTTAAAGCTGTTCCTAATGAAGTTAAAATTAAGTGCTTGTCTACCTGAATGTATAGCTTATCATGGAACAAGCAGTATGAATTTTAAATACGAAGTAAGCCTGTGTAAGATTCAATGTAGCTGTTATATCTTCATGAATTTAGTCAGGTTTTTCCAACTTGACATTTTACCTTTGTTTGGTGCAATATGGCCTTGTTGCTGCTGTGCCATTGTCCCCCATTTGCCTGCCTACCTACCTTCTGCCTTCATCTTGTTGACTAGTAAATTTCATTCTCAGACTAATAGAAATCAGGTAGATTTTCCCCCTAATCTTTTGATTATAAGCATGACTTTGCTTTATAGTAAAACTTACTTTCTTTCTAAAAGCCATTATTGATTTGTTGAACTCGTATAATGGCAACAAAATGAGGATTTGTTTTTGCTGGTTCCCTCCCACTCTAATCATGATGGCTAGATTGCCTTTTTTATTATCTGAATTTTGTTCAAGTTTTCAGCTTGTTTACAGGCAACTGAAAGTTTTTAGGCATGAAGCCAGTAACCTGAGACATGTCTAGTGGATTTATGTCAGAGGTGGCAGAGAAGTTGTAAAAATGTATAGCTAATCTATATGAAGACAGGACATCTGCTTAATGGTTATTGTCATTTAAGGAAAGATTTATTTTATTTTGAAGTTGTTTTTTGCCTCTTAGTTCTGCAGAGGGTAGGTTTGAAAGTGCTGGATAACTTCTTATAGCCTTGATCCCCTTTCTATCGGGTCAACTTCTGGAGTCTTTCTTGATTCCAGTTTGTGGTGAGCTAGCTCTTCAGAGAGACCGCATCCCATCATACCTTTTTGTACAGTATCCAACCCCCCCTGTTCCCTCCACTTCTAGGTTTAGCACCTTTCTGCCTGTGCATTCTTTAGAACTTCTTGTACATGCCCAAACAATCTAAGGCTACTTCCCTAAGATTTTCCGTACATGGTGCCACCTTCAAACTACCTTTTAAATATCATCCATTTTAACACTTTCATTCCAACTTCATTATGGAATTATCAAAAACATTGGCCTAATTTTGTCCTTAAATCTTGCTTTTTTAGTTTGATATGCAGTCTCTATTGCAGAATATTCCACTTTTCTTCATTTGCTTCTTCATGACTTTCCAGGTTTACCAGTAAGCTCACCAGTAAGCTCAAGACTGTGCTTGTTGCCTTAGTCGACGACCTCTCCCGTGAGTTGGACCAGGGTCGTTTGACCCTGTTGATCCTGTTAGATCTCTCGACTTCATTTGATACAGTTGATCATGAGTTGTTGGTGACTCGGCTCCGGGACAGGCAGGGATTAGCGGGACTGTTCTTGAATGGATCCGCTCTTTCCTGGCTGGGAGAACCCAGCATGTGGTGCTGGGGGAATTCTCATCTCCGCCCCCCCCCCCCCGGGGCCTCACATGTGGGGTTCTGCAGGGTTCCATTCTATCCCCTCTCCTGTTCAGCATGTACATGCAGCCTTTGGGGGAGGTTGTCAGGGAGTTTGGGGTGAGGTGTCATCAATATGCTGATGAGACCCAGCTATATCTTGCATTTTCATCTTACTCAGGCCCGGCAGTCTCGGTGCTTGCCCGGGTTTGTCAGCTGTGGGGGATTGGATGATGGCGAGCCGCCTGAAATTAAATCCTGACAAGACGGAGGTGATGGCTGTGGGGAAAGCCGAGGTAGTGATGGCCCCCCATCATTGATAGCGTCCGTCCTCCCTTGGTTTCTCAGGTCCGGAGTCTGGGGGTGCTCCTGGACCTGCAGCTCCACCTGGATGTCCAGGTGGTGGCTGTGGCAAAGGGGGCATTTCGCCAGTTACATCTGGTGCGTCGACTTAGGCCATATGTCTCAGACTCGGATCTGGCCACAGTCATCCATGCTTTTGTTACCTCAAGACTGGACTACTGTAATGCACTTTATGTGGGGCTACCCTTGGGGCTGGTTCGGAAGCTGCAGCTAGTGCAGAATGCGGTGGCCCATCTCCTGAGTGGGACGGGCTGACGAGAGCCATTATACCAGTGCTTCGCTCTCTGCGCTGGCTGCCGATAGGTTTCTGGGTCCAATTCAAGGTGTTGGTGCTGACCTTTAAGGCCCAAAACGGCTTGGGACCCACCTACCTGCGGAACCGCTTGACGTTCTGGGTTCTGGATCGGCCCCTGCGGTCGGCCGGGGGCGCCCTCCTTGGGGTCCCCTGGGTGTCTGCCATGAGGAGGGCTTTCTCTGTGGTTGCACCGAGGTTGTTGAACTCCCTCCCATTGGCGGTCTGCTTGATTACTGACCTCCCCTTTTTCTGTAGACAATGTAAGACCTGGCTGTCCTGCTAGGCTTTATCGAGGGAGATGAGGTGGGTGGGTATGGGCTTTTTAGTTGGTTTTAATTGTTGTTTTATTACTGTGTATTTTAATATGTTTCCAATGTTTTAAAAATGTTGTTAGCCTCCCTGAGATGCTTGAGGCAGGAGGGGGCAGCATATAAGTTATAATATAAAGTAAAAAAAAAAAAAAAAAAAATGTTCTGAAGTTCCAAGGATTGGCCCCGAAACCTCTGAGCTCTCGGGCAGGGACCGTGTCTATCTTATTCTCTTTAAAGTGCCAGGTACATCGCTGGCGCTATATAAAAGCTGATAATAATAATAATAAACTCTGAAAATCCTCTGCTGAGTGCAGGGAAGCAGGCCGGAGGCTGGCTGGCTGTAGGCCCCTGCTCCCCATTCTCTGGCCCCCGCTGGCCAGGGAGAGAATGGGTCAGGGAAGGGGGACAGGGGTGTAGCGGGGGCTCAGGAGTGGGGTGCTTAAGACAGTGGGGTCTAGCGGGGGCTCAGGGGCAGAGTATTCACCCTCTATAGGTGCTCTGGTTAAGCTTTTTTTTAAAAAAGAAAAAAAGTAGTTTGGCATGCTCAGAAGGGCTGAATGGCCCCTTCTGGGCATGCTCATTAGGGGTGGGACATCAGGGCAATTACTGGCTACCGGATTTACCGGTTACCGGATTAAAAAAACCAGATTGCTGGATTTATACCGGTTTACCGGTACCGGATTTGTTCCATTAATTTCAATGGGGAACTGTCCCCATTGAAATCAATGGAAAAAAACAACAAAAAAACTTCCCCCTCTCAGACTGTGTGGGTGGAAGGGGGGGCACCCCCCACCTACCCTGCCCAGCCTGGATTAAATTTTTTTTTTTTAAACCCTAAATCCCTAGTAGTACGGGCTTCGGGCCGCCACCGGCGACCCAGAGCCCAGACCAGCAGGTACGAGCCCTGGGGTAGGGGGTGGTTTAACACACACCCCACCCCAGGGATCAGATCACCCTACCTACCTCCCCACCCAGGGTTTGCCTACCTTGCGCTCCGGGCGGTGGCGGTCCGACTTCGGCGGCTTCAGTGCTGGCTGTGGCTGCCGGCTTCAGTGCTACTAGGCCTTCCGAGGAAACCCAGAAGTTCACCGGAAGGCCTAGTAGCACTGAAGCCGGCAGCCACAGCCAGCGCTGAAGCCGCCGGAGTCGGACCGCCGCCGCCGCCCGGAGTGCAAGGTAGGTGATCCCTGGGTGGGGAGGTAGGGTGATCCCTGGGGTGGGGTGTGTGTTAAACCACCCCCCACCCCAGGGATCACCCTAGTACCTGTCTCTTATACACATCTAGATGTGTATAAGAGACAGGGTTGGGGGGTGTCCCCCCCCCCCTTCCACCCACGCAGCCTGGACTGGGGAGGGAAAGGGGGGGGGTTGTATTTTTTTTTTTTACATTGCGGCCATTTGAATGGCCGCAACGTAAAAAATCTGGTACAGGGGGAATCTGATAAATTACCCGGATTACCAGGTTTAATCCGATACTGCCGGTACACCAAATACCGGGCAGTATTGGATACCAGAAGATCCGGAAGTCCCACCCCTGCTCATACCTTTCCAAGATGGCGTGCTCAGCATCGGCATGCTGTGGGCACCATCTTGGAAAGGTCTGAGCATGCTCTGAAGGGCCCTTCTGGCCTTTCTGAGCGTGCCTGGCTTTTTTTCTCTTTTTTAAACTTACCCGGCCCGGAGCAAGCCATGTGTCATTGAAGCCCATCCAGAGGGTGAGTACTCTACCTCTCAGCCCCTTCTAGGCCCCACCCCCTCTTCCCGGGCCCATTCCCTCCCCCTTATGCTTCCTCTGGCCCCCTCCTCAACCCCTGTCCTGGGAATTCTCGAGTATTCACTGAGGGTTCTCGGACTCGTCCTTGGACACTCGGCGAGTACTCACAGATACTTTTTTAAATATTTGGTGCAGCCCTAATTACAATCAATAAAAGCTGTAGCATGAAAACTACCCTAAAAAGAGAAGGGTGGTGATAGATTTGCTTACTTAATATTTACAATGGTTTCCACTAGGTACAGAGAACAGAAGGGACTGTAGGATGGAACAAGAGGGTTGTGTGGCAGTTCAGGCATCCGTGGAGGATGAGTACTTGGCTTGTAGCTGGGTTGGATTGGGAAGCTGGGTTGAGTGTTTGGGGTGAGCAATAGCTGATCATGAGTAAACTAGGGCAGGGCAGCATATATTTTGTTTACTACTATGCAGCTTATTATATGAGCTAGTTGGTGGACATCGGGTTAGGCTCCAAATGTTCGTTAAAATTGCAAGATCAGGCTGCATAATTACCGAAATTTGTAACTTTTATCATAATATTTTATTCCTTTTGTGTGTGTCTCCCGCATGGTCAAGCTTTTCCACTTTTGGCTAGTGCAGCTGAGCAGCCTCTTCTCCAAAAACCACACCATTACCATTTAAAGATATCATCCCCCCCCCCGGATGGCATTTCCAGATAAACAGGTGTTGGTAGAATGCTAGACTTGTGTCATTTGTGGAAAAGGCAGGCTATTTTTATTAGGGCATTGTTGATGATGTGAGGCAAATCAGGCATGGTTCTGGGAAATGAAACTTCCAAGTAGCAGAGTAGAATAAACTTTTTACTTGTGAATGCTGAGATGACATCTGTGTCTACTATTGAAAGTGCACACATAGTTAATGGTCTTGACTCCTGTATTCTGTGGAAGGCATTTGGAGGAATTGATAGACATTTGTAGTGTTGCTTGTGCTAGGTGGATCTCCGAGTCTGTCAAACTGTGCCTGACACTGTGGTACATATATACATTCTCAAGGTGCATCCAGCAAGAGAACCTATTTATTTATTAATTTTAATTTATTTTTTACCTCCTACTTCCTCTAAGGCTCAGGGCAGCTTACAATATTAAAAACACAAAATACATTAAAATCCCTTTTAAAAACACTGTGAGCCTACTCACCTCAACCCCTATTCCCAACTGCCCAAACGCTTTGCCAAAATTCGAGGCTTTTACACTGCCTCTGGAATACGCTTGGTCTTGGACTCTTTTGGATCTCTGGGATAACGGAGTTCCATAATACTGGGGCAGCAACTGCAGGACTTTGTTGTATGAACAAGACTGACAGGTGGTATCCGCAAGAGAGCACTCCCAGCGGACCGCAGGGGTTTCAGTGGAGCATGGTAGGAAAGGCAGTCTTTTTTTATATATGGAGCCCAGGCTGTTCAGAGCTTAAAAGGTCAAAACCAGCAGTTTAAATTGTGCTTGGAAAGCTATAGGAAGCCAGTGCAGTCTGTAAAACACAGGTGTAATGTACCCATCCCCAGGAAGGAGCCAGACCACTGTTATGCACCACCTGCAGCTTCTGAACAGTCTTCAAGGACAGTCAGACGCAGAGTGCATTCCAGTAGTCTAGCCATGAGGTAATGAAGGCATGAATGATGGTGGCCAGATCCAAGTCAGAGAGAAAGGCCTACAGCCTCCTCACTGGATGGAGTTGGTGAAAAGCACTCCTGGCCACGTCTGAACCTGAAGTTCCAGGTACAGCAAGGGATCCAGAAGCACTCCAAGACTGCAAACCTGAGTAACCAGAAGATTCGGACCCCTTCAGTGAAAAGAGTCCTAATATCCTCCAATCACGTGGTTTGGCTATCCGTCGTCATTTCAGTCTTGCCTGGATTCAGCTTTAAGCAGCTTACCTGCACCCTGTCCCAGCAACTGCCAGTCATTGGGTAAGCACAGAGACTGCAGAACCTGGGTTGGATTAAAAAAAAAAGAGGTAGAGCTGGGTGTTGTCAGCATATTGATGACATGTTACTTCACATCTCCGAATGATCTCACCCAGTGGCCTCATATACACATTGAACAAAAGGAGAAACAAGATGGAACCCTGCAGGAAACCATATTGAAGGTCCCTTGGAGACTACGAGCATTCTCCCATCGCCACCTGGTGGGACATCCATGACAGGAATGAATGTAACCACTCGAGCAGCCTCATGCACCCCTGCCATGTTCCACAGTCGTGTTAACTGTATCAAAGGCTATTGAAAAATCTAAGAAGATCAACAGGGCACAGTTCCCTTTGTCAGTCTCCAAGTGAATGATCAGTCAAGGCCCACAAATTCAGTCTCCATGCTATTCCCTGAATGAAAACCTGACTGAAATGTGTCTAAGAATCCAATAGTATTGAGATGAGCTTGAACCTGCTGGGGCAACCATCCATTCAGTAACCTTCCCTAAAAAGGTTAGGGAAGACAATGCCTCCCTTTGGGAGGGTGTTAGCCTACTCTCGCAAAGGGAGGAGTTCACTACCCCAGCCTGCAATGGCCCTGACATCTCTCAGCTGGCTTTCATCAGCTAGGACGGGCAAGGATGTATTTCACAATTGGTTGCCCACACCATGCCAAGCACATTCCCTGCAACAGCAGGAGACGCTAATTGAAACTGGTCCAAACAGGACAGGACTGTGCTTCTACAACCCAGAACTCCGAGTCTGGAGCTGAAGTAGCAGCACCCAAGTTGTGGTGAATATGAATGATTTTTGATTGCAAAGTAATAAATAAAAATGTCACAGCAGACAATAGATAACTCTAGTTCACAGGAGAGAGAGACTGGATTAACCAGGCCATTCACTACCCAGAACAGCTGTGCAGGACAAGACTTTGCAGATACTATGATGATAGTGGAGAAGCTTTCTTTGTAGCCAACACAAGCATACGACTTCAAAAATTATCTGTGCTGTAATCAGTTGACTTCACCATGTTTAGAGTGCCACCTGTGACCTAACCATCTACCAACCCCTTTCAGCTGCCTCAGGTTATCCATGTACCAGGGGAAACCTCTGCTGTCACAGCAGTGGAAGCCGATGCCTGGGAGTAACTGTGTCAGTGACTGTGGTCAAGAGGTCATTCTTCTCTCTTCTCACCAGGAGAAATTCTGAGATTTATTTAAAGATCTAGTTTCTCCATTTTCTTCTTATGGGTGGTGTTTTTCAAATTTTGAATGCTCTGTTGAAACGTTTGCGAAAAGGAGAGAGGAGTACTACATGAGAAGTACCATAAAAATGTAGAGCTTGCCAATGGAATGTGGAGGGAAAGTGATATTCAAGTGAGTGAGGTTTTAGCACTAGATTAATAAAAATATTATTGCACTATAAGTGCCAGACATTTTCACTGTAGTTAAAGGTGACCCATGAAGAATGGGGGAAGGAAGAGGGAGAGCTGGTTTTTGTTTTGTTTTAATAAAGGCTATGTTGAAGTGTAGTATGTGATGCATTAAATTGTGCGGCAGAAAACTCAGAAATTTAAAAATATGGAGGATGAAGATGGGAAAACATGGTCAATCAAGTAATGGGGGGAATACAAACACCAAGAAATATAGTTGTGTTTTTTTTACTCATTCCCCTGGGTTTATCTGTAGCCTTCTATCCCCAAACACAGCAGTTTGAGGGTGAAGAGTTGGTTCACTGAATTTTTTTTCTTTTAATACGATTAGCTAAACTTTGAACATTGCATAAATATATATTTTTTATAACTGAATGCTATATTTTAAGGAGATGTTCCTTATTGAAATTCTTCAGGCATTTATAGGATTCATTTATAGAGAGAATCTGAAAGGCTTAATGTTTGTTGTATAATTTTTCTAAAATATTGATTTCTGAATTGCAAATGCTGAATGTAAAGTACTTTGATAAATCCTATTTTAATTGAGTTTCAGCCTGCGTGATCCTTAGTTGACGATCTTAATGGATGTTTGATTGGAAGGAATTTTTATTTACAAACACAAATATATGCTTTTTTAACAGAATCAGCGAATCCCATCTGATATGGTATTTTTGAGGACTTCAGAAAAAACTGGTATGTTGAGTGTTGCATTTTGATTATGAGGGGCTTTGTGAGTTCTTTGATTTTTGCATACGTTGTGTGCTAAAACAGTTAAGAACATAAAAACATAAGTTGCGCCATATTAGATCAGATCAGTGATCCATCAAGCCCAGCACCTGTGTCCGACAGTGACCATTCTCTGTCGCTTAGATGTAGTACCCAACAGGTAACAATGGGGCGATCCATTCCCAGTTGTTCACTCCAGCTCCCAACAGTAAGGGGTTACATTCCCCAAACCTACCTGGCTAATAGCTACCTGACTAACAGCTACACAATGTGTTATCCTCCAGAAACGTGTCCAACCCTTGTTAAACCCATCTATACTACTGACCTTGACCACATCCGCTGGCAACAAATTCCACAACTTAGGGTATTTTCAGACGTTACGGGGCTGCTTGGCCCCGTACCGAAAACAACCCTTTCATTCCCCGCCGGGGTCACCCCGTCACACCATATCAGATGTGCCGGGGGGATCCTGGCGGGGAATGTGGGAGGGGGCGGGGCCGCGTGGTGCAATGTGCGGCCGCACGGCCCCGCCCCCTCCACGCACCCCGCCGCTCACCCTCCAGGGAGACAGGCGGGCGGAGGGGCCAATGCGGCCGCCGCGTCGGGCCGCAAGCGCCATGGCCCGGGATCCCGCCGGGGATCCCAAGCCGTGGCAACAGGCCAGAAGTTACTTTTTATTGGTCCCCGCTGGGGATCTTTTTGACCACGCTTCCCGGGACATTCCCCCGGCTAGCCCGGGAAGCATGGTTCAAATTGACCCCATGTGGGTATTAACCGTGGCGAACATCTGGCGGCCGCCAAACAGACGTTTGAGACACGGTGACCACAGGTGGGTATTCACCGTGGTTCACCGTGATCTCGTAACGTCTGAAAATACCCCTTATTGTGCGTTGAGTGAAAAAATACTACTTTTGGTTTAAATCTGCTACCTGTTAGTTTCATGGCGTGTTCCCTAGATCTAGTACTAATTAAGAGGTTAAATAACAGTTCCCTATTTATTTGTTCCACACCACTCGTATCCTAAACTTCTTTCATATCTCTTCAGATGTCTCTTCTCCTAGCTAGAGTCCCAACCTATCAAGCCTCTTTTCATAGGGGAGCCATTCCATATCCCTTATCATTTTTGTTGCCCTTCTCTGTACCTTTTCTATTTCTACTAAATCTTTTTTGAGATGGGGCGACCAGAACTGCACACAATATTCAAGGTGTTGTGTATATGTAGAATTATATAGTGGCATTATGATCTTTTCAGTTTTATTCTCTATCCCTTTATGAATAATTCCTAACGTTCTCCTTGCTTTTTTGACGGCAGCTGCACACTGAACTGAGGATTTTAACGTATTGTCACAATGACTGCAAGGTCCTTTTCCTGAGTGGTAACTCTTAATTTAGAACCCAACATTGTGTACATAAAGTTTGGATTGTTTTTCCCTATGTGCATCACTTTGCATTTGTCCACATTAAATTTCATCTGCCATTTAGATGCCCATTCACCCAGTCTCTCAAGATTCCCTTGCACTTCTTCCCAGTCTGCTTGTGTTTTAACTACCTTGAATAACTTGGTGTCTGCAAATTTGATCACCTCATTCCTTACTCCCCTTTCCAGATCATTAATGAATACATTAGACAACACCGGTCCCAGTATAGATCCCAGCGTGCTCCACTATTTACTTCTCTCCATTGTGAAAACTGACCATTTAGTCCTACTCTTTGTTTCCTATCCTTTAACCAGTTACCAATCCATAATAAAATACCGCTTCCTATCCCATGACTTTTTAATTTCCTCAAGAGTCTCTCATAAGGGACCTTATCAAGTGCTTTCTGAAAATCCAGATACACTCCCCCTCTTTCACATGATTATACACGCCCTCAAAATATTCCAATAGATTAGTGAGGCATGACTTCCCTTTGCTAAATCCATGTTGACTCTTCTCCAATAAGCCATGTTTATCAATATACCCTGAGAGTCTGTTTTTAATAATAACTTCCATCTTTTTGTCCGGCCCAGATGTGTCAGTCTTACCTGTCTGTAGCTTCCAGGATCGCCTCTGGAGCCCTTTTAAAATATCAGCATTACATTTGCTACCCTCCAGTCCTCTGGTACAGTGACAGATTTTAGTGATAGATTTCAAATTAGCAGTAGTAGGTCTGCAATTTCATATTTGAATTACTTCAGAACTCTGGAGTGTATACCATCTGGTCCTGGTGATTTGTTACTATTTAGTTTGTTAATTTGCCCTAGAACCTCTTCCAGAGTCACGTTGATCTGTGACAGCTCTTCTGATTCATCACCTACAAAGAATAGTTCCAGCGTGAATATCACCTCAATATCCCCTTCCGT
The DNA here is from genome assembly GCA_003113815.1 of Sphenodon punctatus. Lineage (NCBI taxonomy): Eukaryota > Metazoa > Chordata > Lepidosauria > Sphenodontia > Sphenodontidae > Sphenodon > Sphenodon punctatus. The sequence continues at coordinate 730,547 of QEPC01012832.1, forward strand.
AAAGACCGAAGCAAAGAATTAATTCAGCTTCTCTACAGTGACCGTATCCTCCCTGAGCGCCCTGTTTACTCCCTGGTGATCTAATGGCCCAACTGACTCTCTAACAAGACTGTTGCTTCTGATGTATTTAGAAAAGTTTTTATTATTAGTTTTTGTCTCTCTAGCAAGTTTCTCTTAAAATTCTCTCTTGGTCTGCCATACTCACGTTTTGCATCTAATTTGCCAGTACTTATGCTCTTTCCCATTTTCCTCATTAGAACTAGCTTTCCATTTTAAAAACTACACCCTTTTGGCTCCAGTAGCCTCTTTCACCTCTCCGTTAGCTACGTTGGCAGGCGTTTGGTCCCCTTGCTACCTTCCATAGGTTCTTTCAACCTCTGGAATACATTTAATTGGGGCTTCCAAGATTGTGTTTAATAGTCTCAGTGCCTCTTGCAGACATTTAACCTTCACCACTGCTCCTTTTAGCTTCCTTCTAACTAGTTTCCTCAGTTTAGCATAGTCTTCGCTTTTAAAGTTAAATTTACTACGGTAGTTTTATTTACTGTTCTCAGCAGTAATTATGTCAAATTTGATTATATGATGATCATTACTGCCAAGCGGCTCCACCAGGGCCGGCCCAAGGAGCCATGTGCCAAGCTTTCCTGCAGGGCCCCAAAGGCCAGTCAGCACTCACTAGAATTGGGGGGGGGGATTTTCAGGGGATGAGGGGCGACTGGTTACTTACCTGCAACTTGACTGTGTCAGCTCAGCTCCACAGCATATAACTGGCCAGGGATTCCCAGGAAATTTATGGCCCCCTCCTCCTCCCATGAGGACTGATTCTGTGACACCTGGTGGGGAAAAAAAACAAAACCCGGCGGTGTCTGTCAGTCTCTAGCCCACAGCGGCGCGGGGCCCCTCCCCCCACGGGGCCATGTGCCTGGGCACTGGTAGCACATGCCTCGGGCCGGCCCTGGGCTCCACCACCATTACCCCTTGCGCCAGGTCCTGCACTTCACTTAGGACTAGATCTAAAGTAGCTGCTCCTCCTCATTGATTCCAGGACCAGCTGTTACAAGGAGCAGTCATTTATGGCATCTAGAAACTTTACCTCCATATCACACCTGGAGGAGACATTCAACCAATCAATATTAGAATAACTGAAATCACCTATTATTTTCAATGCCTCTCTTAGGGAGGGCAGAGTGCCGGACTGCCTCAAGGAGGCGGTGGTGCGGCCTCTGCTCAAGAAAACATCACTTGAAGTTGACTCCCCTGCCAGCTATCGACCAGTCTCTAACCTTCCCTTTTTAGGGAAGGTTATTGAATGTGTGGTGGCTCAGGAGCTTCAGGGGCACCTGGATCAGATCAGTTTTCTTGATACCTCGCAGTTTGGCTTTTGCCCTGGGTTTGGCACAGAGACCGCGCTTGTGGCTTTGGTTGACGAGCTGTGTCATGAGTTGGATCAGGGCAGGTCATCTCTCTTGATTCTGCTAGATCTGTCGGCAGCATTTGATACTGTTGACCAGGATATGTTGGTGGCTCGCCTGCAGGACCAAGCAGGGGTGGGTGGAATTGTTCTCGATTGGTTCTGCTCTTTCCTGACAGGAAGAACTCAGCGGGTGATGCTTGGGGAATGCTCGTCATCTCCCTGGGGCCTCTCGTACAGAGTCCCGCAGGGTTCTATTCTGTCCTCCCTCCTATTCAATGTGTATATGCAGCTTCTGGGTGAGGTCATCAGAGGGTTCGGCATACGATACACAGCTCTACCTCTCTTTTTCAGCAAACCCAGACCCAGCAGTCTCAGTGCTTACCCGGTACCTGGCAGCTGTGAGGGATTGGATGAGGGCGAGTCGTCTGATGCTGAATCCTGACAAGACGGAGGTGATGTTGGTGGGTAGGACTGGGGGGTCGTGACCCCTGTCATTGATGGGGTCTGCCCCCCCAGCCACTCAGGTCCCATGGTTTGGGGGTGCTCCTCGACCCGTGGCTCCACCTGGATTCTCAGGTGGAGGTGGTGGCGAGGAGCGCCTTTCGCCAATTACATCTGGTGTGACGGCTGCGGCCGTATGTTTCAAACTGATGCCTTCATCACCTCTAGGTTAGACTACTGTAACGCACTCTACGTGGGGCTACCCTGGGTGATGGTCTTGGAAGCTGCAGCTGGTGCAGAATACGGCGGCCCGTCTCCTTACGGGGACGGGCTGTCGTGAGCACATTACACCAGCGCTCTGTTCTCTGCGCTGGCTGCCTATTGTTTTCCGGGTCCGATTCAAGGTGTTGGTGATGACCTATAAAGCCCTAAACGGCCTAGGCCCCGCCTATCTTCAGGACACCCTCATGCCCCGGACTGTGGTACGGCCCCTGTGGTCGGCCGGGGATGCCCGACTCGAAGTTCCCTGGGTTTTCCGGGTGGGGACGATGGGGAGGGTGTTCTCGGTGGCCACTGCTAAGCTGTGGAATTCCCTCCCATTTGAGGTCCGCCTAGCCCTGGACCTCCCTTCTTTCCGATGACAGTGTAAGATCTGACTGTTCCACCAGGCCTTTGGGGAGGGAGACGGGGAGGGGTTGGGGTGAAGTGGTTTATTTCTGCCCTTTTAAAATGTAAATGTATTTTATTAAATTTATAAATGTTGTTGTTTTTTGTTGTGAGCCACCCCGACCTGCCATTGTGCAAGAGAGGGTGGGATATAAGTATTTGTAAATAAATAAAAAATAAAATAAATTAATTATGTTACCTACTTTAATAGCCTTCCTAATCTCTGCTAGCATTTCATAGCCAGTCTCACCATCCTGGACATGAGGATGATAGTATAGTCCCACTGATACACGCTTCCCTGTTACGCATTCAATTTCTATCCATTGAGATTCCAGAGTACAGTTACCTTCCTGTAAAATTTTAATCCTGCTTGACTCATTGTTGTCTTTAACACATAGAGCTACCCCACCACCAGCTTGATCTACTCTGTCATTTCAATACATTTTATACCCATAGTTGCCCCCCGTGAAGCCTGGGGGACTTCGAGAAGGGCACTCCCGGCTGACCGCAGGGACCAATCCAGAGCTTGGGGAGTAAGGCGATCCCGCAGCTACATGGGCCCCAAGCAGTGTAGGGCTTTTTAGGTAAGAACCAGCACCTTGAATCGGGTCCGGAAGGTTATAGGCAGCCAGTGCAGAGAACTGGTATAATATGCTCCCGGCAGCCTGTTGCCGTAAGGCGATGGGCTGCTGCATTCTACATCAGCTGCAGCCTCTGAATTGTAACCATGGGCACCCCAATGTAGAGCGTGTTACAATAGTCCAGTCTTGAGGTGATGAAAACATGGATGATAGTGGCCAGGTCTGAGTTGGAGACATATGGCCTAAGCCGTTGCAACAGATGTAATTGGCGGAAAGCACTCCTCGCCACAGCCCCAACCTGGGCATCTAGGCGGAGCTGCGCATCGAGGAGCACCTCCAGACTCTGAACCTGGGGAACCAGTGAGGGGCGAACCCTGTCAGTGATGGAGACATCACACCCATCGCCTTCCCCGCTAGCATCACCTCCGTCTTGTTGGAATTCAGCTTCAGTCGGCTCACCCTCATCCAGTCTTCTACAGCTGCCAGACATCGTGTGAGCACAGACTGTGGGGTCTGGGTTGAATGAAGAAAAAGAGACATAGAGCTGGGTGTCGTCAGCATATTGATGACACTTAACTCCAGAACTCCTTACGACCTTGTCCAATGGCTGCATATACCATTGAACAGGAGAGTGGATTTTATTATTATTATTATTATTAACAAACATTTATATAGCGCCAGCAGTGTACCTGGCACTTTACAAAGTAATAAAATAGACAGGGTCCCTGCCCCTAGGGCTTACAATCTGAGAGACAGGAGCTGGGGGAGAGACTTAGGAAGGGGAACAGAGGGAGAGACAAGGGGTCTAACATTCATGAAGATGCGAGGTCTCAAGTGCACGTACTTGGCTTAGTTACGATGAGAATGACAGCAGGCAGGTCCATGTGAATGGAACTCTGCAGGACACCACACGAGAGGTCCCAGGGGATGAAAAATGATCCCCGAGCACTACTCGCTGAGTTCTTCCAGACAGGAACGAGCGGAACCATTCAAGAACAGTCCCGCCTACCCTGGCTCGGTTCTGCAGGCGAGTCACCAACATCTCATGGTCTACAGTATCAAAAGCAGCCAACAGCTCTAATAGCATCAGCAGGGTTGAATAGCCCTGATCCAATTCATGTCGGAGGTCATCGACCAAAGCCACAAGTGCAGTCTCAGTGCCATAGCCTGGTCAAAAGTCGGACTGTGAAGGATCTAGAAAACTGAGTTGGTCTTGATGCTCCTGCAGCTGCCGAGCCACAGTCTACTTAATAACCTTCTCTAAAAAGGGAATGTTAGAGATAGGCCAATAACTAGCAAGGGAGTCAATGTTCAGAGGTGTTTTTTTGAGCAGGGGCTGAACCACTGCCTTTTTTAAGGCAGCTCGGCACGCTGCCCTTCTAGAGGGAGGCATTGACCACCCCCACCAGCAATGGCCCCAATGTCTTCCAGATGGCCTTAACCTCCAGAACCTCCCTCCTACATCTTCCTATGTCATGGTTACCCACCTGTACCACAACAACCGGCTCCTCCCCAGTACTCTAGAATTTTGTCTTGGTGGCATGTGAGGTCCACAACTGTCACATCAGGCAGGCAATTCCTCATGACCACCAGCAACCCAGTTATCTCCAACTACCACAGCCATCCTATTCCCACTCCTCTGGGCACACACCCCTGGAGACGTATCCTCCGTGCGAAAGGATAACACATTGCCTAGAAGACAGGTCCCAGCTACAGGATCTCTGCCTGCCATTCCAGTCTGATGCGCTCCTATATGGAGGCCTTGCTCTTCCAAGGAAGCGGAGAGGCTGCCAGAGTGGTGGTGGGACTATTCTTCTATGTTCTCTGGCCCCCAGCCTGTTGACATTCCGGCAAAGTTGTAAAACCTGGCTGTTCGCCCAGGCCTTTGGGGAGGGTGGGAGGGTAGGGTGAGGGTTTTTTAGCTCCCCCATCTTACCTTTTATTTATTATGTATTTATTATATTTAGCCCTGTTTTAATATTTGTATATTATTGTATTGGATGTTTTAAATTGTTTTTATTGTGTTTTAATTGTTGGAAGCCGCCCTGGGCTGCTTTAGCAGGAGGGGCGGGTTATAAATGTATTAAATAAATAAATAAATATTCTCTATATACCTCTCCATATGCCTCATCTCCTCCAGTTCTGCCACTCTAGTCTCCAGAGACCGTACGTGTTCTATGAGAGCTAGGAGCTCTTTGCACCGGGTGCACACGTACGACCTCTTCCCAACATGTTATAGGGACATTTCTGATGTGTGATGCATCATTGACAATAAAGTGTGTAAACATTTACCTCATGAGTATTATTTGAGGTTTGTATATTATACAACAAATTTGAGGATTTCAGCCATATGTATTAGGAACTACAGGATAATATCTTATCATTCAAAATATGTTCCCTTGACGACTCCTATTGATTTATTTGTAAGATAGCTTTTATACTTGTGCTCAAATGTTTCATTCATTTTTGAAGTAGATTTAAATTAAGACCAGTGTGTTTGTATTAAATACTAATTGCATTTGGCAGAATTTGATGGTAAATGTAGGGTATTTCGTTTATTTTTATGTATTGGAAATCCTTGAAAATATATGGTAAGATTGTTTGTTTAGCTTTTGATAAATACTATGAAGTATCTGATGAAATTACACTTGGAAGTAGAATGCAGTACTTTTTTTTTTTTTTTTTAAAGTATTTAATTGACTGTTAGGTTTTTAGATATCTTTCTTTGAACGGCTAATATCGCTATGTAACATTCACTTTATTTAGTGCTTTAACACTGGACAAACCTTTATACTAGTTACTACCTTGCAAGTAGTTAAATAGTCGTATCCCCATTCTTACAGAAGGAAAACTTAAAAACAAAACAAAACAAGCAAGTTCTTATCCTTAATGTTTTTTCCTAACATGTAAGGTTTTCAAGATAGCAGTTTCCCCTTTTGCATTAGAAATGTGGATGCATTCTTAACTATCACTGCACAGAAGTGTTTAGTTTTTAACTCATACAAGCAAAAGAGAGAAATCAACAAACTGAAGTGAATCCTTCTAATTTAAAAAAAAATTTATTTAAAAAGTAAAGTGGTGCAGTTTGTGGACTAATTTTGTGTAAACAAGCAAGAGATAAATGCCTTGCTTTGGTTGTACATTTCTTTAAAAAAAAATTGAACTTCAAATGGCATAGAGCTGAAACGTGTACCTGCAAAAGCAGGTATATCTGTCGAAATTGTGGTACCTGACCTGGTAATACCAGGTACTAATTAGTGCCCGGTGGGCTACCAGATAAACTGATTTACCGGTTTTTGAACTACTTTTTTTACTTTGAGTATCAATTTTTCACCTTTTTGTCCCAATTCCTGTGCTGATTTATCATTTTACTAATCAGTAAAATGGTAGATTGGTGATGGTAGTACCAAGTATTTTCAGGTAATCAGGTGCCCAACTCAGTTCTTGGCTACTGATCGTACACCCAATAGACTACCCCCAAATGCTGATATTTCCTGTGGTTAGCAAATGCACTACCTCTTTCAGCTGTAGTATGGCAGCAGTTGCCTTTTGATTAAGGAGTAAACACAAAATATTTTTCTCTTGCATGTTGTAGTTCTTTATGATGTAGAGTCTATACCAGGTAACCAGAAATTCACTGTACATTTCTGGTTTGTAATGAGCAATATTTATTCAGCAAATAGTACTGTGCAAAATTGAAATGTATTTCTCTTCTGTGCAAAGTCTTGGTTTGACACATTACATTTTTTAAATGACACAGAAGAAGTGGTATCTCATGGAATTCAGCTGTGCAGGGTAGGTGTCACCTTCTACCTTTGATAAAACAGACCACTACAGAATAACAAGGTTTCATTAGTTACTTGTGTCACATGTTCTAGAATTTTCTATTGTGTTTAGAAACCATACATTATAAAATGTACTTGTCTTGAAACTAAAAAGCTTTGGAAACATATTGCTTCAGAGGATGACAAATGATGAGAGTGAAGTTTTGTACATACGGTCAGATAAAGTTTTATCTTCGGGTCATGAACGTCAGCCAACAATCTGTCCAAACTACTTTAATCTGTTCTCATACCTCAGTTCCCATTCCAGTTTTAATATTTGATTTAGCTCAGGCTAGAAATGTTTTGACGTCTATCTTATGCCACTGAATAATATTGCTTTTATGTGATACAGCTATTGTTTTAAACAATAACTATAGCAGAAGAAAACTCATACTGTGTTCTTTATTGTGTATGAGAAGAGGTACTTGAGCATGCAATGTATGGGTAAGAATAGAAAATCATTAATTCAATTACCAATAAATTATTTACCTAGGAAGGGATAATAAATGTCAAACTATCAAAGCTCTAATATTTCACCTACTGTATGTAGTTAGTTTAGATGTTCGTTCTCCTTTTGCATGCACACTAGACTGAAAGTACATTGCTTTTAATAAGTGATTCTTCATTTCATTAAAGAATGCTTACTTTTAATAACCAGAGCACTATAGTACTCTTCTACTATAATATACTCTAACAATTTTTGTGATTGCTATATATTAATCTTTATGTAGTCATAATATGGCTGCATGCTGTGCACTGTAGTCAGGGACCTATGTTAACTACGTTTCCCCCATTAGCAGCAATGCGGAAACTGCAGTGAACACGGGTCCCTGAATGTTGTAAATTGATAACCTAAATTTAACATAAATGTAGACCATTTTTTGGATACTGCTTGTATTTTTTTGTCCTTGTTAGTTACATTACATACAATTTTAAAAAAAGTTTCTTCCTGCATGGGCCGGAAAAGAGAACAACCGCCACCACATCCTCAGTCGACCTTTAAGAGGGAGCAGGGCCTACTTCTAGAACTCAGCTTTTAAACTGCTCTGGATACACATGGAGACTGTGCCAGAGTGCTGGTTGACTCATTGGCATGGGTTGCTCTCAAGCCCAATAATATAACTGGGTTTAAAAAAAAACCAAACAGACAAATTCATGGAGAATGGGACTACCAACGGCTACTAGCCAGTATAGTCAGAGGATGTAGCCTTATGTTCTTCTTTGACTTCTGGAAGTAGGGAGTGAATTTATTTATTTTATTTTATTATATTTCGTTATATTTCTTAACCGCTTACTCTTGCCCACATGGGCAACTCGGAGCAGCTTACAACAAGTCAATAAAACCAATAATTAAGAACACACAAAACATTATAAAATACTATAAAACATCAGGTGGAACCAACCCCCTTCCCCCATTTCCCAACCCTCACCACCCCCATCTCCCCCACCAAAAGCCTGGCGGAACAACCAGGTCTTGCACTGTCTTCGGAAAGAGGAGAGGTCTGGGGCTAGATGGGCCTCCGTCAGGAGGGAGTTCCACAGCCGCGGAGCGACCACCAAGAATGCCCTCTCCATCATCACCACCCGGGAAACCCGGGGACTTGGAGTCGGGCATCCTCGGCCGACCACAGGGGCTGCACCACAGCCTAGGGCCTGAGGCGGTCCCGCAGGTAGGCAGGTCCCAGGCCATTTAGGGCTTTATAGATCAGTACCAACACCTTGAATTGGGCCTGGAAGACAATAGGTAGCCAGTACAGCGAACAAAGCACTGGTGTAATGTGCTTGCAACAACCCATCCCCATTAGAAGATGGGCCACTGTGTTCTGCACTAGCTGCGACTTCCGGACTGTCACCAAGGGTAGGCCCACGTAGAGTGCGTTGCAATAGTCCAGTCTAGAGGTGATAAAAGCATGGATGATGGTGCCAGGTCAGAGTCGGAAATATACGGCCGCAGCCGTCGCACTAGATGTAACTGGTGAAAGGTTCTCCTTGCCACAGCTGTCACCTGGAAATCCAGGCGGAGCTGTGAGCCAAGAAGCACCCCTAGGCTATGAACCTGAGTGACTAGAGGAGGGCACACCCCATCAGTGACAGGGGCCACCACACCCTCGCCCCTACCCACCAGCATCACCTCTGTCTTTGGGATTCAGACGGCTCGCCCTCATCCACTCCCCCACAGCCACCAAACACCAGGTAAGCACTGAAACTGCCGGGTCTGAGTCTGCAGAAAACGAGAGGTAAAGTTGTATATCATCGGCAACTGATGACAATGCATGCCGAACCCCCTCACGACCTCACCCAATGTCTGCATGTACACAGGAGAGAGGACAGAACAGAGCCTGTTGGACTCCACATATGAGGCTTTGGGGAGACGATGAGCACTCTTCAAGAACCACCTGCTGAGTTCTCCCAGTCAGGAAGGAGCAGAACCATTCAAGAACAATTCTGCCCACCCCAGCCCAGTCCCGCAGTCTTGCCACCAACATCTCATGGTCAACAGTATCAAATGCTGCTGACAGAACTAACAGAATCAGTAAAGATGATCTGCCCCGATCCAGTTCCCGGTGCAAATCGTCAACCAAAGCCACAAGTGCAGTCTCTGTGCCAAACCTCGGATGAAAGCTGGACTATTAAGGATCAAGGAAACCGATACAATCCAGATGCCCCTGAAGCTGCCGAGCCACCACCCATTCAGTAACCTTCCCTAGAAAGGGACGGTTACAGACTGGCTGATAGCTGGCCAGGGAGTCAATGCTAAGCAATGGTTTCTTGAGCAGAGGCCGCACTACTGCCTCTTTGAGGTGGCATGGCACTCTGCCCTCCCTAAAGGAGGCATTGACTACCCTGGCAAGCAGTGGCCCGAACGTCTCCTGGCAGACCTTAACCAGCCAGGATGGGTATGGATCTAATTCACAACAGGTGGCTCTGACAGACTCAAGGACATCCACCGCATCAGTGGGCAAAACCCACCAAAACTGATCCCATGAAACCAGACATGGCGGCACTTCTATTATCTCAGGTTCTCCCATTGCTACAAGTGTGGCATTGAAGTCGTGGTGAATCAGAGTGATTTCATCCACAAAAAAGTCGACAAACTTAATTTAAATATCTGGGCATGATTTTTGCCTTTAATGGCTCCTGGAAGACCCATTTGATGGCAGCTAAGCAGAAAACTAAGATAGAGGTTATAGCTATTGTATGTTTTTTTTTATGCAGCAGGGATAGCAAAACATCATGGCAGTCAAAAGACTGGTGGAGGCAAAAGTTGAGGCAAGTATGTCCTATGGTGCACGGATTTGGGGATTGAGTAGGAATGCATTGGTAGGGCCAGGGAGAGTGGTGAATGGACTCTGGCGAAGAATATTGGCACTCCCCCGTGCTACCAAGATAGCTTTGATTAACCTAGAATTGGGCAGCTGCTCTCACCTAGCCAAAGTACAATTAAGAGTTCTGCCCTTTTGGGCTAAAGTGAGAGATATGCCTCCAGCTTCCTTATTGCAGTTGGTAATGCAAGAAAAATAAGTTGATAAGATGGGAGGAAGTGATCAGTGGTGATCCTCAGCCAACCTATGTTTGCAAAATTTAGGATTCTCTGAAGTTTTTCTTCAACAGTATACGAGTAGAGAGGTTATTAAGATGCTGAAGCGGAGAATAATGGACATTGATAGGCAGGATGTTAGTGCTATTGCATGTAATTCTGGAGTTTCTCCATAGTATAAATATTGGGTACCGTCTAGGAAAGGGGCCCACTATTTGAATCAGTTAGCAGACCCGATTCTTAGAAAGGCATATACCAATCTTTGCTTCCAGACAATGGCAGTCAGCTGTCCTGGAGGGCAGATACGGTCAGGTAGCGTATTTAAAGCGTATCTGTCCATGTAAGACAGAGGTAGAGGATTTAATATGCTATATGATAGTCCACTATATGCAACTCATCGTCAAAAGGTGCAGGAAGCAATTGGTTGTGATACTTCTCGCTCAGTTCTCCATCAGCGTCTTTATTTACTAAATGATACTAGTGTCACAAGAACTAAAAAGGGTAGCAATATTTGCAGCTAGGACTGCATGTATTTGTCAAAATTTCACTAAAAAGACTTTAGAAAACTAGGGGCTCATTCTGATGTTCGCTTAATTCGCACAGCCACGGCGGCGGCAACATTAGATTTAAAGCAACGCACGCTTCTGGGTTGGTGTGAATGCACCTAGTGTGCACAATTCAGCGTTATGCCGAATTTTTGAAACGTTGATTTGAGCAGCTTTTCAAACCGCACTCCACCAGTTCGTATAACGCTGAATTGTGCGCACTAGGTGCATTCACACCAACCCGGAAGTGCGCGTTGCTTTAAATTGAATGTTGCCACCGCCGTGGCTGTGCGAATTAAACGAATGTCAGATTGAGGTCTAAGTGCGGACTAGAGTGTTGTTGCCTAAAAGGAGCAATGGGTTGCAGTGAGATTTAAGGTCGGTGTACCCCGATGTAGGACGAATTACGTCTGATAGCCTTACTTAAATGTGCAGATTCGATGATAAAGGTTTGGAATTGGGGGTGGGTGGGTGGGCTGGCATGGTATAGTAGCGAGTGGATTGTGTATTTACCATTATGTTTGATACAATGTGGTTTTAGTTTTTAATTAATTATATCGGTTGACAGGCATAATGCAATGCCATATATACATGTCAGTTTTCTGTATTTGTTCTTTGTTTTGTTTAGGCCATGTGGCCAACAAAAAATTATTACTAAGTTGACAAACATGTCACAGCGAGCACTGAAAGATACCAGTTCCAGGCAGAGAGAAGCCGGACTGACCAGTCTCTGCATGACCCGGAAAAGCTCAGCTGGGTGCAACTTTACGGATGCTATGAGAGCAGCAAAAAAGAAAACCTTTGCAGCTCTCATAGCCACAGCATAGGCTCTCAAACTAGCTCTATGCTGCAATCGGTCGGCTTCAGTACAAGTACGATGCCACCGTCGCTGCAAACGCCGTCCCTCCTGTTTCATTCGCCGCAGGTCCTCTGTAAACCACAGGGACCTACATTGTCAGCATTGAGGAAGCGGACGCCTAGGAGCCTTTTGGTCAGTGGCCGCTGTCAGTAAGATATTCCAAAAAGCTGCGAGGTTATTGAGTGGATGGTCCTCAAGATTGGGAGGTATTTACCCCAGAGCATTCCGGAACCTATCAGGTTCCATAAGTCTCCGGGGGGCAGACCGTCCGAACCGGTCCAGCACCTTTCCAGAGACAGACATGCACCGGGAGACTGGCCTGGAGAAGATAGTGATTCGACCATGACAAGGGTACAGCTAACATCTCCCCCACCACCGGATCCCCTGCCTCAGTGCCGGTGAAAAATATCAAGTCCAAGGTATGCCCCCAATCATGTGTCATGCCAGCAACTCTCTGAGACAGTCCCATAGTTGTCATGGTGGTCACAAACTCATGCTTTGCCTCTCCAAGTTTGGCATCAGCGTGAATATTGAGGTCCCCCAGGACGAACACCCTTGGGACCGTAAGACCAACTCTGACACCAATTCAGCTAGAGTGTGTAGGGATGCTGCCATACAGGAAGGTGTACAGTATACCACCAGCAGCCCCAATCTGACTCTGGCCAAATCGATCACAAGATGGATGCCCTCTATACCAGGGATATTTCGCACTGGATACCTCCTTGTAGATGAGGCATCCCTAAAAACAATGGCTACCTGCCCACCCCAAGCTTTCCTTGTCGGGGCTGATGCTGTACAGAGTGCCCGGCCGGAACAAGGTCAGCCAAAATTGGCCCATACTCAGTGTCCAGCCAGGTCTCTGTAATACACACGAGGTCGGCTGACTGATCCAGGATCACTTCCCGAATCATCGTAGATTTATTAACCACCAACCTCGCGTTAATCAGCAACAGTTCTGGACCAGGGGCCCTCTCATTCTCAAGCACTACACCACGTGCCCAGGGGCCGGTGAGAGGAACAGGCACCAAAGATCTGTCCCTTCTCACAGATCTAACCAGCCTCCCGGAGGGACCTTAGTAAATGACATAGGATGGATCACTTCCAGACTCAGCTGAGTCCTCTTGTAACTTTCTCTGAAGCATCCATTGCTGCTCACTATTGGAAATTAAATACACTATGTTGTATTAAATAGACCATTGGCCTGATTCAATATATTCTGTTATGTTCTTTTAGTTTTTAAACTTAGAAAACCACAAAGCCCCTGATTAGATTTAAATACTTTCCATTGTCTACTGAAAATTTGTCCACTTACATTGCAGTCAATGCCATGTTATAATATTATGAAATAGAGTCCTGTGGCACAAACTTATTTTAGAGTGAATTTCACAAAACACCACGTACATTATAAATAGGAATGTTCCATGTGGTGAATTTCAGGAATATGATGATAGCTTTTCAGGCTAAGTCAGTCAGATGTATCAGTTCTATATTAGTAAAAGATTGCACACTCCAAACACCAACCACAATGTCTGTTTTCAAACAGGTTTGCTTTGGAAGGGACTATAAGGATAATAGAATTGAATGAGTCCTTCCAAATCTGGCTCACTAATTCTCATTTAGGATATCTAGCGCTAACAGAAATTTTCATTACATGCTTTGGGCTTGGTTTTTTTTTGTTTTTTTAAAAATCATTTTCTATTGAAGAGAGACTCTCAATAAGCCTGTTTACTGGCCTTGGCAGGGACAGGAGATAGAACTAGTTTTAATCTTGTGGTGGGTCTGCCAGATCAGGGTTGAGACACTTCTTTGGGATTGCGTGAGAAAGATTGCATCGCTGCTACCCATAATGTATTTTTGTTTTATTGATTATTAGCTGCCTCAAGCTGCTGTGAGAAGAAGAGGCGGGTATAAAAATCCAGTAGATAGATAAATATTAGTTATTTAGTTACAAAACTACATCTTTGTAACTAAGCCAAGCATGTGCACATTAAAAAAAAAAAATTAGTGTATAACACAACTTTCTTTTAAACTTTCTTAATCTAAATTAAAATTGTAAAATCAAAGTCAAATTAGGAAATCTAAAAATTAAGGCTGTTTATATAGTGCAGACTTTGTCCTTTTATGGACATTCCACACAGTAAACAATGTTTTACTTTATGGATAGTTATTAACGGTTTGTTTTTGTCCTCACTTAATGTGTGTACACATGCCTTATTTATTTCAAGCCATCCACAGTACATCAGCTATAGGTTTATTGAAGGACAGCAGAAATTCTAGTCTAGTTCCCTTTTTGTGTAAACAAGGGTGACAGCCTGTGGGTTCATACTGATACTTGGGCTGGTATAAGGAGAGCTCAATTTTAAGGAACAAAGGCCACTACCCACAGGGGGAGCTTTCTATGCATCAAGAAACAAGAAAAAATGGATCAGCTTGATTTGGTACTGTAAATAATTCTAGGCACCTGAAGAATATTGTCAAATATGTGCCTGCCTTTATTTTAACAGAATTTGAACAGAACATAAAGAAACCTGAAGTTTGGATCACTAAGGGGTGAAGGCCTGGATGGGACTTTTTTGGCTAAATCTTTTTATATTAGGACTCAGCACTAGTATGGGCCTACAACATCTGCATGAAAGATTCTTTCCCTACCCTCATGGAGAGGCTCAACTGTAGCTGCTTTAGTATTCTGGTGGTGTTCCCCTCATAACTATACTAAAAGAATCTGGAAACATTTAAAACCATATAAAGATCATTTGGAATAACCATTAGATCTGACGTTTCTCCACTTTGCTGCTTCCTCTAATTTCTTATCTCATTTGTGTAAAGTTTCTTTCAGTCTCTTGCATTATTGGAAGTCCTGCTGCTTCCACACAATTTTGATTATCTGAAATCAAAGTATCACATTTTTCATAAGCACGTTTCACTATCAATTGTTCGTTATTTTAAAATGAGAACATTCTTGAATCTTTAACCAACTTTATATGTTTTTCCATAAAATTTCTGCTAATATATAACGAGTTTTTTCAGTGATGTCTGTTATGGGAGTATTGCATTTTCTGCTAATTACAGTTGAGTGTTTATACAACTATGTTTGAGATTGTCACCAATCTCCTTTATATTAGTTGACTGGGATTTTTGACCCTATAATTTTAGGAATCTCTTACACTCTTTCTCTGTTCAAATTAAAGGCTCTTATTATCTACTGGTCTCTTTGTACAGTTTTACTTACCTCCTACAAGAGACCTTTCTCTCTAATGGCTTTACCTCTTGCAGAACCATATTGAACTGGGTCATTTTTACTGTTAGAGACAAAGTAGTTCAGGTATTTAATGGATCCAGCTTCTGCGTGGAAGCTTTTGACCCACACAGGACTCTTCATAGGCTGTTCTGCCTTGCCTGTCACGTGGTGAATGAGAAATAATGGCATTGAGACCCCACCTGGAATACTGTGTTCAGTTTGGGGCACTGCACCCAAAGAATGTTGTTGATGAATTGGAGAGTATTCAGAGGAAAGCAATTAAGATGCTAAAGGGGCTAGTTTGTAAAATATATATGCAAATGATGTTAAGGTGATAGAATTGAATTTTGAAGAGTAACAGAGGGGGAGACATGATAGTTTCTGGATATCTAAAAGGTCATCAAAAAAAATCTGTTCTTCATTGCCATGGAAAATAGAACTGCGAATGAGCTTAAATTTCAGCAAGGTAGTTTTTGGTTAAATATTAGATTAAAAAAAACCCTACGGTTTTACAAACTTAGTTAAGTCAGATTCATACCAAGCAAACTGTAACAAACCTAGAAATTGTGTGTTAAGGCTCCCGCCTTAACTTCCACACCATGTAAGCAGTAAACATGTTGTATGGCTTCGCATACTGTGCTCGCTTACAACTTAGGCTGCATGCACCCACACTTTGCCTTGGTCTTTCAGCTCCAATCCTCTTCCTTTGCAGGTTGGGGGCAACACTAAAGCTGAGCAGAATGCTATGTAAGTGTTAAATAAGAATTTGGGTACACGTTGACATTAAATGCATGTAAAGGCCAATGGAAGGAACAGAGGAGACATTAATCCTAATTTGGAATTAAATTATATCTCATTGTTTCTGAAATAATACAATGGAGATGCATCTTTGGGGGGGGGGAAAGAGGGTGTGGAATAACAAAGGCAGCAGGGAGAGACGGTGGAATGACAGGGAGGAGGATATAAGGATGAAGTAGAGGAAGAAAGAACTTAGTGGAATAATAGGAGGAATGACATAAGAAATTAGTAGAATCTCAAGATTGTTGGTGATGTAAATGATTGGGAGGAGTGATAGAGTATGGGAATCACTACCATGGTTCTATTGAGCACCATAGGTACGTACTTGTTGTTCTATTCTGTATTGCCCTGTGTTTTTCAACTCCTCTTCTGGGTGGAGTTTTTTTTTGGGTGTGTGTGTGTTGTCATCTCACACAATGTGTCACATTCTGTATTAGAGATGATCTTCATTATATTGGTCAGGAGTCTTGTAATTTTTTGGGAGGTGATTGAAGTTTATTGGGTAGTCCA
>QEPC01012832.1:749096-776442 GCA_003113815.1 Sphenodon punctatus
GAGTGTAGTATCCCTGGGGGATCTGTGGGCCCTGAGATGGGCTACTCACAATGCTGGGGAGCCCCTCTATTCTGTTCTCCAGTCAGCACACACAAGACTTGGTGGAAGGAGCAGGAAACACGTTTATTGATATTGCCTACAGGATCCTAGTAAGAGGGAACTCCTGCATAACACAAAATGGAGACCGCACACTGCAGCTCCCAAACACCAACTGAACAGGAAACTCCACCCACCTAGTTCTGGAGGGAAGAAGGAGCTGGCTATTGCCAGCTCTCTTAAAGCTGTACACACATATGCCACACTGAGCCCCCTTCCTGCTCCCCCCTCCTGTTCCCACAGCTCTCTCCTGCTCCCTCAGCCCCCTTCCCTCACAGACCCCCCCAGCCCCACCACCTCATCCAGCTCCTCTTCCCTCCTGCTCCCTCAGCAAGTGCAAGCGCTTTTTAAATGCCAGGGACATCTTGACACCTCATCTAACATGAAATATTGGACCAACGCACTTACCTAGCATACTCAGTATCTCTCCTATGCAGCCATCTGTGACTATAAGTGCATGCTCACAGAGAAAACCCCGTCAACTTCAGGGGTGCAAGCCAGAGGAATTTGCCCCAGGGAACTCCATTGAAGTCAATGGAACTCTCAATACAGAATGTTAGCTCCGCCTTAACTAATGGAACCACTAGTGTGGCTCCATAATTAGGAAAAAGTTCCCAACTGTAACAAAAGTTGGGCAACTGAATAGGTTGCCTATGGAGGTTGTAGAATCTTTCTGTAGGTGCAGGGCATCCTGCCTTTGAGCAGGGGCTTGAACTAGATGGCCCTCGAGGACCTTTTCAGCTCTATAAGTTTATGGAAATAACGTGAAGGGCATTTTTGCATGCTTGCACATAAGCATAAACGATGCATGCATCCACAAATCACTCGACCCCCCCCCCAAAAAAACCCCCCAATGTATTGCATGAAAGTGGCATTAAATCTCTCCTTCCAAAATCGCTATGTCGGTGTGAATAAAGTGTGTGCCTGAATACCTCTGTATAAAATTCTTTGAAAACACCAAAGTTAAATTGTTGGGTTGGGTAGGCTAATGCTGCATCTGATTTCTGACCTGTTTTTTTAAAAAAATCTGTGATTTAATGTTGTTTCTTCTTCCCCTCTCCCTTATTCTCCCCCCCCCCCCTGAAAATAAAAAATAGCTTGTCTTTTTTTGTTTGGGGAGCATAACACCTCCAGTCATCTTTAATAAAATCATCCTTCCTCTTTTGATTTTAAAAAATAAATAAACCTGAAAAGATATATGGTTAGTAAATTTTGTAACTTCATCTTTTAGTCTGAAGCAACAAATACTAGCGGAAATGAGTTTCCCCTTATGCCCACAATTTCCCTCTCTGAAAAGTTGCTCTTTAAAGTAATATCAAAAAATATAACTGAAAATACTTGTAAGCTTTATAAAAGTGGGTTTTTTTCTGACAGTCTTAACATTCAAAGATACTAATCCCAAAAATAGAGGACAACTCAAAATAATTGTTTTACTAATCCAGAATTGTAGGCTGCGATTTCCCCTTGTTTTTCTCACTTTTTTTGTCCCTACTAATAGCCCCATCTTGATTAGAGCATTAGGACTACCAGCGTATAAATTCTATTTGTATTTCAAAGTTATACAGTCTCGTCCAATCACTGCTACCTTTAAAAATCTCCAGGCTACTGACCTTTGCATACTCTCCACTATGCCTCATCTCTCCTCTCCTCCACAACCTTGTTGGAGTCTGTTGACGAGGGCCTTTCCTGCTACAACACTGCACTTGCTTCTACTTTGGTGCTTTTGTCCCAACTCTCCTCCGTTCTGTCAGGCGTGCCAAACCCCAGCCTTAGCTTACCACCCAGGTTTGCTTCCTACGTACTTGTGCCCACTGACTCTGCAGCGCGTCTTTGACTAAAATCCTGTTCTCATGTTGACTTCCAGTACTTCAGTTTCATGCTCACCTCCTTGGATTCAGGTATTATCCTTGCTAAGCAAGCTTACTACATCCATCTGTCTGACTTCTTTTTACTCCAACCCCCGCCGTCTCTTTGCCATACTCAGCTCCATCCTCAGACTACCACCTCCTCCCTCCATCTCTTCGCTCTCTGCCCAGGCTCTGGATTATTTTTTCTAAGACAAAATTCACCTAGAGTTCTCTGCCAAGCCACCCTCTGTCTCTTCACTCCTGTCCTCTTCCACTAGCACCTGTCATCCTTTCTTCTTTTTCTGAAGTTAGAAGAGGAAATTGCCCACTTTCTCTCCGCCTCCAAACTCACCACTTGTTCCTCTGACCCTATCCCCATTAATCTTCTCAATTCTATCTCCCCTTCAGTTTTCCTTTCCATCCATCACATCCTCATTTTATTGCTTTCCACTGCGACTGTTCCTTCTGCCTTCAAGCATGCTGTGGTCGCATCACCCATCAAAAAACGATTTGCCCTGCTAACTACTGCCCCATTTCCCTACTCCCCTTTGCAGCCAAACTGCTCTAACATGCTGTTTGTGTCCGCTGCCTTGAATTCTTGTGAGGCCAGTGGTGGCTGGTGGGTTCTAAGGTTGGAGGGGCAGAGGGCAGGGCCAACCCAACGGTATCCAGAAATCCAATTTTTGGATATTATCAAAATAACTAAAAATCCAGTTTTGGGGTGAAAACAACAGACGTACACCTTAGCACACTTGAACACCACTTTAACACTGCTTTAAAAGTTCTTACACATGTTGCAGGGCTGCACTGATGCCCTATGCAGCCCTGCAACATACATAAGAAATTTTTAATGCATGTTAAAGTGGTGTTCAGTTATGCTGAGGTGTGTGTCTGTTTTCACCCTTAAAAGATTTAAAAAAATATTTAAAACAGTTAATAGTATATGGAACAAGACCAGACCAGTCCCATACCACACTTCCCTGGCCCCTCTCCCTTGTCTGGCCTCAGTAGGGACTGAAATGTTCCAGCACTTGTCAAGTTGAACCACTCCACTTCATCAAGCTGAACCTCCCCCCCCACTCCCCGCTCCATTCCAACTTGTCTTGAACCAACCTTATTCCCAAGACTCCCATGTACAGATTAAGTCCACTCCAGCAGTAGGTCAGCCAGGGGCAGATTTTATATCCTTAAGTTCAGCCAAGCAACAAGAAGACAAGTTCCTCTTTCCCTTCCTTTCCGCCCCCACCCTAGACAACAAAATAAAAATTTATATATACACACAACACAGCAGCAACTCAGTGTAATACAACCATTCCACTTCATCAAGCTGAATAAAAACCAACTTCCAACTTCCCAAGACCCCATGCACAGATTAAATCCACTCCAGCAACAGGCCAGCCAGGGGCAGATTTGTACCTTTAATAAGGGTATAAATCTGCCCCTGGCTGGCCTGCTGCTGGAGTGGACTTAATCTGTACATGGGTTGGTTACATTCAGCCAAGTAACACAACAAGAAGACAAGTTCCTTCTTTTGCTTCCTCCCTCTCCGAACCTCTACCCTAGACGACAAAATAAAATGTACTTTATATAGAAACACAACAGCACAGCAGCAGCACCTCACTTCATGTTAAATAAAATTAATGTCTTGTCATAGTCTGTCATCCCATGATCCCACGATGATCCCCCCCCAACAAAGCCAAGCACATGAATGTCCTCACCCTGTGGGCAGCAGAAACTGGACTCCCTCCAGCAATGAGGGAATGGTTGGATGGGAATCTCTTTGAATTAAATAAATCACTGCCCTTAGCTGCTGCAGCAGTGAGACAGGAATCCCAAGGGACAGGGACAGGCAGCCAGCCAGGTCGGGGTGGTTGGGGGAGGCAGGCAGGCCGGCCGCCCGGCCCCAGACACATAGTCTCTCAGTGTCTGACCACCACTCCACTCTCACATGCCAAAATGGTGCCAGGCTGAGCATGCAAAACAGCCCGCGTTCTCCACATGCCACAAACAGAGCCAGCTCTACTTTTCTCTCCCCCTGCACTTGCAGTTCCTTAACGCAACTGGACTCTCAGCCACAGGGCACCTGCAACTGGCGCCCAGATACCTTTTAAAACAGCACTCCATTAGCCTCTATGAAACTCGGTCCCCCACTGATCATGAGCAAGAATTCCTTTCACCCATCGGTGCGCTTAGAGAGAGGGGGCTAGCCGCCCAAAACGCATTGCGTTCAAAATGACAAAGATGTTGTCCTTGTGCTCTCCCCAGGCTGGGCAGGCCTGCCACACAGTGGTGACACCAGTGCTGCCGGTGCTCAGCTCCTCTTCCTGGCTGGCTCCAGAGTGGCTGCAACCGCCTCTGGACCTCAGTAAACTTGCACATGCGCAGATGCTCATTAGAGCATGCACATGCGCAGATTCCCTGCACAGCCTCCCCACACCCAGAAGTGCGTCAAAAGTGCAAGTGCAGCTGCTGGGCTCGAGCAGCGCTTTTGTCAACGCTGCCGGGTCCATGTGGGCTGCAGGGGAGGGGGGAATCAGACTTAGGGCTGATCAATGAGCCCGTGGGCATCAGGAAGGGCAGTGCCCCTGATGCACTGGGCTGTGCACTGTTCCTTACTCAGACCATTCTTGATCCACTCTAATCTGGCTTCTGCCCTCTACATTCAATGGAGACAGCCCTTATCAAAGTCTCCAATGACCTCTTCATGACCAAGGCCAGCGGCCACTAATCTATCCTCCTCCTTGATCTGTCTGTTGCTTTTGACACCATTGACCACCATCTGTTCCTTGACACTGTCTTCCTTTGGATTTCAGGACTCTGTCCTATCTTACCTCTCCCACTGCACATAGAGTGTATCATTTGGTGGATCTACGCCTACTGCTATCCCACTATTAATTGGTGTGCCCCAGTGCTCAGTCCTGGGCCCTTTCCTGTCTCTACACTCATTCCCTTGGTCCTCCCATGGCTTTCAGTGCCATCTTTATGCTGATGATTCTCAGGTCTATGTCTCTGCACCAGAACTCTCTCCCAGAATCCAGTCCCAAATCTCAGCTGGCCTGTCTGACATCTCTGTCTGGATGTCTCACCAGCACCTTAAGCTTAACATGGTCAAGACAGAAGTTCTTATCTTCCCTCCAAAACCCACCTCTCCCTTCCCACCTCTCTCCATCTCTGTAGAGAACACTGTCATCCTCCCAGTTCCCTCAGCCCGCAACCTTGGGGTCATCTTTGACTCCTCTTTCTCCTTCTCTGCTCACATCCAAACATTGCCAAAATTCGTTGTTTCTTTCTCTATAATATTGCCAAAATACGTCCCTTCCTGTTTGAATACACTACTGAAACACTAATCCATTCTTTCATCACATCCTGCTTAAACTACTGCAACCTACTTCTGACAGGTCTCCCGCTGAGCCACTTATCTCCACTACAGTGTATTCAAAATTCAGCAGAGAGACTCTCCTTCCTACATGGTTGTAGCGGCTTGCAACCCATCTCCTCAAATCACTACACTGACTCCCCATCTGCTTCTACATACGGTTCAAGCTCCTATTTCTCTTGATCTCCCCCTACACCCCTCCCTGACCTCTGTTCATCAGGCAAGTTGCTCTTACCTGTGCCCTTCTCCTTCATCGCCTACTCCTAATTCCAAATTTTCCACCTTACTGCAGCGTATGCGTGGAACAAACTTCTTGAGGTGGTGCGTCAGTCTGGCACCCTTTCCATATTCAAGTCCCTCCTAAAGGCCCACTACTTCAAGATTGCTTTTAAATCATGAATCCAGGCCCTATCCATATCCTAGCCTTGTTAATTCAACCATATTAACTGAAATAAATAAACTTACTGAATACCTGCATCTTGTAGTCCATTATTCATAGGAAGAACCATAGAGTTGGAAAGTTCCTCAGAGGTCATCTAGTCCAACCCCCTGCTCATTGTAGGAAATCCACAGCTAAAGCATCCCCGACAGATGGTTGTACAGCCTCTGTTTGAAAACTGCCAGTGAAGGAGGGCCCACCACATCCCTAGGTAATTTGTTCCACTGTTGAACAGATTACTGTTAGTAAGTTCTTCCTAATGTTTCACCAAATCCTGCTTTCTTGTAATTTGAGTCCATTATTTCTAGTTTTGCCTTCACGGGCAAGAGAGAACAAGTCTTTGCCATTCTCTCTCCGTCAGCCCTTGAGGTAGTGGAAGACCACTTTAATGTCTCTCTTTAGTCTAGTTTTCTCTAGGCTAAGCATACTCTGCTCCCTCAACCTTTCCTCATAGGACTTGGTTTCCAGACCCCTGAACCATCTTTGTTGCCCTCTGAACCCATTCCAATTTGTCAATGTCCTTCTTAAAATGCGGTGCCCAGAACTGGACACAGTACTTCAGATGAGGTCTGACCAGCACAGAATAGAATGGAACTATTACTTCTCGTGATTTAGAAACGATGCTTCTGTTACTGCAGCCTAAAATTGCATTAGCCTTTTTTGTGGTTACGTTACACTGCAGATATATGTTCCGTTTGTGATTAATTACAATCCCCAGATCCTTTTCACGTGTATTGTTACCAAGCCAGGTATCCCGCATCCTGTATTTGTACATTTGATTTTTCTTACCTAAGTGCAGAACTCTTCATTTATTTTCATAACTTCATTTTGTTAGTTTCAGCCCAGTTTTTCAACTTATCAAGATCATTTTGCATTTTATTTCTGTCTTCTAAGGTGTTAGCTATCCCTCCCAGTTGTGTCCACTTCAAATTTAATAACCATTCCCTCTACTTTCTCATCCAAGTCATTAATAAAGATGATGAACAGTACCGAGCCAAGGACAGCCTTCAGCAACCTGCTCAAAATCTCACTCAAGATTGATGAGGAGCCATTGATGTGTACTCTTTGAGTATGGTTTTTTAGCCAGCTGAAAATCCACCAATGGTAATATTTATTTTTTTATTTTATTTATTCGATTTATACCCCGCCCCTCTGAACACAGCTCGGGACGGCTTCCAACAATAAAAACATAAATATAAAACAATTTAAAACATATAAAAATTACAATATCAATATTAAGAATTAAGAATCATCTAACACACATTTTACCAGCTTGTCAACAAGGATATAATGGGAGACTTTTTGTCAAATGCTTTGCTGAAATCAAGATGCATTATGTCCATAGTGTTCCCATGATCCACTAAACTAGTAACAATGAAAAAAGGAGATAAGATTAGTCTTACATGACTTATTCTTGACAAATCAAGAGGGCTTCTAGTAATCACCAAATTGTTTTCTAGATGCTTACAGACTGGCTTCTTTATAATCTGTTTTAGTATCTTTTCAGGTATCTATGTTAGGCTGACCGGTCTAAAGTTTCCCAGATCTTCCTTTCCCCCCTTTTTTTGAAGATAGGGACAACATTTGCCTGTCTCCAGTCTTCCAGCACCGTCTCCAAGAGTTCTCAAAGATGATAGAGGTTCTGAGAGTACATCAGAAAGTTCCTTCAATGCCTTAGGGTGTAATTAATCCAGCCCTGAAGACTTGAACTCGTTTCCGACCAACTCTTTACCTGTCATGAGATGCAATCCTTTCCCCTCAACAATTCATGCTACTTTTGCCAGGTTGGACACAGTTTCCCTTTTGGGAGAAGATAGAGGCAAAATAGGAGTTGAGTCGTTTGGCCTTCTCTTTGTCACCTGTTAACATTTCACATCTTCACTGTGCAGCAGACTTACTGCTTCCTTTTTCTTTCTCTTATTTCTGACATACCTGAAAATCCCCTTTTTGATGTTCTTTGCATCCATCACTAGCCTCGGCTCATTCTGTGCTTTTTGCATTCCTGACACCATCCCTATAAGTCTGGACTACTTGCCTGTATACAGCCTTTGTGCCTTGTCCCAGCTTCCATTTCTTATGTGTCCTTTTTTTTTTTATTCTGAGCTCATCAAAAAGCACTTTGTGCAGCCACATTGGTTTCTTTAGATGTCTCCCATTTTTCTTTGTCATTAGAATTTTGTGTGCCTTTTTCAGAAACTCCCACCAATCTTGGACTCCTTTTTCCTTTTGTTTATCGAGCCTAGGGCTGAAACCAAGTTTTTGGAATTATTCAGAAATTGCTGAATTTTTGGGTCTTCGACCCGGAAACGGCGGTTTCTGAAGTTTGGGAAAGTGCGGCCGTTCTTCAGAAAACTTTGGAAAGCACCTGGGCGTGGTTGGAGAAGCTTCCAGAAGCTTCTGGAAACAGTGCCATATTTGGTAGCGGGGGGGATGGAAGGGGAACACTTGAGTCATGGGGTAAGGCAGATTTTGATTCGATTGACTGGCCACGCCAGATGGCTAGTTTGATTGGTACAAGACTGCAGCCAATAGAAAGAGAAGTGCCAAAAAACAAAACTGGCACACACCTTCCAGAGCCATCCCATTCTCTGATGAATTTGGCTGCATGCTGCTACACTGCTGTGAGTAATTGGCTGGGCTGGGGGGACTCCTGGCATAGCATGACATGGTTTAGCCTGGCCTTCCTGGCTAAACCATGCTGGGGTATTGGGGAGGGTGTTACATGCCATGCTTTTAAAACAAAACAAAATATTGGGTTCCATTGGGGGCACATTGCATGCTGACTACTGCTGCTTGGTTGACTTGGCAGTCAGACAGCAGCACCATGAGCCGCCCAGAGGGTTCTCTCTGCCTGGCTCCAGGAGTTAAGTTCCCTCCATGCAAGGGTGCCCTGGGGTGCATGTGTGTGAAGAACCAACATGGTGTCTGCTGGACTGCCTCACTTCTGGTGTGCAGGATCGCAGTTGCTTGCAGTCTGCATGGTTGATTCAAGTTGTCTCATTTTACCACGGGTCCTCTGGCTGCCTCCAGAACCTTCTTCAAGCAGTTCATCCGTTGTGCTCCATTGGCAGACTTGCATTGAAGCTACAAATCAAGAGGGGCAGAGTGCAAAGTACCTCAGTTCCTGCCAACAGCCATAGCATTCTTTAGTTAGGGGCAGTTGTCTTCAGTTCTTGGTAAGGAGCCAGAGATAGCAGTTAGAAAATCATCTATTCTTTCTTTTTCTTTCTTTTTTCCCCTTTTTTTAACAAAAAACAAAAACAAACCAAAACAAAGAAAAAAAATCCTTAGAGTCAAGAGAAGACAAAAGATCTCATTTCCTCAACCCTGGACAGGATTCATCCTCTTGGGCTGTTGCCATGGCAGCTGCTGATAAAAAAGGTGGATTCAACAAATGTACTTACTGTCCAACTTCAATCCTCATCATAGACCTGTAGGATCAGTGCCTAGCTTGCCTTGGAGAGGCTCAGAAGCCCATGGGTTGTTCTGCCTGTGCGAACCTATTGGGCAGAGGCACATTCCTGACTAGCAACTTCATCAAAGCTCAGTTCAGCCTGGTCCTCCTTGGCACTGCCTTCTTCCCCAGCACCAACTCATTCTCCGGCACCCATCTTCCCGGTACTGACATCTCCAGCATTGACCTCTTCTTTGGTACCATCACTGTCTCCCTCCACACCAATCTCCTTGGCACCATCTCCCTCTGCTCCAGCCCTCTCAGTTTCTTTAATTTGGAGAAAAAACTGACAAAAGTACTGGAAGTCACAATCTCTTCCCTAGTGCTTAAGAGGTTTGATAGATCCAAAAAGAAACAGAGAGAGAAATCACCAGGGGATGAAACCCCTTCTACAAATAGTGCTCTGACCATTCCACCACTGGGAGGGAGCAACAATAATTAATTAGGAGTAATCAAAAGCTTCTATTCCCATTCTGGCCACTCCCTCAGGAACCTAGTGGGGCCACCTATTTTCCCCCTTATTCATTCTATTTGGACACAGATGATGCAGCACAGGGCTTTCCGGTTCATCCTAAACAATCATCCAGGTGCCCTCCTACAGACAAAAAGAATCACTCATCACTGAGCTTGCAACTCCCACTCCCTTCACCATATGGGCAACACTTTATGCCATAATCCCCAGCATGGTTGTCGGGACAGCCCCCTTGGGCTCCATGGATGTACTGGCCATCGCTAAGGTATCGGTCAACTCCATGGGAGCCTCCATACCAGACCCTGTATTACCAGTTCTGCCCACCAAATTCTGCATTTAAGAGAAGCGGAACAACTCCCTCCGCATCTCTAGGGAGACCATCAACTCTGACCCCCATTACCTGCTTTGATGATGAGCACTGGGGCGATTCCTTCCACAATAGAGTTGTACCCCGCTCCCATTATCTGCAGCGCTGAGATACATACTGGGATCCAAAACCAGTGAGATCAGTACTGAGATCCAAAACTTATTGTGCCCTTGACGAGAGCATCTTTGGACCCCAGCCATCAAAAATCACAGTAGTTCAAGTTCCATCAGAGCAACTACCTTGGACTACTACATATTCCTTACCCATAGTACCAATGATGTCTCCACTCCAGCACAATTTTATCTTTCAGTAGCTTCAGTACCACCAATC
Organism: Sphenodon punctatus; assembly: GCA_003113815.1. Lineage (NCBI taxonomy): Eukaryota > Metazoa > Chordata > Lepidosauria > Sphenodontia > Sphenodontidae > Sphenodon > Sphenodon punctatus. The sequence continues at coordinate 759,478 of QEPC01012832.1, forward strand.
ATGACAGTACTTCTTTTCTTCAACACCGTATATCATTACCACTTCACTGTATTGCAAGCCCAACTGAACCAGACACCTGTAATTTTTATTTATTTTACTTATTTATTTAAAATTTATATCCCGCCCCTCCTGCCTGCAGAGCAGCCCGGGGCGGCGAACAACATTCAGTAAAAAAAATTTTAAAAAACAATTTAAAAATACAATACAATGTGGGGAACCCCCCCACCCCACCCCTCACTAAAAGCCTGACGGAACAGCCAGGTCTTACATACATGCTGAAATAGGAGAGTGGGAGCCAACCGAGCCTCCTCCGGGAGCGAATTCCACAGCACTGGGGCGGCCACCGAAAAGAGCTAACATTGGTGGCCACCCACCTTGCCCAAGGAACCTCCAAAAAGGCTCCCACGGACAATCTCAAGGGTCGCACGGGCACATGGGGAGTGAGGCGGTCCTACAGATAAGCAGGGCCCAGGCCGTGAAGGGCTTTAAAGGTTAAAACCAGCACCTTGAACCTGGCCTGGTGCTTTATAGGCAGCCCGTGCAGAGCCCGGAGCACTGGTGTCATGTGCTCCCTGCGACCCGTCCCCATAAGGCTGTCTCTTATACACATCTAGATGTGTATAAGAGACAGGAGCACTGGTGTCATGTGCTCCCTGCGACCCGTCCCCATAAGGAGACGGGCCACGGCATTCTGCACCAGCTGCAGCCTCCGGACCAGCTTTCTCAGGCAGCCCCACGTAGAGCACGTTGCAGTAATCCAGCCTCGAGGTGATGAAAGCATGGATGACAGTAGCGAGGTCGGAGTCTCAGAGATACGGCCGAAGCTGCTGGACAAGATGTAACTGCTGAAACGCACTCCCCGCCACAGCCACAACTTGAGATTCCAGGCTGAGCCGCGAATCGAGGCGCACACCCAGACTCCACACTTGAGACACCATGGGAGGGCGAACCCCCCCTACAAGAGGAGATTCAACCACCCCCAAGCCCTCGCCCACCAACATCACCTCTGTCTTGTCAGGATTCAATTGCAGATGGCTCAACCTCATCCAAGCCCCCACAGCTGACAGGCACTGGGAAAATAAGGAGACTGCATGGCCTGGGTCGATGGAAAAGGAGAGGTGGAGCTGAGTGTCATCAGTATACTGATGACACTGCATGCCCTGAAACCCTCTCACGATCTCCCCTAACAGCTGCATATAGATGTTAAATAAGAGGGGGGACAGAATGGCACCCTGCGGGACTGCACACGTGAGGTCCTGGAGGGAAGACATACACTCCCCCAAGACCACCCGGTGAGTTCTCCCGGCCAGGAATGAACGAAACCAGTCCAAGACCATTCCGCCAATTCCAGCACGGTCTCGCAGGCGAGTCACCAACAACTCATGATCGACTGTCGAATGCAGCCGAAAGGTCTAGCAGAACTAGTAAGGTCTGACAACTCTGGTCCAACGCCAGACGGAGATTGTCAACCAAGGTCACCAATGCCGTCTCCGTACCATACCCAGGCCGAAACCCAGACTGGAAGGGATCAAGGAAACTGGAGCGGTCCAGATGTTCCTGGAGCTGCCGTGCCACAGCCCGTTCAATAACCTTCCCTAAAAAGGGAAGGTTAGAGACCGGCTGATAACTGGCAGGAGCATCAATGTCAAGAGATGGTTTCTTGAACAGGGGTCTAACCACAGCCTCCTTTAGGCAGTCAGGCACCCTGCCCTCCCGAAGGGAGGCACTAACCACCCCAGCCAGCAATAGCCATAACATCTCCTGGCTAGCTTTCACTAGCCAGGATGGGCATGGATCTTGCTCACAAGTAGTGGCACAAACAGATCCCAACAAGGACTCCACATCGGCAGGCGCCCCCATCTGAAACCGATCCCACAAAACAGGACAGGATGGGGCATCCATAACTCCAAGATACCAAACATTGTGAAAACCACAGCTTTGATACTTTTCACACTCGCCGTACTAACAGTGACAAAGGCACTAACTGAAGATCAAGAGCTACTGAAAGAGGAATCCATACCTGCAAAGAACTCCTCCCCATTCTAAATCTGACATGTCTCAAAATAATTCCTCCTCATCCCCTTCAAACACACCAAATACAAGTTCCACAGAATCTAATGACTTGTCATCCTCACCTTCAGACAGCGTTTCAGACCTGGTCCAAACCAACATCTCTGAGGACCATAAGAATTTCCCGTCTCTAATATGCAAAATGGCAACTGTTCTCACATTAAAAATGGTCTCTATCGAAGGAGAGGATGGCCCTTTTAAGCACTGCACAAACATGCATCTACCAAGGTTACACTGGCCCTCTCATGAAAAATTCAACTCCCAGTTGGCTCACAGCACAACACATTCCACCTTGTACCACCAGACAGCCATGGTCATCCAGCCATCTACAGAGAGACAGCAGAGTAAGTCCATTGACACATCACCAGTGAACAGAGAAGGTCGAAAAATTGACACATCTGTTTTTTCTCAGCAACAATTATTCTGAGAGCATCTAATTTATGCTTGTGCAATATCTCTTGCAAATGTCCTGTCCCGTTGTGAAGAATGTCTCAAGTTTCATAGATAGATACATTTTATTGGATTTAGCTTCCGCCTTGATCCATTTTACAAAAACATTCATAAAAACCAGTACATAACTATAAACTAAAACATTAGAAAAACTCAAAGTAAAACGAATAACTTAATCAAACTTCTTTCAGCCCAAGAAAAGGAGGATCAGGATTTAAACAGAAGTGGTCCCAAGGGCCTTTCTAATCATCTCTGCTTTGTGTGTAAATAGGGCCAAGCTTACGAGGAGAGCCTCATTTTGAGTTTGCAGACGCTACACAAGCTTCTCTTTTTTTGAAAACCCAAACAAATGAGAGATGGAAGGAAGGATAGATTTTGAACATATTTAATTAAATAAAGGGCACTCAAGAACATAGTGAACAGAATCTTCGATCACGTTCAAACAACAAGGACACACTCTATCCCTATAAGGAATCCCCCTTCTCTGACCCTCAATAATGGCCAAATGATATTCAAATCTGAGTCTAGCAAGGGCCATCCTGGCCTTGGGTTTTAAATACATAGTCAGATATTTAGCCATACCCTCCTCATTACTCCACAATATATACACAATGGACAGATCCAAGAAACCCGAATGGCTGCCCTATCGACTTGAGCTGCTATATGAGCTGTTCTTTGGAGTACTAAAAAAACGCTGCTTCAGTGTAAATAATGCCACCCATAAACAAATTTCCAAGGCCCATCGAGGTAACTAACCCAATAACATACCTCAGCCATGAAGAACGCTCATTAACTTGAGATTTGAGGTCCTGTGGAAGGCACACTTTGGGAAGCCACACAGGAGAGTGTGCCAATAAAGTAAATGCGTATACCATTATGTGGGTTTGAAGTTTAGTCTTAATTGCCTGAAGGCCAATCTCCAATCTTGGGAAGACAACAGGGATAGAGGGAGGAAGCTCCAAAAGGGACCTTAAAAATTTGTTCTGCAAAATTTCTAGCTCAAGATGCTGTTCATGATCCCAGATCTCTGACCCATACAAAAGTTAAGCATCCACCTTTGCCACATATTGCTAATAGTCAATGGGATCGAGAGCTCCAGGCCTCCACAGAAAGGGAGTTCCACAGCCTGGAACCTCCCAATAGCTCCAATAGATTGAGAGGATTTCTGTCTTGCTTGGCGTCAGTGAACATTCCAGTTTGTTAAATTTGAAAACGTAATCCCCAAATATTTATAATTTCTAACGATCTCTAGGGTATTGCTGGGCCCCATGCCATAATTTTAGATTTAGTGGAGTTGATAGATAAGTTGTTAGTTTGGCAAAGAGACTTAAATGGGATAGCACTCTCTGTAACCCAATTGGTGATCTTAAGTTTAATTGGATTTCCCTATTGACGTTGTAGGGGCCATGACCTCAGATACACCTAGAGGAACTCAGCTCCTGCTGCTTCTAACCTTATAAAATGGGGATGGGGAATTCCTGGTTCATGGATAACTGACTTTTATTCCTATTCATGGAATGATCTGTGAGCTAGACAGTGGGTGAGAGAGATCACCACAGGGCAGGTTGGGGTGGGAGTGAGGGGGCCATTAGGCTAAGTGGGGGGCACGCTGGAACATAGGGATTGGGGGAATAGAGCTTACCTAAGTGTGGGAGGGGCGTGTGTCTATCCTGTCATAAAATATGGAACCTATGTGTAATTAAACATGCAGTTTTCAGCATAGCATTTGACAACCTATTTTCCCACAGAAAAGCTTGGTTTAATTGCTTTATTCTTAGATTACATAATTTCAAATGTTATTAGATCCATATGTTAATGTAAAATATCATTGTTCAAGCATAGGGTAAAGCCATATAAAACAGGACTGTCCGGATACCCCATCCACCCCAGGGAGGACGAATGCAGCCGCCACACTTTGGGATGGCGGAGAGAGCAGTCCAAATGAGCAGCCCCCCTGTGATTGTCACCAACTCCGCCATGCCACAGGTCTGGACAAGGAGTTTGGCCACACAGTTCTGGACTCCCGGATTCCTGCCAAGCAACTGATCAACGAAGGGGCCCCGGAGAAGTGCAGGTGCTCTCCCTGTCCACCAAACAGCTTATTGCGGGAGGGGGAACAGTCAGTTACGCCACATTTGCCAGGATGGGGCAACAGTAGCCCAGGATGCATCACAGGCTTTCTCTGGTGGACGTGTTGCATAGCAGCCTGATGCCCGCCCTGGGTCAGAAGTTGGCAAACATGTGGCGGCACTGGTCTGACGGTTAGCTACATTACAGGCTAATGTGGGGTAACGTTGGTCAGTGTGTGGGTTAACGTCTCGTGTGGCCTTATTCATAGTTGTAAAATGTATGTGGCATCACTTTTATCCAGTAGTAAATCGATTTTCTGAAACCACAGTGGTAAAAACAGGTACGATAGAATGATACATTTTCCAGGTTCCTAGTTGTTAAAATAATGTTCTAAAAATAATTTCATATTAGGGAAGTTTAACTTGGGGAAAATGATTTGTTGAGCACAGTGTTTTGACATCTTTAACTTTTAATGTTGTTGTCATTTACCGTTTGCTTTGATATTTTATAATTAGCACATTTAACCTTATTTCATTTTTTATTTGGTTGGATTTCTGAACTGAGTTAAAAATTGATTCCTGGTCTTATAACTGAATGTGTCTGTGCATGTATGTATATATGTATTGGTGAAGCCACATGAGATGGGGCAGACCCGCTTCTCTCCTCCCCTTCCCCCCCACCCCGTGGGCAATCGCAGCACCCATACTTTAGGCCAGCTAGGAGAGCAGATTACACAATCTGCCCCTCTGCGGGAAACCCAAGCTGGTGGGCCGCTGTCAGAAGACCTGCCATACCTCAGGGTGGGGTCAGGGGCCAGCTGCACATGTGGGTGCCCAACCCCATCCCCTGACCCACCCACTATCCCGGTCCTAGACGTAACATGGCCGCACGGCAAAGGTGAACGTGCCTGCTGCTCAAGGGTGCTGGAGGACTCATTGCAAGGCAGGAGAGCACAGGGGCCGTCCACATGGGAGGCAGCCTGTTATGTTTGGGCAGCATTATACCAAGTTTATTGGCTTTCTGCTGAGCCTGCAAAACCTGGCTGTTCGCCCAGGCCTTCGGGGTGGGGGGGATATTTTTCTTGGGAGGTGGGATTTTGGGTTTTAGAAGGAAAAAATGTTAAGATGTGATTGTTGTTCTAGAATGTTTTAAATTGAATTTTATTGTTGTATATTTTACTTGCTATAAGCCGCCCCGAGATGCCATTGGCATGAGGAGGCGGCTAAGAAATGCAAGGAAATAAATAAATAAAAATTGGGCAACTCTGTTGGCGTGGGGGGCTACAGTGGAGAGGGCGTTCTCGGTGGCAGCACCCAGGCTGTGGAACTCTTTCTGTGGAGGCCCGGGTGGCCCTGGACCTTGCCTCATTTTGGCGACAGTACAAGACCTAGTTGTTCCACCAAGACTTTGGTGAGTGAGGGTAGATGGGGAAGATGGGGTTTTTATTTTCTTTTATGTCTCGCTTTTATGTATTTTATATATTTTACGTATATTTTAAAATATTTTAATTTTTGTAAGCCGCCTCGAGCTGCCTAGGCAGGAGAGGCGGGATATTAATGAAGGTCTTCTCCGGCTGACACATAGTGTGTCAGCTGGCTGCCCGCCCCAAGTTGGAGCTGAGTGAACATCTAGTGGCTGCAGGCCTTATGGTTCGCTGCATCGCAGGGTAAGGTTGTCTAGAGTGGGAGAATGGTGCCCAAAGTGGGTTAGCCTCTTGTGTGGCTGTACCCTGTACGTATATAATATTTTTGTGGGTATGTAATGACACCAGTCTGTCTAGTGTTCAGTAGAACATATCTGTCTTCTCTGTTTCCATTCCATCTCAAACATATTGGGTTATGTTCTTCAATTTTTTGTTGCTGACATGAAATTACATTGGCATCAAATTTATTTAGTGGAGTTGAGAAGAATAGCTGCTTTGTTCTTTGTTGACTGGAAACCCTGAACACTGGTGGTGTGAATGTTGCCCTGCAACAGAGAAACTTAAAATTCAGATAACCCATTGATACTTTGTGAACTGCTCTCCTGTAGTTTGCCTATGGGCAGTGACCAAGGTTCACTGAGTTTCCCCTCACTGGCAGCAATGGGGGGGAATGCAATAAGCATGGTCCCTGTCTTTGGGTTCACTCTGCCATCACTTGGCAATTCATATTTTAACCGGTTGATTATAACTTGTCTAATTGTATACCTACTGGTACAATATATTGTCACTAAAATTATCTCCAGTTTCAGTGAGGTTGTCTGCCTAACTGAAGTGTCTATTTCATTTTTCTGTGCTGTTTTAACAGCATGAGAAACAACTGAAGGTAAAAATAGAAGAGAGCTCAGTGACAGTGAAATATTCCTGATGTTAAATTTATGCAAGTTTAACACAAACACATTTGTTTGGCCATTTTGGGGGTAAATACAAGCTGTTTAGTCTTAGATACTGAACCACCAGAATGTCAGATAAGTCACAGAAGCTAAGGATTTTGATAATACTTCACAAAAGCAATACTTTTTTTAATAGAGAGACTACTTTTATGAATCTAACAGACCAGAAAAAAAGATAAAATTTCAAATTATATTTTTACACCGTTATAAAAGGGAAGCCTCTTTCATCGTCCCAACTAGGTGGAAGTATCCCATGACACATCACTAAAAGTTACCAGTCTATTAAAAGTTAACATGTTACTAACACAAAGTTTCCTTCAAAAGTGTCTTGTGGCAATTTTCAAATCAAATAATTATATGACTAATTTTGTGCTAAATAGGTTCTATTTCTTTATAACTTTCATGGCTGAACTCAGTAATTTCTGCATGTAATCAGAGGGACAGTAGCTCGGGAAAGTGTCTAAGCCAGACATAATTTTAAAGGCAATTTGTATTTTTATAATTCTTTATTTCTGTAACTTGTTTACTACATATTTTCTCAAGACAGAAGGAATGCCCCTGATATTCTTTTGTTCATCACAAAATTAGATAAAGAATTGTCAGAATTTACTAATAGTATGAAAATGTTTTTTTCCTGAATGTTGTTCAGTGCATTCAAAAGAATTCCATATAGTATTTAATACAATAAAAATTCCTAAAACGTACTGAGTCAATCTAGAAATCCTAGAATATATGCAGTGTGATCAACCTTGGATTAAAAGCATCTGTGTGCTTGTCAATAAGGAATTGTGATGAGTTCAGTGGTATCATATTGACTTTGTATTAATACATGGTATCCTATTGGACCATCAGTTGATTGTTTAGAATGTAAATGAATCTGTTGATGGATCCAGTGACTGATGGCTTAAATTCCAATTAATCAATTGCTTCATCAGTTTCTTAATTCAGATCAAATATCTCTTGAGTGCACACAGTTCTTTCAGCGGTATTAAGAGAAATTAATGCTTTAGAACTAATTTTCATCAATCTCTTATAAATGCCAATATGTGTTTCACTTGTGTCCCAAGTGATGACATTATAGCTTAAACGTTTGGGATATATTACAGTTCTTTTTTTCTTAGTAGCTATCAAAACTCACTTTTCCTCTGAGTATGGTAAATGAAACTGTTTACTCAAACACGTCATCTTAGTGCTGCTATTCAAGTTGTCATCAGCTTAAAATTTTCATGCACATAGTCATTTAAGTCATATAAATGATTTAAAAATTAAGTTGATGGTAAATGATCTGGTAGTAGATATGCTAAGTCAGTGTCTGTTTTTCTTTTGTTAGGCATAGTCTCGTAACCTGTCTCTTTCAATACTGTTGGACTTCTGACTCGTAGCAGGCAGGCTGCTAATATTACAAGTTATAACAGTTTATGACAGTTTCATGTGCCCCGTTTCACAATGACCTATCAATTAATTCATCAACACTTGACACAGACTCTTCAGTGTGACACTTATACCAGTTGATCTTAATTTGATTGCCATTAAAACCATCCTTTCCTGACAACTCTTGTCAATTATACAAAATAAAATCAAGTATTCATAAGTAGCCTGTAATAGGATATGGGCAGACAGATTTAATAATTCAGTTTTGCTGAGGCTTACCTGACATTAACTTTAGCTAATGTTCGCATCTGTAAAAAATTTATTTGATACAACACATGAGAGAGTTGATAGACATCATAATTTTTATTTATTCATACTCAGCTGCTTGGTATTGTAAGAGGAACATATGCAGTGTATAGAGTTCAATGTAATACTCTGTTTGTAGTATATTAAATCTTAATTGCATCATATTGAAAATGTAAGGGTATCTAGAGAATGGATTTTAAAAGACTGAAAACCATAATCTACTCTGTACAATGATATATTGTTGTAAAGTGAGAGTGGACTCCAGCTCCATGTATATTAGGTTGGAGCAACATCACTATGGAAATAAGAAAACAATTTTAATATGCTATTCAATACGTTTCCACTAGGGGTGTGCATTTTATTTTTGTTTTTCTGGTATTAATAATGAAATGTTTTTCATTATTATCTGAAAAAACAAAAATGAAAAAAATCCCACAATTTCAGAATAAAAACAAAAATTTTGGAATTAAAAAATTGTGACATAATATTAGTCTGCACCACTTTCAGTTTCTGTCCGATGGGGATGTAATTTGGAGGAAATGTGCCCCTTACCCAGGGGATCATCTCTGCCATATTTCAGAAGGATTGGATAAAGGGTCCCGATTTTATAAACATCATGGTTTGTGATACATTTCCAGCTGTAACGTCTTTGCTTCCCGTTCAGTTTGGACAGATTGCACCCCTCACCCAAGGTTTCATACCTGCCAGATATCATAAAGATTGGAAAACAGGTTCCTATTTTATAAGCAATTAAATATTCATGGTTTGTGCACGCATTTCTACCTGTAATGTCTTTGTTTTTAAAATCCAATTTGGATGAAATTAGAAAGAGTGTACCCCTCACCCAAGGCATCATTGCTGACAAATTTCAGAAGGACTGGATAAAAGGCCCCGATGTAAATGAACATTTGTATTTTAACAGAAGTAGTGCAAATAAATACTAATCCGGAAAATTTTGGGACAAAAACAAAAATTTCAGGACATAACCGGGACTTCACGCAGCAAGGCAGAGGGGAGGGGGAAGCTGTCCAGCAATCAAGAGGCATGATTGACATATCGAGCATCCCAAACACATCATGCCACAATGTGACAGAGGACATAAGAGAATTTCTTATTGACTCATTCCTAAGCAGATGCTTCGGACTTCCCGGTAACAAGCAGGGGGTTGGGGTGGGCACAACACAGAATAGGGGTAAATGATTGACATTCTGGTCAGCCGGCATCAGAAACTAGGGATTGAAACAAAGTCTTTGGAAAAATCCAGAATTTGCTGAATATTACGGTATTCAGTTTGGAAAGGTCAAATCCCAAAGTTCCAAGGACCAAGGCCGTTGTTCAGAAAAATTCAGAAACTTGGGAAACAGCTGCACATGTGAGGGGCTGCTTGCTCTTGAACTCCTGAAACTCGTGAAAGCACCTTTCATGTATGCTGTCCTGGTCTTGGGTGCGAACGACCCTTGGACCATACGCAATAGCTAGGATCCAAGGTTCCACAGATCAGATGGGAGTGCCTCTGGAGTCTTGCTGATGCCTGGGGCAAAATGACGGAAGCGGTTCAACTGGAAGTGAGAAAGGGCATTGGCTATTATTTATTTATTTATTTTTATTTTACGTTTATACCCTATCCTTCCCCCATGCCATTGTTAGTACCAAGTACATGCCTGGAAACAAAGAGGATGTTATGCTGCAAGTAGAGTAACACAAACACCCTAACTAGCCTCATCACATGCAGGGATTTGGTTGACAATGAGTTAATTACCTGCAACACGTGTCGATCTCCGTAGCCCCTGGGATGGGTAACGCTGTTTGGGAGACTAGGGGAAGGCTTGCTCCTCCTCTTCCTTGCTATACACAGGGGTCAAGTATCTCCAACATAAGCCCCGAGAAGGGTAAGGCAGTTACACTTACATTTAAAGTAGATTACCCCTAGGGGTTGAGTGTTTATCTGTGTAACTTACGGGGTGAGCCCACAGCTGAGTGGTCCCCATTATGGGCCGGGTCCCAAACCCTAGGAATTATACCTGAGCAAGCTTCCCTTCCCACCCAGGTTATAGTAGATCTTAACCCACTCTTAGTCCATAGGAATTGATGTGTATTAATTTATTTTTATTTTTTTGTTAAGCATTATACGTCATTTTGTTATGTATTGCTTTTTATTTGTTCTTATTCTATATTTATATTTGTTACGACCTATGGTCAAACAATAAATAACTACTACTACTACCTGCAACACGGCTATATTGCCCCACCAAAACAGAACCCTGTGGTTGGCGAAAGACTTGTGCCAGAGGCGCACCACCAGGACAATGGGAAAGAATTCAAAGGTCAGGTCCTTGGTGATTTCCCTCCCCATCCCACTTATCTGGCCAACGGGTGGCACACCATTTTCCCTGGAAAAAGAGGCCAAAGCCCAAGCCACCAGAGTGGGCCTGCAGTTTGGTCTCTAGAAGCAGCTGCTGGTGCCAGAAGCTCATCCCATTGAAATCACGTAGGAATGTCGCCCAGGTATGCAGGTCCTCTTTCATGTCCTTCATCACCTGCACATGGTGATGCGGAGGGAGGTTTTTGGAGGCCTGGGCATAAATAGACATAAAGGCATGGCTGGGTGCCACAACCTGGCAAGCAAAATTAAGGCTCCCAAGTAAGGACTGGAGCTGTTGGATGGTAACCTTGGAGGCCTCTAGGCGCATGTTAATAGTGTCTCTTAGGGAAGAGAGCTTTTCCTGAGGGAGGCAGGAGACAGAGTCAACCATATCAAGTTCTATCCCAAAATAGGCCAAGGAGGTACTAGGGCCCCCAGTCTTTTCCGGCACGAGGGGTATGCCCAGCTTGCCACTGACTTGCTGGAATGTAGTGCTGGGTTGCCAGATGAGCAGGAAGTCCATCTAAATAGTGAGTGACTTGCTCCACATTTGGCTGCTGGAGCACCACCCACTGAACTTCTCAAAGGCTTTACATTAGATCTGGAACTTTTTAAGACCAATGAGGATTTTTGTAACCAGTGGTGTGCTATATTGAACAAATGTTCTTTTGAGTTGATGATTTTGCTTATTGATACTACTAATCAGGAGGTGGTTTTTTTGTAAAATATACTCTTGGATAAACTTAATACTCTCAACGAGAAAAATAAAGGGAGAGAATTTGATTGTCAGCTAGATTCATTGGAGATTTGCTAAAATTCCATCAAGAACTCAGACTTTAAGTTTAAGAAATTTCAGAGAGATAAGGATTATGAAACCAATAGTGTGTATTTGTGGTTGGACCGAAAATCGGGGTCCCATTGTAGACAGTTCAGACAGGTTTCCTTTGCCACTAGTAATTCTTCTTGTGAAGACTCTTAGAAAACTGTTCTGAACATTTTTCAGACAGTGTTATGGATGGAGGAGCATGAGAGATTGAACTATCTTTTTTAGGCCACATTGGATGGTTTAGCCATTTTTCAGACACCACCATTATTTGCTGATAAAAGAACTAAGATATTTTTTGGTACATGCCCATATCAGTAGAACAGCCAATACCTCCCAGACCAACTCATTGGATGGAAGGTGTAAGAGCACAGGACATTTTCCCTGTGGCTCAGGTATTTGCTGTAGACAAACTTCTAGACTTTTATTAATCCTACTGATTCCAAGAAATATATCCTTAGAGACTTTACCATGTGTGCATCCACTTTTGTAGGATATGCCATAAAATGCCCATGCTCTTTATTATATGTTGGCAAAACAACCAGGAAACTGAAGATCAGAATCAGTGAAAATAGGAGTAACATCAGGAATCTTAGAGTTACAGCACCTTTAGTTAACCATTTTTTACCAAAGGGAAATGATCCACAGGATTTTTCTTTTGTGTGATTGAGAAAATTGGGCTAGAATTTTCTGATAGTCTCTTTTCAAATTGAATACTATTGAGCCTTTAGGTCTTAATGAAGACATGGATTTTAGTCCATTTCTTTATTTTTTTATACTTGGAGACCTTTTTTTTTTTTTTTTTTTGATGTTTCCCAATGTTAGAAGAACATCACACTACCAAGGAAGCATTTGGTTTCCTTTGCAGAATAGGACTCATCCAAGAGAGAGAGAGGATTTTCCTTAGAATTCCATTAAGCCTATGGGCTCTTATGATATTATTAGTTTAGCTTTTTGTTTTTGTAGTGTTCATTTGTGCATTTCTTTTATCAATGATCAGATACAGTTTTACTTTGAGTTTTTCATTTCAGATTGATTTGACTTTTTCAGGTGCATTAAGTTGTTCGTTTGTTATCTAGAGAACAAGCTTGCACCTCTCCACTATGTTGCTAGCCTGCTAATTGGTAAGGGTCTGCTCTTTGTTTTTTGTTTTGGGTTTAGTCTGTAGATAGATTTTGGTTTTTAGTCTGGGTTCTTATTTACAATACATTTCTCTCTTCCTTTTTTTATAGTATTGCAGAATTTGTGATTTGAATTGCAGTATATTCTGCTTTTTAAGAGGGTTTGGCTACAGTTTTTTTTTTTTTACTGTTTTTTTTTTTGAGGGCAACATGGAGGTCTGCAGTACTCTAGAAACTATTTAAATAAGGTCCACTGCCTTTTACCCATGAGAGTCAATATTGAGTGGTTAAGGTATGTTCATTATTTTTTACCCTTTCTAGATTTTGATCAGGTATATCCATATTGGTGACTAGACCCACAATATGTATGGGCATTGTATCAAATTAGTTTTTCAATTTCTGTACACTACACATTGGCCATAGACATCTGATGCAGTTTATGTATTACTTACGGGTATGCCTATTTCTTCATTTTTGGTTTTATATAATTGGTTCTCATAGTGAAGATTGTTATAGTGTATTTGATATGATTCCATATTTTTTTTGTTACAGAAGGTGACACTTACACCTCCTTCAAGATTACAGTTTTGGGGGGCAAGTTAACAAAAGCAAAATATTCCTTTCTTATTGTTGTGTCATAAGTAAGTTTTTATCCAGAGTTTTGGTCTCCTTTTTCCAGAAATAATTCTTGCACAAACCTTTTTATGAATGCGTGACAGTTTTTCATTGGTTTCCCCACCGGGGCTCCTCTGGTGCCTGCAAGGCTCAGAGCGGTGGTGCTCCCACCTTTCCGCAACCCCCCAGGGCTCAACCGCCCCCCTTCCGGGGAGTGGCACCGCGTGAACATTTCTTGGACCTCCTGGGGTCAACACCCCCCCCCCCGGTGGTTCCCACATTGCGCACCGGTGCCGCCGCATGGACCAGTGCAGCGGTACTGCAACAGCTCTCCAACCTCCTGGGTCAAGGGGTCCCCCCCCTCAACCGGGCTTGTACCGGCCCCAGAGACACCCGAGGCTCCTAAGATGCTCACACACACACACCCCGGGGTCCAAAATATCCCTAGACTCCCCTGCAATCACTTACCTGTTGGAGAAGTCGCCCATGAGTAAAGGCAGGAGGTAGGAAATGTTCCTGTACTTGTCCCGAAGCTGAGGAAGAGGGAGAGCACCCGGCTGACCCAGGCCAGGTATAAGTACCTGATCGGGTCTCCACCTTCCAGATGCATCTCCTCCTTCCCCACTGAGACATGGTGCCGTGCCTCCGAAGCTGCAGGGGAGGGGCAAAGGGGGTCTTTGCATGTTCCCTGCTCAGCACCCTGTTTAGGGCATGTGGCACAAACACCCCCCATCCCCGGCTGAGTGCCTGGGGGGGTGTTCTCTTCCAGGAGTAATTCTTGTACAAACCTTTTTATAAATGTGTGACAGTTTTTCATTGGTTGATATTCATTATGTAATAATTTGATTATTGTTTGTGTTGTTGTTTTTCAGATTCCTTTTGTACCGCGTTGGGTTAGGGTTGTATGTACTATATATTGCTGATTAAGTTTTTAACCTATTGTATTATTGGCTTTTATTTTCCAGTGTTGTGGTGGTGGTGGTTTAGAGTAAATTTTCTTAGTCACAGTAGCCTTTTCGTTGTTTTGGTCGCACAAGAGATGGAACAGCTGATTGGCATAGCCTGGTTGAAGTAATGTTTCCTTGGAACATGAAGCCGAGCAACCAAAAGTCACTAGGGTGGACTGGCAACAACCTGACAACTGACTTGATGTCAGTCTTACCTATCTGGGCCCTTACTTCATATTTCCTAACCATTTTTACTGCAGGGTTGAATGAGGCATAACATGCCAAACATAGTTTGGAAGGAATAGCATAGTTCACTGAAGGAACCCCTAGGGTAGGACAGGTGGTGAGTTAAGCAAAATTCCCCTGCAGCCTTTTTTGGCACTACCACCAGAAGGGAAATGTAGAGATATCTCCTCAAGCCTGGTGCACACTACATGCTCAAGGCCCCTAACTGATTGCAAATTGCCCTTTGCATGTGCCATAACCCCTTCTGCTGTAATGTGAAACCTCTGTGAATCCCCTGATCACATGGGGGTGGGGGATGTCCTTGGGGTGGTTAGAGCCACATCGTGTGAACTGGACCCATGCCCATCCTGGCTGGTGGAGGCCAGCGGGGAGATGCTGAGGCTGTTGCTGTCTCGGGGTGCCTTAAGGAGGCTGTGGTGCGACCTGTGCTCAAGAAGTCATCGCTTGACATTGACTCTCTTACCAGCTATTGATCTACCTCTAACCTTCCTTTTTTAGGGAAGGTTATTGAACAGGTAGTGGCTTGGCAGCTTCTGGTGCATTTGGATCACATCAGTTTTCTAGAACCCTCGCAGTTTGGCTTTCGTCTCAGCTATGGCACTGAGACTGTGCTTTTGGGCTTGGTTGTCAACCTCTGCTGTGAGCTGGATCAAAGTTGGTCGACCTTATTGATCCTGTTAGGTCTACCGGCTGCTTTTGACATGGTTGATCATGAGAAGTTGGTGGTTTGTTTGTGGGACCGGGCTAGAGTGGGTGGAACTGTTCTTGAATGGTTCTGCTCCTTCCTGACAGGGAGGACCCAGCGTGTGGTGCTGGGGGACCATTCTTTGTCTCCCTGGGATCTCACATGTGGAATTCCTCATGGTTCTATTATGTCCTCTCTCCTGTTCAGCGTCTATTTGCAGTCTTTGGGTGAGGTCGTGCGGGGGTTTGATGTTCGGCGTCATCAATATGCTGATGATGCCCCCCTCTTTCTCTCATTTTCAGTGGACCCAGGCCAAGCAGTCTTGGTGCTTTACTCAGTGTTTGGTGGCTATGGGGAACTGGATGAGGGCTAGCCATCTGAAGTTGAATCCTGACAAGACGGAGGTGATGCTGGTGGGAAAAGTGGCTGAAGGGTTGGTGACTCCCATTATTGATGGGGCTTGTACCTCCTTGGTCCCCCAGGTTCGTAGTCTGGGGATGCTCCTCAATTCACAGCTTCGCTTGGATGCTCAGGTGTCGGCTGTAGCGAGGAGCACCTTTTGTGAATTACATCTGATATGATGGCTTCGGACGTATATCTCGGAGTCTGACCTGGCCACTATGATGATGCCTTTGTCTCAAGACTGGAATACTGCAATGCAGCCCTTCTATGTGGGGTTACCCTTGGTGATGGTTTGGAGACTGCAGCTGGTGCAGAACGCGGCAGCCCATCTCTTTAAAGGGACGGGGTGATGGGATCATATAACACCAGTGCTCTGTTCATTGCAGTGGCTAGCCTATAGTCTTCTGGGCCCAATTCAAGGTGCTGGTTTTGGCTTATAAAGCTCTACATGGCCTGGGCCCTACGTACCTGCAGGACCACCTCACTCCCCATGTTCTTGATCGGCCTCTGCAGTCGGCCGGGAGCACTCTTCTTGAGGTCCCCAAAGTCTTTTGAGTGGCGACTATGAGGAGGACATATTTGGTGGCTGCTCTGAGGCTGTGGAATTCCCTCCTGGTGGAGGTCCACCTGTCACCAGGCCTTTCCTCCTTCCTCTGACCGTATAAGACCTGACTGTTCCGCCAGGCTTTGGTGAGGGAGATGAATAGTGGGTGGACGGTTGGGATGGGAGGGATGTTCTCTAGCTCCATTTATTGTATTTTATATGTTTTTATGCTGTTATGTTTATTAACCTAATTTAATTTAACCTACTCTGTTCGCCACCCTGAGCTGCTTGCGGCAGGATGAGTGTGGGGTAAAAAAATTTTTTTTAAAAAATAATCCACCGCTTGGTGGTCAGCCAGTGCTCTGGCTAATGCCTCAGGCTGAACTGGGGTTGGAGCCTTTTCCAGGCCAGCAAGCCCAAATGATCTCTTCTCAAGACTGCCTGGGTGGAACTTGTTCCTGCTGCTAGTATAGATTGCAGTTGGATGTGGAATCCCTCCCCCACCCCCCCCGGCACTGGGTGATTTCAGACGTGACGCAGTGAGATTCACCACAGTGAATCCCACCCCGGTGGCAATTGC
>QEPC01012832.1:796318-809861 GCA_003113815.1 Sphenodon punctatus
CCCCCCTGAAACAGCTCGGGGCAGCTAACACTCTCAAAATAATAATAGTAATAATACAAATATAAAACATTTTAAAACATTCATAAAATTGCAACAATTAAAACAGGGCAAAGGAACTTATAAATTAATTAATACAATACATAAGGATGGAGCGGGATAAAAAAAAACCTCACCCCTCCCCAAAGGCCTGGGCGAATTTGCAAATTCGTCGGAATGTTAACAGGCTTGGGGCCAGATGAGCTTCCTCCAGGAGGGAATTCCAAAGGCGCGTACCGGCCACCGAGAATGCCCTCTCCATTGTGGCCCCCCGCCTAACATGGGGGACCTCCAGGAAGGCTTGGAGGGTGTTTATTAGCAGGCCTGGTATTAGGCTCTATAGGATTTTAGATGAGCTGCCATATTGAACACAGTAAGGGTGGGAACACCATACGTATTCATGCACAGTGCTATTCCTGGGATGCTGGGTGGCTCAGAGTCCCATGCTCTGTGGTACCACCACCTGTCCACACACCATGCTCCTTCCACTGTTCCAGTGTGAGGAGGGACAAGAAAAGTAGAGCAGCCTGCTGGGAAGCTCAGGGATGTGCAATGCAGAGCAGTATGGTGGCCCAGCCCCACTCAGCCTTGATCATGGATGGGTTGGCTGGTGCTCCATTACAGAGCAGGGCTCATGTGTATCGGCCTGCTTTCTCTTCTCCATATCAGATCTGGATACTGTACAGAGGAGAGGGCTCACAAGGAACAGGGCAGCAAGGTAGAGGTGGGCGTGTTGCTAGCCAGCGTTGGACATGTTGTCTTAAAAAGTAGGTAATACTTCCTTGAGCGAAAGCAAACCACTTAAACGTAATCTGTAGTCTACAGAAGTCAGCGGAAGTCTTTCAGTTCAATGAGCTTTGAATCAGGTCTTGGATATATAGGATTAGGTATGTGAAAATGTTTAGAAATAAATTTAAAAAACAATATTCCTATTTGCTATCACAACTGAAAATGTTATCATATCTAAAAAAATTGTTTCTCTTTGTAATTTTAAGGTTCTTGTTTTATTCGAACTGACCAACTAGATGGTGAAACAGACTGGAAGCTAAAAGTTGCTGTCAGTTGCACGCAGAGATTGCCAGCTTTGGGGGTAAGCACTATAGCTCTTTGTTGCACAATTAACTCAGGGTGTCTAGCGCATTTTCTATATGACTGGTGTAGTCACGTGTTATAATTACAAGTTATAGACAAACCAATTCATTAATGCAGCATTGATCTTTGATAACTAATGCTTTTAATTCTTGGTTGGAAAACTTATTATGTTAATGTTCATTGCTTTTGCTTTTTAAAGCACCAAAGAAGACAGGTTTTGTGGTTTTTGTACCCTAGTGTATGCTGGTTTGGGGGCTAAAGATGCAGCAGCCACTCAGCCCAGGGGAATACATCTTGGCAGAGACATTAGTTAACAATCCAAGTGGGTAGGGCATACAGAATCACACAAGGGTAGATTTTTGCAAGATCTGTCTTGTATTCAGTTTTTGCTGCTAAAGAACAGTATGTCCAGTATAGTACAGGTTTATGAGAAGAATACGTTGCTAGACCCATTATTTGTCAATTACAGGATACTGGCTGAAAAGTTCATAAAGCATTTGTTACAGCGTACATCAATTTAGCAAAAAATGCAGGAATTTCTGGTATTAATAACTGTATCTTTATTAAACTCCCTTGCAAAAAATGGTCCCGCTTACTAAAAGATCTTTTTACATGAAAAGTAATGTGGTGGTTTTTTCAGGGACTGAAACCTCGAATACATATTATGGGTCATGAGAGTTGGCACAACTTTCTTCAAATGAAGGGCAAGAGAAAGTGGCTTATGGTGGCTTTATGCTAACGAGATATTGCTCCCTCTGACCCCAACAAAGCACTTTTAAGCACATGCTTTAATGGATCAGAGCCCTTACCTATATGAGTGCCATTCTATCCAAGGGAAGGACCTGAAAAAAGATCTTTGTGATTGTTATGGTATCGAGGTGGTCAGATGGACATGACTGTCTTCATCACACTCGTAGCTATACTCCGATAAATCACATGTGCTTTGCTAGACTGGAGCTCCAGACTAGCAAGCCAAATTTCAAGGTTTTGTGACTGGTCCAGAAAGGCTGCTGTTGATTTTAATTAGTATATCTGTTATGTCATTGTTAAATTTAGTTCTGTTGCATATTATACTGCAACCTGGTTTTGTCTATGAATGAACTAGAAAAAAATTCTTCAACCATTTACCAGCAGAGGCTGTGGAAGTCCAAAATATATTTTATACTGCCTATCATGGGGGGGGGGGGAGGGTAGATTATAAATAAAATAACCAATACTTTTACCCAATGTGCTACTAAAATATGATGCCTGTGGTTATATTATTTAAAGCAGAAACCTGTAATGTATTACTTTTGTGCAAGTTAAACCGTAGCAATTGGCAGTACATTGTGGAAAATCCTTCATGCTTTTGTTTCATATCTAAAAACACATAGTTGTACATAATAGGGGTTTTGATTGTGGTGATTGGGCAGAATATAAAATCACCTACTGAACTGAAGTTCTTTACACATGTTTGGTAGGCTTTGGCAATGGCAGCAGCAGCCATTGTTCCATCAGCACTCGTGGAAGTGCTGTAGGTTTCTCTTGTTAAGGAACGAATAAAGAGACTAGCAGTATTTGCATTCTTCCCTCACACCTCTTTCAATCATGTGCACAAAAACTTGGACCCCGATCATGCTAATGTGGGTGCATGGGTGGTAGTCAGGACGGAGCATTGGTGCTTCATCCCCTCCCTCGTATGTCAGTGGAACAGGCGAATGGGGTGGAAATGCCAGCGGCCAGGGTCCTGCAATGACCCAGCCCCCCTCCCCTCCCATTGCTACCAGCCACTCCACCCTTGCACCAGGGGACAGGGAGTTGGACAATAATATAGCTAGCCAGCCAGACACACACACACACACCCAGGAATGTTAGTGCACTGGAATGCCAGCATACTTCCCTTGTGACCCCTCAAACCTCTGGGCTCATATTCTGAAGCTGTGCAGCCCCTGTGCCTGCTCCAAGCAGTCGCAGGGGCTGTTCAATAGGGTACATAGTGATGGCTGCCTGCTGGTGTCCAGAGATGCTGTGAAGGTTGTGGGTGGAGGCACATTGCATCCCCATATCTATCCTTGCACACACACATCCTCTCCCCACTCTCTCTCACGCATGCACCTCTGTGCCCACTGTTTGGGGAAAAGGTATTACTGTGTCGGCTGCCATTTCCTCAGAGCCTGGTGTGGGCTGGATAGCTGTGAAAGTTGGACCCCGGGTCCAGAGCGTCTAAATCCAGGCTACTCTGCCAGACTCTCAGAAGGGTTGCTAATTGAGCAGCACTGCACTGCCCTGTAACAGGGCACAGAGAAGGGGCAGAAGCACCCTCGAGTCTGAAGGGGGCTCAGATATGCTAGGCTGTCCGACTCAGGTTCAGCCCGCATTCTCGGGAAGCAACAGCAGCTGAAGCAGTGGCTTCTCCCTGCAGTGGTGCACAGCCCCACTTGATGGACCTTCCCACTCACTGTGGCAAACTGGCTGAGTGGTAAGGGTTCATGGTATAGACACCAGCTCCCACCGACTTTTGCGATGGGCAGGGAAATGTGAAGGTGCTATGAAGTGGGGGGAATGAGGGAGGAGAATGGTAGTTCCACCATCAATCTGTTCTTGTTATGTTGCTGCTCCCCATCTGCTTGGGGTTGTGGGGAGGGTAGCATGCCCCTGGTATTATTGGAAGCCACACAGCATCACATCTGCAGGGTGTAGAATACACATAGCTGCCGGTCAGTCAGACAGCACGATGATGGGTGGGGGGAACTAATCAGTCTTATCCTAGAGACTTAATTAATCTCCTCCAGGGAGCAGCTGAACCTGCAGCTTATCGGTAACAAATGGTCTGCTTACAGCCAAAGTCCCCTGTCCGGATGCTCTATTCTATAAGTTCATTTTATTTATAGTGCAATTCTTGACTCTTTTTAATGCACCATATATGGAGCTGAGGCCTTTATCTCAGATCAGTGACTAATTAGAAAACTGTGAGATTGTTTTTAGGGCTGTACTGAATTGCAAATAATTATTCTCAAGTATTTCCGAGTTTCCAAGGATAGGCCCCGAGTGTTCAGCTAATATTTGGAAACTTGGGCAAATACTTGGAACTCAGATGTGTGTTGAAAAGGGGGATGGGGCAGCAAACTCTGAGTTTGCTGTCCCCTGGGAAGGGGTGGGGGGCAAGTAATTGGGGGCAGGGAAGGGGACTGCTGCAGGGGGCAGGAAGGAGGGGCAGCAAACTCACCTGAAAGCCACGGGAGCCATTGCGCCTGCTGTAGCATGTGGCCTCTGTTTGAATGCAGTCTCGGTGAGCATGCTCTGTAATGCTCTGTGGGAGCATGCTGGGAAATGTAGTCCAGCATGCTCCCACAGATCCAGCTCTGGCTGCTGCTGTTACACTTTCTGGGAACATGCTGGACTGCATTTTCCAGCACACTCCCACAGACACAGAGCATTACAAAGCATGCTCACAGAGACTGCATTGGAACAGCATCCCCACTCTACAACAGTGCGATGGCTCCCACAGCTTTCAGGCAAATTTGCTGCCCCCCTCTCCCTTCTTCCCTCCCTTCCTGCCCCCTGCTGCTCTCGATCAAGGATTTTGCCAAGTTCTGAGTGCCGGGGCCAATTCCTCAGTCACTTGGAACTTGGCAAAACGAGTTTGAATGTGAGTAAAACCGCGGGGTCGAGTTCAGCCCTAATTGTTTTCAGTGTTTTATTCAATTTGAATAGGGTTCAAGATAGGGAAATCATTCTGAAAGACATGTTTGTCTGAAATGCATCTAATTGGGTACAGCAGTATCATTTGTGATATGGTTGGTTAGACAGCTTGCGGTCTGTGAGTGCTGTTTGTCACTGTGAGCATACTCTCATAATGTGGGGTTTTTTATTTGAAGATGCTCTCTCTCAATTTATACTTAGGTTGTAAATGAGGACTATCTTATGTGTTGATGTAGTGCAGACTATCATGGTGGCAGAACTAAATACAGTGCAAGTAGTTCTTGCTTAGAAATTTCCCACTTAAATCTATTTAGAAATATAGTTCAGTTGCAATTGGAATGTTTAGTGGGAATACTTTATTGGAATTTCCTAATAAAAATTCCTAGGGACAAGCCATTTTGTGAAACTGTAGATCCTGGTGATAGGTGAAATATGTCTTCATACCCATAGTGGGAATTGCACTGTAGATTCCACGCTGGTCATGAAGTGTCTTTGTCGGTTGGGTAGGTGTTCCCTCACTTCCCCCCATTAGGACAGCAGCACTGTGGATTCCCTGTGTCTAAGCCAGTCTGGAGACAGGGCTGGACTTAGTCCCTTCTCGGACTGCTGCCCCCAAGCCAAGCCCTGCCCCCCAATCCCCACCCCCAAGTTAATCCCCGTCCCCACACTGTGTGTTCATGGGTGCAGAAGCCCTGTGTGAACAATGTGGCGCACGCACCCGCAGTGAGTGGGGGTGCATGCGCACGCCCACGTCCACCTAACACACATCCCCACTCTCTCTCACACGCTCACTCACTCACACACCCTTGTCCCCACGCACAGAGCAACTGAGGGAAACGGCGGTTGCTTCGTGGGTGCGGATGAGTGGGGGGTGAGTGGGGATGGGTGTGCCATGATTGTGCAGCTTTATCTCCCAGTCTGATCGGTGTCTACTGCTGCTGCTGCAGCAGCACTACTAGCAGGCAGACGGCAGAGGCAGGTGAGGGATGGCGACCCAGGCAGCAGGCTTCGACTGTGGGAAGCAGCCTCCAGCTGTGCAGGGGGGAAAAAAATAAAAATAAATAGAGCAGCCCCGCTAGCGCCAGGATTGCCGCCCCCTAGAAAACGCTGCTCAAGGTCCAGGCCTAGGGGGCCTGCCCCTACGTCCTGGCCTGCCTGGAGAGTTGCTCCATGAGTTGGTGGGTGAAGTTGGAAAAACACTGAGTTGGGCAGTGAGAAACAAAGAGCTCCGGGAGAAAGAGGCTGGACGATTTTTAGATACAGGACAAGATCAATATGATGGAATGGGAAGCTTGCATTCTGACCAAACTTACAAGTACTATCAGCGTAAAGTGCTATTGAAAATATTTGTTCCTGCCCAAATATTTGTATGTCCAATATTTTAATGTTTTATATTTTATAATGTCAAAGTTTAAGTCTTGCTGTAGTTTCAGGTGTTTTTAAAAAGCCCCACGTGTAAAAATTGTGACATTTCAGATTTCATCTAAGAAAAGGGAGTTTATTATTATTATTATTATTATTATTATTAACAAACATTTATATAGCGCCAGCAGTGTACCTGGCACTTTACAAAGTAATAAAATAGACACGGTCCCTGCCCCTAGGGCTTACAATCTGAGAGACAGGAGCTGGGGGAGAGACTTAGGAAGGGGAACAGAGGGAGAGACAAGGGGTCTAACATTCATGAAGATGCGAGGTCTCAAGTGCACGTACTTGGCTTGGTTACGATGAGTTTCTAGCTCTCATTGTTGCAGGGGAGCACTGGAAAGTGTGACCGGTGTGTCCTAAGCACTTGAACCTTAAAGCAAAGTAAAAATTATCTAAAATATCTCTTTAAAAACATACGTGAACGCACAGATTTTCAAACACCTGGGTTTGTCAGTCCTGCAGTTTATATAACCACATAAGAATATAATACTGTCAACTCCCAACAATATTGTAGAACATCATAAACTTCCAGTCTGGTCAGTGTTCTCTATATTAAATATCCATCAATTAATTACCCCCTCCCCTCACAGCAGATGTATTAACTCCCCTCCAACACCCCGTTAGTATGTTTAAAGTAATCTGTAGGATTCTTGTGTTAGCTTGCAAGTGGACAAAGATGCACAAAAATAGGCTGGATTGATCTTGTTGTAGAATAATTCTTGAATGCCACCTGCTGGGCTACTACTAAAATAGCTGTAGAAATATCTCACTCATTCTTTGCTTTCCTTTCTTCATACAAAGCTCCCACAGTAGTTAGTGTAACATTGGCTGAAGGTGTGATAAATAAGCCAGCCATCAGCTGCTTTGTACAGTATCCTGTTTTGCTCTACTTCAGTTCCTGCATGCATTTTTTTTCTTTAAAAAAAAAAAAGAAAAAAGTTTTTAATACACATTGTTCAGTGGGCTCAGGTTTTAGAGAACTTGACCATTCTAAAGGTATTTCGCATATTGGGCTTAAATTCAGAAATAGTTTTTTTTAATTTTAAGCATGTGCTCATTTTATACTTGAACACTTGTATAGATGAGCCTACTAAACTGGATTAGGATTGGATTAGGATTCGCGTTTTAAAAAACAATCTGATGGAGAAGTGGAGCAGCTCGAGGTCTTGTTTCCAGCATGTCTTTCCCCCCCAACGTCAGCATTCAGGTCTTGGATGTGGGGAAATAGGACCGCACTTTTTCCTTCTAATGAGGTGTCTGTAGATGCTTCTGGAACAGGGACTCCTCTGTCCCTGGGAATCATTTTTGATGCAACATGGTTTCTACTTAAATTTGTAAAGCATTCCCATAGGAAAAACTAATAGGTGATATACTATACATAAACATAGTTTTTTCAAATTTGGATTGTAAAAGTCTACTCTTTTAAGAGAAACAGACTAAGCTGTTTGATCTTGCATTTAACAATATAGCCATCCATAACTGTCACTCATTTTGATTTCTCTAGTTATCTGATGTAAAGGATTGTGAGTATCTTGTGTTGTCATGAGCTGTCAGTCCCATCATCGTGGAGCACTGTAACCTTATCCACAGTGACACCCAGAATAAATAAACCTGCAAACCTTCAGAGCTTTTCTTAAAGAACAGATGACACCACCAGAGTTGATCAGGACAGATTTTGTTGTCTTCCCAAACCACTTAATGTGATCAGAGAATTAAAATTTCAACAAGTCATTTAATGATGGCAGTGCTGCAAGAACTGTAACATCCAGGTTAGGTTTCATAGTCATATGTGGGGTAGTGCTTTTCTGGCTCTATACATATTCTGGAGCATTCTTGTCTGGCTTATGTGATCAAGTAAATTTATTAACAGCAATGAGGTCACTGTAATTTTCAATAAATAGTGACTTGCTGATTTATATCAAAAGATCCATACAGCAGTAAACAATACCATTTACATTTAATTAGTTTTATTGAACCAAAGGCAATTTTATTTGTAATGAACCACATGTTATGATTAAGGATGTATTTTAATGATCTTTAAGTAAGGTGAACAAATGTTGCCCTTGACCTAATAGAGGAGGTTTTCCTACATTATTGATAACTTCAGAGTGATTTCTAAATTATTATTGTGAGGTGCAAAGAAAAACATTGTCATTATTGCACCATCAGTTAGTAGTTTCACGACTAATGTAAACAGAAGAAAGGTATTATTCTAGATGGCTGCATATAGATGGGGGCTGATAAGACGTGCAACTTTAATATTTCTGAAGTCCTGCCTATTTTTCTGTTGCAAACAATCTAAGCATCATAATATTCTCTGTCTTACGCATTGCTTTTTTTACTATACTTTTAATCTAGGGTGGAAAACCCAAATTTTCTAAGCTGTTTGCTTTATTAGTGTATGGATGTGACTGAGTATGCTTGTCTGAGGAAAATTATTTTTTCTTCAACAAAAATGTGTCCTTATATTTATCTAATTCCATAATTGAGTCATTTTAAAAACACAGAAAGTCTTATTCTTCTCTTTTGTCCTTGTATAAGCCATTCAGATATCTCTTCTTGTTTAAAATAGTTTAAACTGTATTTGCTTGGGGGTTTGTTGGTTTGGTTTGGGTTTTTTTAAAATGCTGTTCTCTCCGCATAGAATTATGAGGCTTTCAGCTTCTGTGTGACCTCTCTAGCTGAAGAGAACATGGATGAGCTGTTTTACCCTCTGAGGTTGGAGTTTTGGAGTGGAGGAAACGTTTTACCCCAGTCTTGTATGGATGGATGTATAGCCCCTTAAATAATACCTAGACCTAGATTGACTTGAATCTATACAGAGATATTAGAGGTAATATTGAGATATTACCTGAAAGCCCATCTTCCATCAATTATCATTAAATTAAGCATGGTAAGGGAGTAGAAGTGAACTGCTGAATGAGGTGGTGTGTGTTTGATCAATGAGGGAGGATATCTCTCCTTGCAGATATTTTTTTGGTTGAGTAGATATCATGGATTCATTCCCTCTGAATCTAGCATGCATTCTATTTGTATCACTTACAAACATATTACAAAACCTAATTGTGTGATAGAATCATTTGTAGGAGTGTAAATTAATATAAATTCTAGTACTTCGACAGCAAAGGCCATACGTGTAATACTAGTTCTATCACCATTACAGCATAACAATAACAGACTTTTGTAGGAGATGGCCCATTCTCTGTAAAGCGCCAGGTACATCGCTGGTGCTATATAAAAGTTTATAATAATAATAATAATAATTAATAATTAATAAAAAACACAGGGAACTTAAATATTAGGTACTTGCATTAAAGTATTTTTTAAAAGATGAAAACTTAATATTTTTACAAAGTAACTAAATATTTTTATGAAGTAACCAAGCTGGAATAAACTACATATGGTATCAGCAGTATTTTAAAAAAAAAAAAAAAAAGTGGAAGGGGGAACTAGAGTTTACTGCTTTTCTTGCATCCTAATGTTTCCCAACCAAGGTACTTCAAAAAGAAAGAAAAGATCTTGCTTGATGCACTTCAATAACAGTTTTTATTGTATTATGAGTATGTGTGTGGTATTGGTTTTCTGCTGTACTATCCTGTTCTGAGAGACTCTTATTTTTCGGTGCACAATAAAGCGCATAATAGCCTGGATTATCTAAATTGTAGGTGATAACAGATTGGGAAGAAATGAATGATGAAGATATAGGACACCGCATGTGTATTAGTTTCATATGAATTATTTCTTGTGAAGCTGCTGAAAACTAACTAGAAAGGACAAGAATGCTATGAATGGAACTTCGTGTGAAAGATTACAATAAATGGCCAATGATTTAAGATAAAGAGATATTTTGCAAGAGCTGGTGTTGAAGTCCTTTTTACTCCTATACTGTTTATGGATAACAGCATGATTTAAGGATACCTAATAGGAAAGAATAAGGAAAATGGTGGTGGTGGGGGATGGTTAGTGGTACACTTCTTTTTAGAATTAACTCGGAAGAGTGTTTATAATAAAATAAAACCAGATGTTGAATAGTCAGTGTAGCGCGCGTGCAGCCACGGACATCTGGGTTACCCACACCTGTTGGCGTAGGGTAGGCACACATTGAGCCAGTCAGTGAGATGTTGAATATGTTTACAGCTATAAATTTGCTTGTTTACATTCAAAATAAATATATAGTCAAATAATTATGAACTTCCAAATTTCACTACCACAAGAGCTTAACTGCCTCAGATTTTAAGAAATGTTTAGCCCTTAGGCTGACAAATATGCCAATTAATAATATACTGGAGATGGTTTGGGAAGGGGGAGTGGGCACAAAAGGCCATATTATTTCAACTGGGTTGAAAATACTCAGCTAAGTTTTTTACGGTGACACACATTGAGGGTGGATCTTTGAGGTCTGTTCCAACCCTAAATTCTGTGATTCCAGATACCACATACACGGTTCTGGTTTTGATATCTTGCTCTTTAGAAATGCCATAGCTAACATATGCATATAGGGGTCCCCTTTTCCTTCATCTAGCTGTTCTGTTAGTTAACAAAAAAAATCAAGAAGTGACTTGCAGTATAACAGGTTAGTAGGTGCTAGAATTGCAGTAAATGTCGTGATACTTCAAATGGGTTGTTTCTGGTGCCAAACCCACAGCATCTCAGATCTCTTAACATTTTGAAGATATATTTTTAANTTGCATCTGCCAAAAATGGGGGCACAAATCCTACAGTAGATCCTTGTCTGGCAGACTGCCTTTCCTGGCCCCCAGTTGAGGAGATGGAAGTACGATATCTTATAGCCGCCATGCCTTCGCGAAAAGCCCCAAGTGAGGATGGGATGTTGGGCGAACTATTCAGAGAGAACATCGATTGGTGGACACCTGTCATTTCTAGGCTTTTTGATAGCATAAATGCAATGGGGAGTTTCCCGACAGGCTGGAAAAATAGCATAGTGGTCCCGATCCATAAGAAAGGCCCAAAAGATGATCCAGTAAATTTATAGACCTATCAGTTTGCTAGATGTAATGGCAAAATAATACGGCAAATATCTTCTGTTTAAACTGGAGGCATGGGCAGAAAGAGAAAATATATTCTACGAGGAGCAGGCGGGATTCCGGTCAGGCCGTGCGACGGTGGACCATTGCTATGTTCTGGATCACTTAATTAATAAATATTCCCAAATTAGGAAGGGAAATTTATTTGTTGCATTTGTCGATCTTAAATCGGCTTTCGATCTAATCGACCGAGACTGGCTCTGGGCAAAGTTAGAATCTTCAAATCTGGATAGGCATCTCCTTTATTTGGTTCGTGAGCTGCATGTGTAAACTTTTCATGATATACCAGTTTACTTAGGCGTCAAACAGGGATGTGTGTTGTCCCCCTTTCTTTTTAAGTTTTATATCAATAATATATCAATTATTTATTGATTAATATATCAATTATTTATATCAATAATATTGTAGACTCCTTCAGAGATGAGCTGATTTTTGCACCCCGCATAGGGAAGAGAGTTTTGCCAATCCTCTTCTATGCGGATGATATGGCACTCTTGTCAATTGCTGAGAGTGGGATGAGAAGGGCTCTTATGGCATTAAGTGACTACTGTAGGTCCGAAAAGTTAAAAATTATTTACGGCAAAACCAAGGTCGTAGTCTTCGCTAGGAGAACACGTATGCAGAGGTGGGAGCTCGAGGGGCACAAAATAGATCAGGTGCCATGCTTTAGGTATTTGAGGATGAACTTTGCTGTCTCTGGTTCTTGGACACACCATCTGGCTGCAGTCAAACTGNAAAAAAAAAAAAAAAAGTGGAAGGGGGAACTAGAGTTTACTGCTTTTCTTGCATCCTAATGTTTCCCAACCAAGGTACTTCAAAAAGAAAGAAAAGATCTTGCTTGATGCACTTCAATAACAGTTTTTATTGTATTATGAGTATGTGTGTGGTATTGGTTTTCTTCTGTACTATCCTGTTCTGAGAGACTCTTATTTTTCGGTGCACAATAAAGCGCATAATAGCCTGGATTATCTAAATTGTAGGTGATAACAGATTGGGAAGAAATGAATGATGAAGATATAGGACACCGCATGTGTATTAGTTTCATATGAATTATTTCTTGTGAAGCTGCTGAAAACTAACTAGAAAGGACAAGAATGCTATGAATGGAACTTCGTGTGAAAGATTACAATAAATGGCCAATGATTTAAGATAAAGAGATATTTTGCAAGAGCTGGTGTTGAAGTCCTTTTTACTCCTATACTGTTTATGGATAACAGCATGATTTAAGGATACCTAATAGGAAAGAATAAGGAAAATGGTGGTGGTGGGGGATGGTTAGTGGTACACTTCTTTTTAGAATTAACTCGGAAGAGTGTTTATAATAAAATAAAACCAGATGTTGAATAGTCAGTGTAGCGCGCGTGCAGCCACGGACATCTGGGTTACCCACACCTGTTGGCGTAGGGTAGGCACACATTGAGCCAGTCAGTGAGATGTTGAATATGTTTACAGCTATAAATTTGCTTGTTTACATTCAAAATAAATATATAGTCAAATAATTATGAACTTCAAAATTTCACTACCACAAGAGCTTAACTGCCTCAGATTTTAAGAAATGTTTAGCCCTTAGGCTGACAAACATGCCGATTAATAATATACTGGAGATGGTTTGGGAAGGGGGAGTGGGCACAAAAGGCCATATTATTTCAACTGGGTTGAAAATACTCAGCTAAGTTTTTTACGGTGACACACATTGAGGGTGGATCTTTGAGGTCTGTTCCAACCCTAAATTCTGTGATTCCAGATACCACATACACGGTTCTGGTTTTGATATCTTGCTCTTTAGAAATGCCATAGCTAACATATGCATATAGGGGTCCCCTTTTCCTTCATCTAGCTGTTCTGTTAGTTAACAAAAAAAATCAAGAAGTGACTTGCAGTATAACAGGTTAGTAGGTGCTAGAATTGCAGTAAATGTCGTGATACTTCAAATGGGTTGTTTCTGGTGCCAAACCCACAGCATCTCAGATCTCTTAACATTTTGAAGATATATTTTTAAAGTTAGAACTAATAAAGTTACATGCATCTGGGCACTAAACAGCTATTTCATAATTTTAATTAATTTATTTATTTAATTTTTACAAAAGTTTTGTAGACAGCCCCCTCTTGCACATTGGCAACCCGGGGCGGCATACAGCATAAAATATAACAATAAAATATAATGATAAAATCATTAAAATACAATATCATAAATATAAATAAAATGGGCACATAAAATAAACATATCAATAGTGGCTAACCAATACCCCGCAACCCTACAC
>QEPC01012832.1:812107-835550 GCA_003113815.1 Sphenodon punctatus
TGAAAGCTCAGCAATCAGCAGGAGGAACTATTAAATTCTGGGCTACTAGTGGGGGAAAGTTAGTCAAACTAGCTATTCAGCTGTTACTGTCCAAACTTATGCTCCAAATGCTGTATGGAGCCGTATTGTGGGGCTTTGATGCCTTGCCCTTGGATGTAGTACAAAACACGATCCTTAAAGGATTCAAGGTGCGCCAGCTTATACACCAGTGCCCTTTTTGAGGGCAGAAATAGGAGTCCTCTCGGTAAACTTCAGAGCCCAAGTGACCATCTGTAACTTCTGGACTAGATTAATGTTTTTGCCTAAGGATAGCCAACCATATGCTTGTTGGGAGGAACAGGAAAATTTTAGGCACAAGCATATGTGCAGAACCAGGTTTACATATCTTCTGAGTGGAATTGGTTTTTCCCTTGGGCCTCTTGAGGGTCTGCCAAGGGGCTCACTGAAAAGGTTGCTTGAGTTGCGTTTATCCAACATTTTCAAACAACAAGATATGGCATTGGTTGCTGCATCTGTGATTGCTCCCCAGTATGGGAGGATCAAAAAGATACATCAATTAGAACCCTGTTTGGTTTATATATCTAATTTTGTCCTAAGGAAAGCACTCACGTTGGGCAGATTTCAGCAAATGCCCACGAAAGTACTAGAAGGGCGATTGAGAGCTATACCTTACCAGCAAAGTGTGTGTGACTATACAGCACAGATTGAGGATCTTTACCATTATTTATTTGAATGTACACTATCTACTGAGGTTCGTTCCCGGTTCAGGAGATTGATTGGCCCAGAGATTCCCTGGTGGAATTATGATCATAAGATTATTTTTATTTTGGCAAATGAAAGTATTATGTATAGGGCAGCCAATATTCTTTTTTTATTAGCCAGGAGGAGGGTATTGGCTCAGGTTAGAAAGTAAATGAGAGAATTATGAGGATGGCCACTAATTCAGGGTTGAGTGTTTTGGATTGGACATACTTAATATTATTTTGTTACAACCAATTCATAAGGTGGTTTTTCCTTGCTTTGTTTGTTCGTGCTGAATGTATGTCTATGTACATCCTGTTTTTGTATCGGCCAAATGGTCGTATCAATAAAGACTTATTACTACTACTACTTCACGTAACCTGCATGTGTGGCTCAGTAACCACCCTGGAGTTCATTAAGCAACCCAGACAGGCTTCTCCAAATTTGTTCAACCTTTTTTCTAGCTGATGACACACTCAGCTAGTCATGCACACATGATAACCTCTCACGTAGGTAATACTTAGGGATGGACCAGCTCTTGTGGATTACAGCATTGTTCGGTATATCATACAATCATAGAGTTGGAAGGGACTTCAGAGGTCATCTAGTCCAACCCCCTGCTCAATGCAGGAAATTGGCAGTTACAGCATCCCGGACAGATGACCATCCAGTCTCTGTTTGAAAACCACCAGTGAAGGAGAGACCACTATTTTCCTAGGCAATCTATTCCGCAGTTGGAACAGCTCTTGCTGTTAGGGATTTCTTCCTATTGTTTAACTGAAGTTTGCTTCCTTGTACTTTGAGGCCATTATTTCTAGTCCTGCCTTCAGGGGCAACAGCCATCTTCCATGTGACAGCCCTTCAGATATTTGTAGACCGCTATCATTTCTTTTCTTCTCCAGGCTAAACATACCCAGCTCCTTCAACCTTTCCTCATAAGACTTGGTTTCCAGACCTGTGACCATTTTTTCCGCCCTCCTCTGAACCCGTTCCAATTTGTCGATGTCCTTCTTAAAATGCAGTTCCCAGAGCTGGACACGGTACTCCAGATGAGGTCTGACCAGCATAGAATAGAGGGGATCTATTACTTCTCGTGACTTGGATACTATGCGTCTGTTAAAGCAGTCTAAAATTGCATTAGCTTTTTTTAGCAGCTGTATCACACTGCTGACTCCTGTTCATTCTGTGATCAACTACAACCCTTAAATCCTTTTCACATGTCCTGCTTCCAAGCCAGGTATCACCCATCGTATACTTGTGCATTTGATTTTTTTCTCCTAAATGCAGAATTTTACATTTATCTCAGTTGAATTTCATTTTGTTAGTTTTTGCCCAGTTTTCCATCCTGTCAAGATTATTTTAAATTTTATTTCTGTTTTCTAAGGTGTTAGCTCTCCCAGTTTTGTGTCATCTTCAGATTTGATAAGCATCCCTTCTACTTATTCATCCAAGTCATTTAAAAAGATGTTAAACAGTACAGGGCTCACGACAGATTTCGTCAGCACTCTACTGAATACCTCCCTCCAGATTGATGATGAGCACACCTAATGGGAGTATCATCTAGCCCACATTTTACCAGCTTGTTAACAAGGATATAATGGATATATAGCATTCATGAAATGCTTTGCTGAAATCAAGGTATATTGTGTGCATGGCGTTCCCATGATCCAGTAAATTAGTAACCCAATCAAAAAAGGAAATAAGCTTACTCTGACATGACTTACTCTTGACAAATCCATGCTGGCTTCTAGTAATCACAGCATTGTTTTCTATAAATGCTTAGAGATTGACTGCTTTATAATTTGTCCTAGAATCTTTCCATGTATTGTTGAAAATAGTTATATGTATAACTATTAGTTATAATCTTTTAGTTATCTATTCTTTAGTTTTATACATGAAGCAAAATTGCTATATGAGGTTCCAGTTTAGGACATGTGCATTAGAACTGAAACTCGGTTCTCGGTTTTGTCCAGAATTCACCGGGGATTCTGGTCCCCGGTTCCGAATTTCTGAGTTCCGAAGTTCCGAGTACTAAGGCCAGTCCCTGGAAAACTTCGGAACACTTTGGAAACCTTGATCGAGTGATGGAGGCGCCATTGTGTGCATGGCCAGAGTGACACAGATGGTTGACCCCTACCTTCTCTGAGCTAGGAAACTAAACTTGGTATCATATTTGGTAGGCAGGGGGGTATGGTAGGAGACAGATGAGTGATAGACAAGCCACAGGACAAGTTTTTATTGGCTGGCACGGGCAAAATAAAAGCAGCCATAGGGCCATTTTCTTGGTGAATTAGGCTGTGTGCTACACTGCTGATCTGTAAGTATTTTGGGTTGAGGGGTGTGTGTGCCTGTCCTATCCATAGGGACAATGCTGGGTGTTGCTAGTGCCACACCAGTGCCATGCCTTTTTAAAATAAGTAGGTGCTACTGCTGCTTGCCCTGCTTGGCACCATGGGGGCCAGAGGGATCTGCCTTGCTCCACTTTCCCTGGCGTGGGCTTTCCATAGGGCAATGCTGGGGGTTGCCAGTGCCACAATGCTGTTTAATATATTTTAAGTGGATGCTGCTGCTTGCACTCTGTTGGCAAGTTGGCACCATAGAGGCCAGAGAGGGATCACTTTTGCTGGTTAATTCATGGTATGTGGGGAAGGGACTGGCCTTGCATAGATGGACACAAGGAGGCCTTTTGGGGGGGATGCATGTCTGATTTCTTGTGGGTGTTATTTATGCCTGTTGGGCTGGTTGGTGTCACCCATGGTGACAAAAAACCTGTTGAAACTGGATTGATTGATTTGATAGATAATGCTGTGTTTTGGTGGGGTTTCAGGCTTTGCATGTGTAAAACCTGTTGAAACTTGGGATAATTCGCTTGATGAAATGGGCCATGCTTAGGGGTAAGGGGGGCAAACTTGCTGATCGCATACATTTTATTAATTGGTGTTGGTTTGTTGTGCTGGCTTCTGTTCTGTCTCTCTCTCCTGCCTGCTGGCAGGGGCTGCAGAGCAGGGAGTGGGACCATACGCTTGCTTTCTCCATGGGGCACCCCAGTATCACCCAGCTGCCTTGCACACATTGGGGCCGAGTTGGGGGAGGCAAACTTTGATAATATATATGGTTTTTTGGTGGGGGATTTTGTGCTGCCCTGCTTGTCTTGCTTCATGTATAGGGGGAAATGGGCCCGGCAGGGGCAGGGGAGAGAAGGCAAAGTTGCTAATTGTAATTTGTTAACATAATGCTTTTCTTTTTGACTGGGTTGGCTTGTGTGGGGAGCTCTTCTGCCTGTTGGCAGGGCAGGGGCCATGTGCGATCTCTCGCTCTCTCTCTCTCTCTCTCTCTATGGGGTACCTCAGGGCAACTCACCCCCCCACCACAGAGCTTGCATGTAGTAATAGGGGCATGCATGGAGGAGTGGGGGGAGGGGGTGAGAAAGGCAATTTGTTGGTCATAATACAGTTTGTTTTTGAGGGGACTTGTGGCTGTGCCTGCTGGCAGGGTAAGGACCATGTGCCCTCTGGCACACCAGACCTTGCATGGGAAGCATACTGGCCATGCTGGGTTGGGTGGGTGCCTGCATCAGGTTTGTTTTGGATGTCATTGCCTACTGGCAGGGGCCTGTGGCATAGGGAAGAGCTTGCATGCTCTTCCCTATGCCACTTTATTTTCTCCCTCTCCTTTCCACGTCACGGAGAGCTGAATTGCAATCCCTTTATTTATTTAATTTAATTTTTAAATTTTTATATACTGTATGGAGGGGGAGAGGAAGGGGTGGATGCACTGTTGTGCACCCTGATTGGATAGGCAATTAAACAGCTGCAGCCGCTGCATGTGGCACCACGTGCGGACTCGGCATCAAGTATTTCTGAATTTCCAGATTCTGATTTCCGAGGTCCGGAGTTCCGATTTCCAGGTCTGATCACCTATTCGGCACAGCCCTAATATGTATAACTTAGAGCATATTGAATTAGCCTGTTAATTTAGTGGACTACTCACGTTTGGTTATGAATATCCTTAAGCTGGTTGCTGCATTGGGGCCTCATGATCTTATAGTTGCAGGTGTGTGTGTGTGTGTGTGTGTGTGTGTGTGTGTGATAAAATAAATATATACATAATATAATTTATATGTATACATTATGTAAATTATATGTATATATAATTTATATATGAATGGGCCAAGACAGAGTGCCACTTACCTGTGCGTTTTTGCAGTAGATATGTGTCTGGGTACAATAGATAGATAGATAGATAGATAGATTTCTATAGATATAGTTATCACATAAATCTATATTGTATACAGAAAGATATAGATATATAATACATTATAGACCTATATTGTAGATATAGCTATCACAGACTAGTATCTACAGATATATAGATATTATGTGGGATAGACTCCCACAGACTTAAGTGAACAAACTCTATTCTTCAACTATATGTTATAACTGTATTTAGTAGAAAAACTATACTGCACCATTATCTAACTATAGATATAGATTATTGTAATGGAAGCAGGAACAAATCCTGTCATTTGAAAAGGTGGGAGACTTGATAAGGGAATTTAGATTCTGAGTGCTGACATCCAAGCTAATATCACTGGGGACACTGAGGTTTGAGTTGCTACTTCCTTACTTAACAGTTGTTGACAATGTGCATTCTGAAAACTCAGTGTTCTAAAAAACACAGACCAAAAATAGTTTCATAAGTTATTGCACGCTGGTTGACCCTTAGGAAGGTAGTAACTAATGAAGTAATTAAAGAAAGGAAAGAGGCTTGTGACCAACTAAGATTAGCGTCTTACAGGTGATCACCCAAAATTGGGAAACACAAACAGAGCTGTCAGAATGGATTCTTTTGCAACGGCTCTGTTGCGTTCTGATGATCGAGCGTATAGCTGCAGAGGTTAGTAATGGTTTGGAGGACTTTCAGGCTGTTTGGACCACACTATGGCTTGTCCTCTCCACCAACCATATCGTACACACACCAACAGAACAAATTTTATTTAGCAACTTATATGGTTGCAATGTCAACTTGTGGTCACAAAAGCATGATTGTGTAGTCTCCTAGTCCCTGCAGAGTGGGAGGAGTGTGTGAGTTTGATTTAATTTGTTGTTGGTCTCTCTTTCTTGTGTCATTTGTCTGGCCTGATGACACAATGGAGCCTGTTTGGACATTTGTATATATAGAATGTCTCTCAGAGATTGTTGCTGGAACAGATATCAATAAAGATTTTTTATTTTTTTTTTAAAAGGAAAGTAGTAACTAATACGTTTGTGCTTTTAAGTTAATTCTAAAAATTAACATAGCAGAATTATTTCTCAAAAGCAATAAAAAAAGTCCTGAGCCGTCCCATCTGTGATATTTAGATCAGTCATCTTGAAAATCTCATACTTTTGAAATTGTGCCTAGAACAGCCAAAATTAAACCTTAGTATTATAGCTTAATGAAAAAATTCTACAATAAAATTTAGTTTTCATTGTACAAATAGAATTACTGATACTTTACCAAACATAAAAATGAATAGTAAGTGCCTAGTTTATTCTAAATGCCTTTGTTTTAGTAATAATGTATATTCATAATTTAAATTCTCATGTATTACAGGATCTTTTTTCAATCAGTGCTTATGTTTATGCTCAGAAGCCACAACTGGATATTCACAGCTTTGAAGGTACCTTCACACGTGTAAGTAATATCTGTGGGTGTATCCTCCCACAGTCTTAGTTGTTTTATTAAGGGGAGGGGACTGTTTAACGTGAGTGAGGGTTGAAAGTTATTCAGACTCTTTAATCAAATGTCAGCAACAAAGAAAATGACTAGTTAGGTTGCTGTCCAACATTATCATCACCCAGCACTGTCACTAAGTCCTTGCAGACCAGGCCCCAGGCAGAGAGCCAATCCATGGAATGGTTGCCTGCAATTCAGAGTGCAGAGGCAAATGTTAGCCCTTTAAGGGAAATGTTGACCAAGGAGCCAAGCTTAAGGGCATGGCTGATTGTCCTCAGCTGATTTGGGTGGGGCAGCCAGCTAACTAAGGCTGCTTTCAGACACACACCCCCCCCCCCCCCGTGCATATTTTAGCTATGGGAGGGCATGCGTAGCCGGGATATGCGTTGGGATTGACCGGTCTGAAAGCCCCCACCCCCCGCGTGTGGCTTTGCCAGCAGACATGCGCAGGGATGCACAGCTGGATTCCCTGCTCTGCATTCCTGCGCATGTCTGCTGGCAAAGCCACGTGGGGGTGGGCTTTCAGACTAGCCGATCCCTGCGCATATCCTGGCTGTGCATTCCCTCCCACAGCCAGAATGGGGTGGGTGGGTGTGTGTGTGTCTGAAAGCAGCCTAAGTCTCAACCATAAAAGCCAGAGAGCTCTAGTGGGGAATCACCAGGGATTCACTGTGGCTTCATGGGCAGAAGCTTGTCTCCAGTAGGGACTGCTGCATGGGCCAGAGGCAGAAGCTACCCAAGGCCCTGACTAATAAAGATGACTGGCTGGGCAGCAAGTCATGCCCACGGGTAGAACCAGCTAGAAGCCTGGTGATGGAATCAGCTAGAAGGAGAAGCTGCCCAGATGGAGGCCTGATTCAGGGGAGAAGCTGGGGCATGCTCCTTCATGCACCCTGCAAACCCACCTCCCAATCCCCTCCAGAGTTGCTTAACTGAGGGCAGACACAGGGGAGCAGTAATTCACACTTCCTGGATGGAGGATTGACTTGGGGCAAAGGTATTGTATGAACTCTCTGATGGACTGTATATATCAATGATGGACACTTGGTGCTTCATGTAAATAAAGAACACTTGAGACAAATAAGTGCAATGCCTTCTAAACAAACAAGTAAAACATTCTGTATTTCAGAACTACTTCTCTTTGTCATTTCCTCATCAGCAGTTTATGCAATGAGGTACTCTTCCCCTCCCATTCAGCAGAAGGCTGGCTAAACTGAAGACTCTCTGGCTGGAAGGGGAAGACCCCCTACCACAAAGTAGCCAGTGTCTCACTACTAGCTCCATCCCACAAAGGGAGAGAAAGAAAAGTAATCAATCCTCAAAAACCCCCAGTGATTATAACAAACTTTCCTACCCAATTTTCCTTTTTTGAAAGCACTGTAAGACTCACGGGGCAAGGAATTTCTGGGACCAGGTTGGATGTAGGTAGGAAGGGGAAGGGTAGACTTCTCAAAAGTCTTCCAATGTGGGGAAATTGAGATCATCACAGAGGTCAGGGAACGGGAAAAAAGGAATGGTAGGGCTGGAAGCCAAGTAGTGGTGAAAATAGGAGTGGAAAGCCAGTATGGGGAGTGAGGACTGGTGTTAAGCCCTGGGTGGAGACAAGAATAAAGGCTAGATCACACAGGGAGTGGAATATAGGCAGGACCCTGAGCCAAACGCGGGTCTGCGATTTGCAGTTTTCCCGCAGAATTCCCCTCCATCCCCCCTCGGTGGAATCTCCTGCCCCACTTACCCCAGTGCAGAATTTCTAGCCTGCGCTGGGGGGACGCGGGGCAGGAGATTCCACGGGGGAAGGTGAATGAACAAACCCTCGGGGCTTCCCCTCCCCAGTTGCCAGGGCTTGCCTCCCCCCCNCCCCCCCCATTTAGATCATTAATTAACTTACCAGTGACAGCAGCAGCAGCTGCTCTGTCCAGCGCGCTCGCACTTCCTGGCCCCTCCCGACGGGGCCTCTCAGGGCGTCGTAGCTAGATGACGTCATCCGGCTGCGTCGCCCTGAGAGACCCCGTTGGGAGGGGCCAGGAAGTACGAGCGTGCTGGACAGAGCAGCTGCTGCTGCCATCACTGGTAAGGCAATTCCTTTTCTAAAAGTCGGGGGGAGTCAAGCAAGCCCTGGCAGCTGGGGAGGGGAGGCTCCGGCAGCTGGGGAGGGGAAGCCCTGAGGGTTTGACCAGTGCGGGGGGAGGAGGAGGAGGCAAGCCAAGCCCCCCCCCCCCCTCAGCATGGTAAATCACGCTGAGGCGCAGAATTGGGCCCTGGCTCCCGCAGAATTTTTTTTTAAATTCCGCGGAAGAATCGGGGTCCTGAATATAGGTACGAGGCAGAGCGAAGCACTAGGGTAGGCAGAGCGAAGAAGGCCTAGGCTGGGCAGAGCCTGGAGCTGAGGAAGGGAATGGAGCAGGATCGAGCAGAGTTTGGAGCTAAGGAGACAGAGTGGGAATACTACTGATATACTGGGCACCCACCTGTACAGCAGCTTCCCTGCCCGCACTGACTGAGCTGGTGTCGGAGGTGGTCTTGCGGTCCACCAAGGCGATAGTTCTGGGGGACTTCAACATCCATGCTGATGCCAGTTTTGGAGGAGCAGAGTGTGAGTGCATGGCCGCCATGGCAACCAATGGGCCTGTCTCAGAGAGTGGTGGGCCCCACACATCTTGGAGGGCATACCCTGGACATGATATTTTGCACTGGCCTTGAGGCAGGGGATCCGTTAATGGGGGAGGTGTCAACAGTGCCCTTGTCCTGGATGGATCATTATCTCCTCCAGAACGGTATCCTGGCGCATGTCGGCCCCCAGGAGGGTGCGAACCAGTTAAGTTGGTTTGCCCCCGAAGGCTTATGGAACCAGAAGGGTTCCAGACTTCTCTAGGGGAGGTTTCCTCTGACCTCGATAGCCGCTCACTCGACCTTGTGACCATGTGGAATTCCGTGTTCGTGGAGGCCATCGACTGTGTGACCCCCAGGTGTCCACTCCTGAATTGCCGACAGTGCCGGTCCCCCGTGGTATACAGAGGAGCTGCAGCGGATGAAGCGGGAAGGGCAGTGGTGGCGTCACTCGTGTACTGAAGTTGACTGATTGCGGCATAGAGTCTGGTTACGTACTTATGTCATTGCGGTGCAGACAGCAAAGAACGTTTTCTTTGCTGCCCTCATTGCGTCCGCTAAGTCCCACCCGGCGGAGCTTTTCAGGGTGGTGAGGGGAGAGGTCAGTTCAGCCTCCCTCCGCCTGGATTTAAAGTCATCAAATGCCCGCTGTGATTTGTTTGTGGACTTTTTTGTGAATAAAATCACTCAAGTCCACCACAGTTTTGACGCAATGTTTTTAGCAGTAGGTGAGCCAGAGGCAGTAGAAGCCCCGTATTGTCCTGTTTTGTGAGATGAATTTCAGGATGTGTTGCCCTCGGATCTGCGGAATGCTCTTGGAACTGTCCGAGCCACTTATTGTGAATTA
This sequence comes from Sphenodon punctatus, assembly GCA_003113815.1. Classification (NCBI taxonomy): domain Eukaryota; kingdom Metazoa; phylum Chordata; class Lepidosauria; order Sphenodontia; family Sphenodontidae; genus Sphenodon; species Sphenodon punctatus. The sequence goes on from QEPC01012832.1 coordinate 822,021, forward strand.
GGTCCATGCCTGTTCTGGCTGGTTAAGGCTAGCCAGGAGACATTAGGGCCGTTGCTGACCAGGATAGTCAATGCCTCTCTTGGGGAGGGCAGGGTGCTGGACTGTCTCAAGGAGGCTGTGGTGCGCCCCTTGCTCAAGAAACAATCATTGGCCGTTGGTGTCCTGGCCAGCTATCGAAGGGTCTCTAACCTTCCCTTTTTAGTGAAGGTTATTGAATGGGTGGTAGCTCAACAGCTTCAGAGCCATCTGGGCCGGATCAATTTTCTTGATCCTTCGCAGTCTGGCTTTCGTCCAGGTTATGGCACAGAGACTGCGCTTGTGGACTTGGTTGACAACCTGTCCAGTGAGTTGGACCAGGGTCGTTTGACCTTCTTGATTCTGTTAGATCTCTCGACTGCATTTAATACTGTTGATCTTGAGCTGTTGGTGACTCAGCTGCAGGACTGGGCAGGGATTAGCGAGACTGTTCTTGAATGGTTCTGCTCTTTCCTGGCTAGGAGAACCCAACGTGTGGTGCTGGGTGATTTTTCATCTCCCTGGGGCCTCACGTGTGGGGTCCCGCAGGTTCCATCTTATCCCCTCTCTTGTTCAATGTGTACATGCAACCTATGAGAGAGGTTGTTAGGGAGTATGGAATGAGATGTCATCAATATGCTGATGACACCCAGCTTTATCTCTCATTTTCCTCCGACTCAGGCCCGGCAGTCTCTGTGCTTACCCAGTGTCTGTCAGCTGTGGGGGATTGGATGAGGGCGAGCCGCCTGAAGTTAAATCTTAACAAGACGGAGGTGATGGTTGTGGGGAAGGCTGGGGGAGTGATGACCCCCATCATTGATGGGGTCTGTCCTCCCCTGGTATCTCAGGTCCATAGTCTGGGGGTGCTCCTGGATCCGCATCTCCGCCTGGATGTCCAGGTGGTGGCTGTGGTGAAGGGGGCATTTCTCCAATTACATCTGGTACGTCGGCTTAGGCCGTATGTCTCGGACTCGGATCTGGCCACAATTGTCCGTGCTCTTATTACCTTGAGACTAGACTACTGTAACGCCACAATTGTCCATGCTTTTATTACTTGGAGACTGGACTACTGTAACGCACTCTACGTGGGGCTACCCTTGGTGCTGGTTTGGAAGCTGCAGCTGGTGCAGAATGGTGCGTCTCTTGACTGGGACATACTGACGCGAGCGCATTACACCAGTGCTTCGCTCTCTGCACTTGCTGCCGATAGTCTTCCAGGCCCAATTCAAGGTGTTGGTGTTGACCTTTAAAGCCCTAAATGGCCTGGGCCCCACCTACCTGTAGGACCGCCTCATCCTCCGGATTCCAGATCGGCCTCTACTGTCGGCCGGTGGTGCCCTCCTTGGGGTCCCCCGGGTTTCCCAGGTGTCGACCATGAGGAGGGCTTTTTGTGGCTGTGCCGCGGCTGTGGAACTCCCTCCCATTGGAGATCCGCTTGACCACCGACCACCCCTCTTTCCGTAGACAGTGTAAGACCTGTCTGTTCCGCTGGGCCTTTACCGAGGAAGATGGTGTAGATGGGTTGGGTTAGGGAGGGTTTGGGTATGGGTTATTTTAATCTGGGGATTTATGTTGTTTTAATTGTATTTTAGTTATGTATTTTAAAATGTTGTTAGCCACCCTGAGATGCTTATAGTAGGAGGGGGTGGCATATACATTTTGATAATAAATAAATAAATAAATAAATAAGGAAAGGAATGGGCAGAGTGAGGAAAAGTTGTTCTGCCCAGCTTCCTGTGGCTACTAGCACACCCTTTATAGCACTGGCATCAAGCCAGAAGCTGTGAGGTGGGGCAGAGCACAGAAAGACAGGACTCAAGGCGTGGCCAGGACAAGACTGGCATGAGACATTGGGCCAGAAGAAGACTGAGGCAGTGGTACCAGTAGGCCAGCCACTGCTCCAGAACCCCGGAGGACAGGAGTTCAAGGACAAGGCCTAACAAGCACTTTTCACAAGCACTGTGAGGAAAGGTTCACTTTACATCCCCACGTACTCTTGTACAGCTTACACTTCAATAGTTAGGAAGACCTTTCCTCATGGTTGCAGTCAAGGATGTACATTTGAGAAATGGGTTTGTTTTGTTTTTTAAAAGATATGGAATAGTGTGCTGAAGAAATCAAATGGGAAGTATTTCACAGTGTGAGGAGTAAGACCCAGCTCTCAGTAGTGTTGAGGGAAGGCAGAATATGGCTCACAGCATTGTTGTCTGCACTTATTTTGCTACAGTCTGTGGTGAATGGGACATGGCTGCCAGTTAGGCTGGCCCTCTTAGCAGTGGGCTGGGAGAAGGAATCTGGGTGTCAGTCGGTTCTTCTGTGTGGGAGGGGCTAGAACCTGGCTCCATTGCCATTGGACAGACTTCCTATTGTTCAAGGGAGCAGAACATTAGGAATTAGCTGGGCTGTCTCTGAGGGAAAGGGGCAACCGGTTTGTAGAATGAAATTATGACTCATCAACTCATAATAAATTTTGCTGTTACGTAAAATGTCTGGTAACTCAGAAATCCATTTTTAAATCCTAAGTCGCTTTATTTACATGTTTCAAAATAACAGCTGCTTATTCTAAGTAGGCAGTTTTCTCTTTGTGGAACTTGTACTGGTTTTGTTCAAAGACCTTATTAGCTTACAATTTTGGTGCTATATAAATGCTTAATAATAATGATAATAATAATTAATAATTAATAAAAAAAAATTAAAATCAGTTCTCCAGAAGGAGAAAAGTTCTCTTTTTCTTAGCTGTGGCTCAAAAGCTTAGAACCTCTTGTATCGTCATCCCAAGCTGACATTATACTCTAGCATTTGTGAGACAATAATATTAGAATCTGAGTGTGGTATGTGAGTTCAGTTTTTTCTCCTTATAGTTTTTTAGATGTACATATATCTTTGCAATACAAATACAGTATTCTAGATTAACACCATTTTTGAAAATAGATTACCTAAATTTAAGTTTAAAACTATTATTGTAGTAATGAAAGTGATATATGTACTTCCTATGATAGAAGCTCAGACAACAATATTTGCACTGCCAGAATCACATGCTGAAATATATGTAGATCCACATGTATGTTTCACTTTAGAAAGAAAGTGAAATAGACAGTATTGTGGTTCACACAAATCACAAAGTGGAAGAGGAAAGCCATGATTTTGTCTAATCCCTCTTCTTTGGGGGTTCACAAATCAGTGAAGGTGTACAAGCTAGTGGCATTCTAACTCTGGAAGAAGATACAGAAAATGACAGTTATTATTTGATATTGTTTCAGTTGTAGTCCAGATTAATTTCAACTGACACTTTGGGTAGCCTATTGGGTACCTAATCAGTATAATACATTATTTGTAAAAGGGAAAGAATTAAAAAGTACATTAAGAAGATCTAGCAGTGGGTCCTCAAAAGCAGGTGGAGAACATCAGACCCAGGGGCCAAATGCAGCTCACAGCTACTTTTTATGTTACCTTTCTGGCCCCTGAATCCAGTTCCTACCCCAAAGCACTGAAAAACTGAAATCAGGGTAAAGGAGCAGAGATGATGGCATGCAGGCAAGGGGAGGGGGCAGATTCATAGCACAAGTCCATGATCTGGACCCTACTCTTCATAAGTGCATCCTTTAAGCATTCCCTCAGCTACTATGTGGCTCTCGGAGCTTGTAGTAGTTTTCAGAGTGGCCCTGAGAGGAAACAGGCAGCCAATACAGAGAACTCAGCAAGGGCATAATGTGAATTAAAGATGAAATGAAATGAAAAAATATCAGCTGCCCGAATCAGTAAGCAGTCACGCTACCGCATTCTGAACAAGCTGCAAGTGATGGAGGAGCCTTGCTGTAAGCCCATAGAAGAAAGTATTACTGAGACCAAGCCTCGGGGTCACCAGGACATGGGTGATCCTGGGATAATAAATACCAGGTGCAGCTTATGGAAATTGTGCAGCTGGAAAAAGCATCTTTTAACCACGTCCAATACCTGAGATTTCATAGGAAGAACATGGTCAAAAATGATGACCGCTACCCCCATCCGAGCTCCCACAACATGCAGCAGCTCAAGGGAAGAGAGGGAATCCTCACATCAGCTACCCCTCACCACCATCATCATGTCAGTCTCCTCTAGATTGAGCAAGAATAGTGCTGACCTATTCAGCTAGCTATATCATTCAGGCATTCCTCCGGGAAAGAAGCCAACTGATGGGGCTTGCACGCATGCGCACACACACAGAAAGTTGTATATAGTTCTGGATACTAACAGGTGCCCGGCTACTAACCTATTCCAGTTTACCATGTTCCTGTTTTAGTCTCTTTCTGACGTGGAACAATCAATAGGTGAATGGAAACGGGGAAAAAACATGTAAATTGGTAATGGTAAAATGGCACTATTTGGTAATGGAAAACCAGTAATTTGGCTAATTTGTCAGGCATTAAACACTAAACTTGTTGGGCACTGCATGATCCACTCAAAACAATTCAGGTACCACAGTTTTGATGGATATACCTGTTTTGTGGGTACTCATTTCAGCTCTAAGCTGGACTAGAGTAGGCCAAGAGCTGAAGAAATACAAGACAAAGGGAGTAGCCCATGATACCAAGAAAGAGCAAAAATGGCTTTCAGAATGTCCAGCAGAGAAACATCAGCAGATTGCTTACTTAGAGGAAAGGGAGCTAATTGGGATGGCCTTCAAGGTCTAAGAGGTGGAGACTGACCTGCGAGTTTAGTCAATAGCCAGCAAGACCCTGACAAAAGGGGCTCCTGATAGAGGAGCAAGGCCTGGCAGGAAGGCTAAAGGAAGATACCAAGGAAAGAAACTTCTTCTCAGAGCATTGGCATGACAGAGAAGCCAAGGGTACTTGTTTATGAAGAGAAAGGCTTGAGGGAAGGCATAGTGCTAAAAGGAAGACTGTAAGAGTTTGATCTGCTCTGAAAAATTGAATGAGCACAATTGAGGTGCCAATAAAGGAATTCAGAAGGAGATAAGAGAAACCTGCCGTGAACAACTACTTGGGGAAATTGAGACAAAGCCAGGGAGCAGCTGGCAAGGGGTGACTATGTCAGTACTTGCAGAAAGAGAACATAGACAAGAACTGGGAGGATTTTTTGGTTTGTTTTTAACAAATTGCAACTTCATTGAACCTTAAATCTACTAAAAGCAACCATCTCTAGTGCAGTGAAAAGCGGGAAGTTTAGGGCCATAATCACCAGTGGTTCTCAATGACTTTCTCAGTTTTCAGAATTCAGATGCATAGCATGTTAACCTTCCATTCCAATAACACAATATATATATTATAATTATATATATAATAAAAGACTAGTCTGATTACCTATATAATATCTAATCTCTCTCTATATGTACACAAGTAATATGTATTTAAAACTAAGGGAGCCAGGGGAAGGGAAAAGGAAAACTATTATCTAATCAGTTATATAACTATTCTAATCTATATGTCTGTAATATATATCTAATCTATATTACCTATCTATATATAATGTACAGGTGGGAGAAGGTTAGGGAAAGGGAGAAGGTAAAATGTAGGGTATGAGGAAGGAAAGGTATTGGTAATACAATGTGGGCTAGGGAGGGGTTTTTTGTGTGCAAGCAGTGAGCACCACAGTTCTGTAAATGTAACCTGACAAGCAGAGCTTTCACAGAACAGAGAGAAAAGCCTTGCCCTCCCATTATAAAGAGTTGCAGTACCTCCCCCAGAGCCCCCCTGATTGGTTGTGGGAGGCAGCAGGCATTGAGCAATCACAGAGTGCCATGAGACTGCTGGGGCCTGCTCGCGCTGCTCCTTGACCAGCGAGACATCCATCAAATACTGCTGAGCTGCTCGCCCCATACAACACAGGCACAGTTCAAGAGTTTGACCCTGTTTAGGGCTCCACGATGTCTGCTCTCACTCCCCTCTCTACATTTTCCCTCCAAAACCCAAGTGCCACAGTACTGATAATGACAACGATAACGATATTGTTGTTTTCGTTATCATTGTCATCGTTTTCGTTATTGCAATAACGATAACAAAAATGACAGTTTTCATTATTGTAATAATGAAAATGACATGCACACCCCTATTCCCTAGTGCTGTCTTTCGCATGTTTCAATTTATTATTATTATTATTATTAGCAAGTGTTTATATACTGTGCCAGCAATGTACCTGGCATTTTACAAAGTAATGGAATAGACACGGTCTCTGCCCTAGGGCTTACAATCTGAGAGACGGGGGGAAGGAAGGGGAACAGAGGTAGAGACAAGGGGTGTAAGATGCGAGGTTCCAGGTGAACGTGCTTGGCTTGGTTACATCGAGAATGATGGCTGGGTGGTCCGTGTGGTGACTCAGGATATAAGTACACAGACCTCAGGTAACAGATTGTACTGAATGGAGGGTATAGGTAGGAGTTAGAGGAGGGCAGCAAGGAGTCGGGGAGGGCAGAGCAATGTCTCTTTCATTCCTAGGGGACTGGAAGCCAGAAATGGGCAAGCACAACCAAGTGTTTACATGCTACCCTTGCTATGTGGGAGTGAAAATACATAACGGTTGCTCCAGTTTTCGGAGAGGTATCAAATATAGACTGGTGTGTAGCGAGACCTATGTTTGCATGCCCAGATTTGCATGCTTTTGTACACATAGGCATGAAGAATATAATGTGTGCAAAAGCATCTCAAGGCTTAAACTTGACCTTCCATCTTGACCATGGCCATTGACACGGTTGCACCCAGACATCTGTATCCACTGCTGCAGCAGCACAGGCCCCCCTGGTATACAGAAACCTGAGACAGCTGAAGTGGGAGGGTAGGTGGTTAGAGCGCAGGTGGCGCTTAACTTGCACTGAAGCAGACTGATTGATTGTGGCATAGATTGTTTTTAAAGGACTATGCCATGGCTCTGATGGCAGCAAAGAAAGCCTTATTCTTCGCTATCATAGCGTCTGCAAAGTCTCGTCCGGTGGAGCTGTTCCAGGTGGTGATTAGTGGCCTGCTTAATATGGTCTGCCTCCACCCAGAAATAGTCATCTAATGCCTGCTGTGACATTTTTGTTAACTACTTCGTAGACAAAATCTTGCGAACTAGACCACAACTTAGATGCTGCCCTTTTATCTACAGAATCAGAGTTTGAGGTTATGAAAGCTCAGTCTTCTGTTTATATGGATTGGTTTCCACTGATGTGGAAACCAATTTTTGGTTCCCCACTGATGTGGGGAAGGTGCTTGTGGGCAATGAGGGCAACCAGTTGTGAACTAGCTCCTTGTCTGTCCTAGCTGGTGAAAGCCAGCCAGGAGATTCTGGGGCCATTGCTGGCTGGGGTCAATGCCTCCCTTTGGGAGGGGAGGGTGTCGGACATTCTTAAAACGGGGGTTGTCCGGCCCCTGCTTAAGAAGCCATCTTTGGACGCTGACTCCTCAGCCAGCTATCGGCCTGTCTCTTAACTTTCCCATTTTAGGGAAAGTTATTGAATGGGTGGCTGCCCTACAGTTCCAGGCTCATCTCAACACTGTCAGATTCTTGGACCCATTTCAGTCAGGCTTCCGTTCTGGGTATGGTACAGAGACTGCGCTTGTGACCTTGATCAATGACATGCACGTGGAGATTGACAAGGGGAATTCTACCTGTTGATCCTGTTAGATCTTTCTGCGGTTGTTGATACAGTTGATCATGAGGTGGTGTTGACACGACTGTGGGACCTGGCAGGGGTACTCGGGACCACTCTTGTGTGGTTCTGCTCTTTGTCGGGGAGCTCCCAGAGAGTGGTGATGGCGATTACTTGTCATCTTCTTGGGACCTCCCTTGTGGGGCCCCGCAGGGTTCTATTCTGTCTTCCCACTTATTAAATGTGTATATGAGGCCACTGGGCAAGGTCATTCAGACGTTTGGGATAGGGCTGCACTAAATAGGCCATCCGAGTACTTGGCTCAAGTTCCCAACTTCTCGGCTGAACTTTGGAACCTTTTTTGAGGACACGGAACTCAGAACTCCAGACCTCAGAGTTCTGGGGATTTCTGAACTTCAGAACTCTTTCCTTTAATGATTTTAAAGTGCATCCACTTTAAAATCATTATGCCAAGTAGTGCACAGAAAACCAGACTAGCAAGTGAGACAATCACTCAAGACAACAAACCCAAACACTGCAACTGCATGCAGAAATAAAAAAAAAAACGACAGCAGTACCTACAGCATGGCCCACCATCAGCAGTGCACTCACTTTAAAATCATTATGCCAACCAAGCAGTGCCCCGAAAAGCAGGCTAGCAAGAGTGGGACAATCGCTCAAGAAGACAATCCCACAAAAGTACAATTGTGGGCAGAAACCAATTTTTTTTTAAAATTTTTTTTTAAATGATGGCATGGTGGAAACCATTCCCGTCCCCCAGCATTGCCCCTATGGACAGGCTAAACCAGGCCAGGCACCCCCTCACCCCCAACCCAATTACTTACAGATTAGCAGGGTAGCACACACAGCCAAATTCAGTAGAGAATGGGAAATGGCTGTACAGCCACTTTTATTTTGCCTCTGCCAGTCAATCAAAACTTGCCATCTGGCTTGTCCATCACTCAGCTGTCCCCTCCCATGCCCCCTCCTACCAAATATGGTACTTAGTTTAGTTTCCTAGCTCAGAGAAGCTAGGGGTCAGCCATCTGGATAATTTCAGTCATACATGCAGTGGCACCAGCACTTGATTGAGGCTTCTGAATATTTTCAAAGTTTTCTGAGGACCGGCCTTGGTCCTCAGAAATTCAGATTTTGGAAATTCAGAACTGAAGTTTTCCAAGGACCGAGTTTCAGCTCTAGTTTGGGATGAAGTGCCATCAGTATGCTGATGACACTCGACTCTACCTTGTTTTTTCACCCAACCCAGGCCATGCAGTCTTGGTGCTTACTTGATGCCTGGCTCCTGTCAGGACTGGATGAGGATGAGCCGACCGAGGCTTAATCCAGACAAGACTGAGGTGGTAATGGTTGTCCCGCCTTGTGATCTAGAGGGAATTGGGGCTCCTGTTATTGACTGAGTCCGGCCCCCTCTGGTCAGTCAGGTTCGCAGCCTCGGAGTCATTCTGGACCCCTTGTTGTGCCTGGATTGGCAGGTTGCAGCTGTGGCCAGGAGTACTTTTCACCAACTTGATCTGGTGAGGAGGCTGCGGCCTTTTCTTTCTGACTCTGATCTGGCCACTGTCATCCATGCTTTCATCACCTCGAGGCTAGACTACTTAAACGCGCTCTACGCGGGCTGCCCTTGGTGACTGTTTGGAAGCTGCAGCTGGTACAGAATGCGGCGGTTCGCCTCCTTTCAGGGTTGAGGGCTGGAAACACATTGCAGCAGTGCTCTGAAGTCTGCACTGTCTGCTTATAGCTTTCCAGGCACAATTCAGGGTGCTAGTTTTGAGCTTTAAAGCACTAAACATCGGGGCCCCACATATTTAAGAGCCCACCTGTCCTTCCATGCCTCATTGCAGCCCCTGCAGTTGCCCAGGAACACCTCCCTGTGGGTACCAGTTGTTAGTTGTGTTCGTTTGGTGAGGATTCACAGGGAGGCGTTCTCAGTTGCTGCCCCAGACTCATGGAACTCCCTTCCCCCAGAGGTTCGTTTGAGCCCGATCCTGGTTATCTTCCGGAGGCAGTGCAAGACCTGCTTGTTAGGGCATTTGGCGGGCAGGGATAGGGAATAGAGGGGTTGATGGGATGTGATGAGGGATTGAAAAGAGGGATGGGGAAAAGTTGGGGGTCTGAGGTTTTTTTTTTTAAGGCTGTTTTTACACGTATTGTTTTTATTTGCTTTGTAAGCCACTCTGAGCTAGTTGGGAAGGGCGGGGTAAAAATGGAACTAACTAAATATAATACAGATTCCTCTAAGCAACAGTTATCTGGTGTTTACTTTGTATTTCTCGCTGTCTGGGAAAAAATTGGCAACACAATTTCATTTGGATCTGAAGAATCTAAATAAGATAGTCCAATTATAGAAGTTCAGAATGGAGATTGAAGTATATTGTATCAACTTTGGGTACCGTCCTCATTCATTCAATGCATGCCCGTTTCATGTATGCAGGAAGAGAGATTAGGTGTTAGATGATTCCCCCACCGGGGAAGACTGATCTGACTTGCATTGTCAAGGGATAATGACCTGACACAGCTGCTCTGCAGGCAAGGAGAAGTGTGGTTCAAAACACGTTTTGCACATGCAGAGTCTGCTGCCATTCAGGAATCCTGGGCATTTTACCTTCTCTGTTCAGCTAACTTTAAATACTAACAGTCCTGAATGGCAGCTGACACCATGAGCACAAACCTTGTTTTGAAATGGACGCCTCTTCCTGCCTGCAAAGCGTATGTTCCAGATTGCTATCCTGTGACAATGCAAGTCAAATGAATCTTTACCCTGTAAGGGCATCTTTTCACAAACCTCTAGTCTTGTACATACATGAGCTCTGAATGCTCCTGGTCTGAATGAGGATTGTTCCCTCTGTCTCTGCAGGACTTTCTGAAAGAGCTATGCCACCACATCCTCATCAAGAAGCTGGAGGTGTCTATGTTTACACTGTGGAAAAACACAACGTCATTTCAAGGTTCTCTTTTTTGGTCTGCTAATGTCCCCAGAAGTTTTAGCAAGTTCTGGTGGCTCTGAGAGTGAGGGGAATGGGGTGGAGAACTTCCTTTTGACTGACTCTTTAAAATCCAGGTGTTGCAATACTTCATAGTACTTAAAATCATTTGATGCAAAAGCTCTATAGCATAAAGTTTTAAAGCAATGAAAAATGGCTTCCTAAAGTTTTCCTTGCATCTGGAGTTAGTTATGAAGGAAGTAGTGTCAGTTCTTTTTAAAATTAATTTTTATTCATGAAAAATAACAAATAGAACCCCTTATTTACTGGTTCTGCATGCATGGGTCAGATCACAGTACATACTATTGTATAGTGGCTGGTTTTGAGATTAAAAGGTATAAAATATTGGCTATAAATTATAATCTTTCAAAATGCACTGTTCTTTGCTAGTAGGACATATTTGTAACTTTCACAGAATAAGTTATTGATTTTATTGCATCTTGTCATAATTTTAGATCTTTGCTTCACTTTAAAGTTATTTTATTAATAATCCTCAATGGCAATATTAACATGCATTATCTGACAAATCCTGGAAATGGATTAAGATTTTTGGGGGGGCAAACATTATTATTCGTGTGGGATTGTTATATTGTTTACTGTCAGCAACCTAAATTTACATAGAGTGGGTTGAGTTACCAGTTCTTTATATTTTTAACAGGAGGACAGTGACCCAGCTGTTCATGAAAGCCTCAGCATAGAAAATACATTATGGGCGAGCACTGTTGTTGCTTCAGGTGAGAAATGGTGCATGCTTTGCTGAAAAAGCCGATGCCCCATAATAATCATCATAATAATAATAATCATAAATCTTAAAATGTCAGTATTTTACTTGGTAACTTATCAGTGGTTTTCAAAGCTGTCTTCATTGAATTATGGAATGAAAAAGAACCCCAAGGGGTCCAGCCCCCTGCCATAATGAAGGGTCNTTGGTAACTTATCAGTGGTTTTCAAAGCTGTCTTCATTGAATTATGGAATGAAAAAGAACCCCAAGGGGTCCAGCCCCCTGCCATAATGAAGGGTCCACAGTATTTACACTTTCCCTAAGAGCTGTCCATCTAACTTGTTTTTAAAGACTTCCAGCGATGGGGTCTCCACAACCTCCCTTGGCAAATTATTCTACCACCCAACAGTTCTGATAATTAGAAAATTCTTCCAAATGTTCAGCCTAAATCAGGGGTGAGGAATATTTTTCCCTTTGGGGGGGGGGGGGGGGGGAGGATCACCTTAACAATTAGTGCTAGCTCTGAGGGCCACATAGAAGTTGGGGGCACTTAAGGGATGTTCTCAAGAAAAGGAGGATCTAGATCATGGATTTGTCCCGTATCCTTGTGTGCATGCCTTCATATCTGCTCCCTTGTCCTGAGTTAGGTTTTTCAGTGCTGGGTGGTGGGAACTAGATCCAGGGGCCAGATCCAGAAACTTGAAAGGGACCACATAAAAACTTGCCACAGGCCACAATTGACCCCTGGGCATGAGAATCCCAATCGCTGTCCTAAAAGCTGCCCTGAGCCTTTTGGAAAGGGTGGGGTATACGTTTAAATAAATCCTTTCTCCTTAATTTAGAACCATTACTTCTGGTCCTATCCTCAGTAACCAGAGAACACAACAGGGCACCAACTATTTATATATTTGAAAACTGTAATCACGCCCTCCTCCCCACCCAACCCTGCCTCATTCTATCTATATTGCGGAGGAAAATGAGTAGTTAAGATTCAGTGCTAATCTTAGAATATTGATTACCATGCAAAAGCAGATGTTCTTAATCTTTGCTAAATTTCAAGATTTCTCACATGCATAGATTGCGCAGAGTGCATTGTTCCAGAAGATTATGTCATAAAATGGTAATCAGACAGATAAAAAAGAATTCTCTGTATGTGTGACTTTATGGTAGCACCAGAACACATGAGGTGGGTGACTTATTCCACACACACCCACTCAGGCTGCGGCATTCTGCACCAGGTGCAGTCTCCGGACCAACTTCTCGGGCAGCCCCACCTAGAGCGCATTGTAGTAATCCAGCCACGAGGTGATGAAGGCATGGATGACAGTGGCGAGGTCAGAGTCTGAGAGATAGTTAACCTTGGACCTGGACGGTCAGTGAGCTGATCCAGCATTGGAACAACTTGCTGGAGGAGGCCATTGACAGGGTGGCTCCAAGATGGCCTCCTGCCTCGGTCTCGTCACCGCAGGGCCCCTTGGTGTACTAAGGGGCTGCGGTATATTAAATGAGTAGGCAGAAGGCTAGAGCGACGCTGGTGTCGGACTCAATCTGACTCCGACCGACTTCTCCATAGGGCCCATTTGTGGTCCTATGTTGAGGTTGTGAGGACAGCAAGGAAGGAGTTCCTTGCTGCCCTCATAGCGTCTGCGAAGTCACGCCCAGCAGAGCTGTTTTGAGTGGTGGGGGGACTGGTCAGTCCAGCCTCCCTCCGCCTGGATGGGGACTTGTCCCAGGCTCGCTGTGAGGAGTTTGTCACCTACTTTGCAGACAAGATCGCTCGAATTCAGAGCAACTTTGACGCTGGATTAGGGGCAGTAGGGGGAGAGCCCAAAGTGACGGAGACCCCATCTGGTCCAACTTTGTGGGGGGAGTTTCAGGAAGTGATGCCAGCTGATGCAGTGGATGTCTTGGGATCTGTGAGAGCCACCTGTTATGAACTTGATCCGTGCCCGTCCTGGCTGGTGAAAAGCTCCAGGGAGACGTTGGGGACAGTGCTGGCGAGGGTGGTTAACATGTCCCTGCAGCAGGGGAGGTTTCACCTAACCTCAAGGAGGCTGTGGTGCACCTCCTACTGAAGAAACCATCTTTGGACATGGATGCACTCGCCAGCTACCAACCTGTCTCTAACCTTCCCTTTTTAGGGAAGGTTATTGAGCGGGTGGTGGCGATACAGCTCCAGGCGCATCTAGATGGCATTGGTTTCCTGGACCCTTTTCAATCTGGGTTC